>JAHHUM010002917.1:0-505659 GCA_036173005.1 Crenichthys baileyi | reverse complement strand
CTTTGTTTTCTTTGTTTAATCTTATCTGTTTCACATAGCACTGCCTCTTCAAACCACAATTTGTTTAAAAATTAAAAAAAGGTTGTTTCTGTTAAAGCAGTAAATTTTTACTCTCTTGAAAACAATTTAAAATGCTCCTAAAATTTCTGCTTACTTTCTAAAGGGATAGTTCAGGATTTTTGTAACGGAAGTTCTGTTAAAAAGTTATAAAGAGTTAATATCTTACTGGCGTAGATAACTCTTTTGGTGTATATCCAGATTAGTTGGTCCTCAAGACTGAAGCTAACAGGTAATCTGAGCGGGGTTCAGTCCAAAGCAGAGTGGTACAGTTTGAAACAAGTCAGGTCTCAAAAATGTCATATTGGGTTATGGGAAAGCTGTTTTCTGAAAACTGCTGTAAAACTAAACTATTGTGCTTTTTGCATTGGGTGGAAATTTACAGAGAAGCCAGGGATTATTCACATGGGAAATGAAGGTTGAAGCCGGTGCGCCACCAGTGATCTTTCTGTGTGAAACACTGACAAAACTCAACATGTAAAATGTTTCAGGCTAAAGCTACTGCCTGATAGAAAAGTAAGGCAGCATTCACTGAAAACACTATAATATGTTTCCTTTATAATCACTTCAGACACAAATCAGACAGCTACTCTGAGAAGAAATGTCTTATGTGTTCTTCTCACAGGAAGGTCATTGGTGATGCACTGCCTCCAGCCTCCATTTCCCATGTTTACTTTCTCTGTAAATAACCACCCAATGCAAAATGTGACAACAGTTTAAAAATTCAGAAAATCTTTAGCATTAACCACTATAGTAGAGCACTTGCAGTTTTTAAGGAATATGAATAGAAATCCACAGGTATCCTACAGGGTTGTGTGCTGAGGGGAGCCCTATTCACCCTCTTCACACACAGCTGTACCTCCCTATTCTCTTAGAACACCATAGTCAAATTTTCCACCACTGTATTCAGACTAATCTCAGATAATAATGAGTTGTTCTACAGGCAGGAAGTCCGACATCTGCTGTTCAGACAATAACCTGGTTTTAGGCACCGCTAAAACCAAAAAGGTTATTGTGGACTTTCGGAGGATTAGGAGGAACACAAAGGGTCTGTTGACCATCAAGGGGGAGGAGGTGGAAAGGGTTGACTCCATTAAGTTCCTAGGTGTTCACATGAGTAAGGATCTGACATGGTCAATAAACACCTCTAGCCTTGTGAAAAAGCTCAGAAGACCTTTGTTCCTGGGAAAGCCGAAAAAGGACAGTCTGCCACCTCAGCTGCTCAGGAACTTTCATTGCTGCACTGTGTGGTATCGGAGCTCCATGGAGGAAAATAGTAGGGACCTTATAGTTATGCCACCCCTGGATACTGTATAAGGTGACCGGTTGCAGCAGACTGCGAGGCTATCATCGCTAATATAACCCCCCCTTCGGGGAATTCACTGTTTGTCCTACTGCCATCTGGGGGAGATACTGCACTTTAAGAACACGGCTGAAAAACTCTTGTGTCTTGTATCACCTCCCCAACCACCCACCTTACAAAGACACATCCAAACAGATGAACTGACTGATATCTGATTAGTGCAGTATGACAATTCATGAGTGGTTGTGCAATAAGGCAATGTTGCTGATTCTTATCACTTGCTGTTTTTAACTATTTTTATTGTTGAATTTTATATAGGTAACATGTGAGTGGCTAACTGCAATTACTTCTTCTTCTTCATTTTAATCCAAAGTTAAACTGTCCCTAAATGTCATGGAACCTAAATAACCTAAATTCAGCTGCACTGAATTAAATTAAAATCTGGACTAAACCTTCAAACCTCCAGGATCATTGGACCAGGAGCTCTAATCCAACATGTCTGCATCTTTAATTATTATTTTTTTACCTTGGGGAAATTGTTGTGGTGTCCCAGGCTGAACTCCGAGATGTCAATGGCCACTGGATATATGATGGAGAAGCTGCAGTTTCTGTGCTGCTGCGGGATCACTATTGTGTAACTGCCCTCTGGTGATTGTGAGATAACATTGCAGGCTGAAAGGAGAAAGGGAGGGATGCAAACGACAGATTAATGATAGATGGATTTCAGAATAGAAACAAAGCAATGTGCACTAAAGAAATTGTTTGTTTGAATCTAATGAAAAAGATGGGCATCTTTTATTCTTTAATTTTAATAGTTGCATCTTTGCAAAAAATTATATGGTACATTATTTACAGTGAGTTCCTGATGCTGACTGAGAGATTTAGTGGAGGCAGCGAACAAGGTAAATCACTCTACTGGGCTTGTATAAGCCAGCCCACAGAATCCCAATGCTTCATAAACAGTCTGCCAGCAGACATGCCAAAATATCTGAGTGCACAGGCACGCTTTTTCTATTGGTTAAACTCTTTGAATGGAGTGATCTACTACTCACGAAAAGGGTTGATGTGCTTCCTGACTGTCAATGTGAAGCTGCTGCCAGCGCTGTGAACGCGGAAGAAGACCATTGCCACGTTCTGGGAGGAGTGTACGCTTTTCCTCACAGATCCCGAGTCGCAGTATTCCACGTAGCGCTCGTACAGAGGCAGCGGATGATCCTGGGAGCTGGGGAACTTTTCGCCCTTCATCACCCACCCGTCAAACACCTTGATAGGGTAATTAAAGAAAGAAAGAAACAAACAAAGAAACAAACCAACAAACACACAAACAAACAAACAAAGAAGGTTTTACTTAAGGGAATCCATGAGCAGAGCTTTGCAAAGAATAGACATAATGTAGAAACTAGCCTAGATAACATAAATATTTAAAATTAAATCTGTAACATCAGGTATTTTTTATTTAAAACAGACATGCAACAGTTATTCATACTTCTGCTAAAGTAATATATTTATTGTTAATTTTTCTAACATTGGTTTTTATAACCTTTATTTATTGTTATTTAGATTCTGATACGTAGACTTAACAAAAAAAAAAAAAGACTAAACACTAAATCTGTTGTAAACCCTCTAATTGCACAGAATATTTTACCTTTGACCTCTGGGAGTACAGGCAGCTGATAAACTGGTTAATTAGTCAAGCTATCTGCTCCAGTAGCCAGCCTGCAGTCAGCTGCTTGGGAGACGTGCTGCTTGTCTGGTGTAGTTTTAAGCCAACATTACCTCGGTAACAGTGATTGGTGGCGCTTCTTTGGTTTCCACAGAATGGCTGTGGAGTATCTGTGTTTTTAGAAACGAATGTACTGCAAAACAGCTCGAAAAGTGTTGTAATCTTTTTTTTTTAGCCAGTACCCAGCAAGAGGTTGAACTGGCCGATCTCCAATAGAGATATGCAGCTAATTAAAAAAAGCTGGGTTCTTGCTTTTGGTTTTGCTTTTGTTTTTTTTTTAGCATGGAGAAACAAGGGTAAACAGGTTTACCTCGATGCTTATGCTTAAGGAGCTTTTGAGAACATGTTACTAATCTTAGCAAATTATCTAATTCCAGTGTTTGGTTGCAGAAAACAAATAACCTGCAAAACACAAACAAAACTAACTCACGTTCCATTACCTGCTATTACTTTTTTTTTTTTGCTTTAACATCTAAAACAATTTTTAAAAGACGTTTAGGAAATATTAAAGCAAATAAATCTGAATCCAACAAGATGATTTGTGTGAGATGCTGTCTCCTTACTGTGATGAAGTCTCCTCCGCTGCAGTCGATGTCCACGCTGTCATACTCCACACTGATGACCTCGTTGGGCTCTCCCATGAAAAAAACTGCGCAGCTAAGCTGAGGGGTCTCTGCTGTGAAGGTGAACTGACCCTCCATCGCCACCATGTCCAGGCAACCTGACGGCCAATCACATATTACAGAGAGAGGGAATGCACTTTAGGAATAGACACAGGCAAGGACCACCCAGATGTTTAAAATATAGGATTATAATTTATTACACAGATTTTTATTTGCTTTATTTCATTTTAAGAAACTTGTTAAAAATGCTTCTAAAACTATTTTAAATCGGAAAAAATATGTTCAAATTGTGTAAATTTGCTAATAATACGACATGAATGTATTTTTCCGTCTTTTTCTGCATAAATAACATTATTTAATACATGCAAATATTTTTTTTTTCTCTTTTGCAAAACTTACGCAAAGGTCGGCGATACATTAACAGGTCAGGTATTTCCCTCCTTAGATCCGAGGTGAAAAGAGAGTGGAGTTCATCTTTTGAGATGTCGTTGTTCTGCGGGACAAAAAAAGGAAAACTTTTACCACGTATCTTTGCATCGTTTTAAAGGAAATGACATGAAGTTTTCAAAATTTCCCGACTCTCACCTCGATGTACCTGCAGTCTCCCTTGAGGACGGACAGACACAACAGCAGAAAGAAGAGCTGCTCCCGGAAAGTGCGCTCCATAACACGGATGGAAGGTTCACCTGGGCAGAGTTTGAGAAGTCTGAGTTGCTCTGCGGTCAGCGCTGCTTTTTTTATACGATCCAATCCGCCACGGAACAAGTCACAGGGCTCCCGTCACCCACCGCCTCCTTCCTTGACCAATTGCGTGGTTGTGACGAGGGCGAGATCAAGGCGAGCGTGAAAAGGGATAAGGCGCAGAGGAAAAAGATGGCCAGCTGTTGCCAAGTGAGAATCAACCAGCAGATACATCACATCTTATCTTAACTGTCTGAGGAGCAGCTTTGCCGTGTTTTCACTTTGCTTTTTTTTAGCACTTAATTAATGTGCTTGAATATTATTTCATATAAAGTCGTGCAATCACCCTTCCATAAAGCTTCTAAAGTTTATATGCTGAAGTTCCTTTCACCAAATTCTGATTTTACTTCAACTCAATTCGATTCAGTGTTTATTTATATAGCGCCAATTTACAACACGTCTCAAGGCACAAGGAACATTCCAATTAATCCTAACTATCAAACAGTGCAGTTGGATTCAGTTTATTTTTCAAATTGGTTAAAAAGTTTCTCCATCTAAGGAAACCCAGCAGATTGCATTGAGTCAGTCTTCCTGGATCAGCATGTAGTGACAGTGGACATTGGCATTGACTTTGCAGCACTCCCTCATACTAAGCATGCATGTAGCAACAGTGGAGAGGAAAAGTCCCCTTTTCACAGGAAGAAACCTCCAGCAGAACCAGGCTTAGTGTGAGCGGCCATCTGCCACGACCGACTGGGGACATGCCCCTCAACAATTGCTCTTGTTTTGCAGGAGCCAGTGATGCATCTGTTACTATAAGGAGATATTAGTACGCAAAAGCACTCACTTTAAAAGGACAATCATCAAAATATTTTATTGGGATTTAAGTGAATAACCAAGACAAAGAAACGAAGTAATATAGTAACATTTCTGAAGTGGAAGGAAAAGGTGACACGGCTTTAAAGCTTTTTCACAAATACAATTCCAAAATGTTTGGCATGCAAATGTAGCAATGCAACATTCTTGAATAAAATCCAGGATCAGATTCAGCTTTATTGGTCAAGTTTGTGCAAGCAAATAATGAATTTAACTTGTTTCACACACCTGTACCGAGATTAAACTTTAGGGGAAAAGAAAAAAAAAGAAAAGAACAAATACATGCATATATGTGTATGCACACCCAATATTTTTTAAAACAAGTTGAAATAGTGCAAAATATCCTTATTTCTGCTTTAAAGTAGCTGACTACTCAGGCTGTAAGGTGCTCATTGTGTTCACCAGCGAAACAGACTGCAGGAAAAGACCGTTGATGTCTTTGGTTTTTGCAGATAGCGCTCTGTAGCATCACCACATAGGTTAAAGTCTAAACAGTTTGTGTCCAGGATGTGTGGGGTCTGCAGAGATGTTAGCTGCTCTTTTTGTGACACTAGACCTGTACAAGTCCTGGATGGAGGGAAGGTCCTCTGTGCAGATCTGATGGTTTGTTGTAGGCTGGACCTGTCAAGTTTGCCGGCTGAGCCAAACCACACAGTGATGGATTTGCTCAAGACAGACTGAATAATGGCAGTGCAGAAGATAACAGTCAGCTCTTGTGAAAAGTGTCCTATGTTGCCACAGGATGTTCGATATCTGCTGGTTCTTCTCCGGAGGAAAGGTGGTTCCTATGAACCCATAGTGATTCACAGTAGATACAGTGTTAAATAAAATTCAGCATCATGAAGGGGACAAAGCAGAAGCAGACATGTCCGGTTTAAAAGTTGTGGAGAAGTTTAAGGTAGAGGTTATGAAACAGTATCTCACAGAGTACTGTTTATTCCTTCATCTGAAAATGTAAAGATTGTAGCACAACTGCAAATCTGCAAAGCCCTGGCCGTTTTTTAACAAACTGAAAGACCGGACAAGTGGACATTTTTCAGAAAAGCAGGCGTAACACTGGAGGAGCAACACAGAGCCACAGCTCAGGTGGGAGAATCTGTTGACAGGGCATTATGAAGGGCAACGCACGTTAGCAGTGTCAAATGTGCATCTGAAAAAGATCCACATTTTCTTTAAATATCTACTCTAACTGTGTCTGATGAGCAGCACCACTTGTATTCAGAAGCATCAAAGCTTTTGAAAAAACGAACTAAACCTGGATCCAGTAACCTTTCCTGTCATGGCACATTTTGTCATGACACATCAGAACGCACCAACTGCGTTAACTGACGACAGACACACTGGCGCTTCTGCTGTACTTTCCCCTATACTCATGCATGCCAAAAATCTGGCCTTTAGGGAAGAATGTCAAGAAGAATAAGAAGTCCAGAAAATATCTGGAAAGTGTTCTAGACTGATGGGACTAAACTTACTTTTGAGTCTACATACAAAATGCTTTGTGTGGCGTAAAACTAATGTTGTAGATCACTCCATCTGACCAGGAAACACAGTGGTGGCACCATCATGCTATGGGGAGGCTTTTTTCATGTATCATTTTCCTAGTGTATCATTTTCCTCTCACTTCCCAAAATTTCTTCACTCTGTTTTGCCATCACACATGAAATCCCAATAAAATATTAGTGTTTGTAATGTAGGAGTAATCAAAATTTGCAGTAGTATGCATGTTTTTGCAAGGCACTGTACATCCATACGTATGAGGTCTGAACCTAACAAACCTCAAAGCCTTGAATACTGTAGAGTGGATCATTTTCACACAGTGAGAAAACTCCATGCAAACCTAAGAAGATAAACACAACAAATCTCTCAGTTCAAATCCTGAACTCTAATATTTACGCTACATAACAATGTAAGTGTTGAATTAGTTTCAGATTAGGATGTTTGAAAGTCAGAAAAGTGACTTTCCCTGAACATGTCACCAGATCCAGGTCTTCTTTCAGAATAACGTTTCAGCATCTGATAGACAGAATTTGCTCCTTTTTGCTGGGAAAAAACTCATTAACAGGCAAAATTAAATATATACGTGACTGTTAAAAAGTTGCTGCTTGCATTCATGTATTTTATTGAAAGTCAAAGACAAACAGAGCTCGTCATCCGCCTCACTAAGTCCCTGATGGTCTGCAGGTGCCTCAGGCTGTTTGATAGGTCAGTCCATTCAAATTCAGAAATTGGGCCTGAGTGTGATCCGTGCTCAAAGAAATATGTTTGTTTCTGCAAGATAAGCTGTGTGACCCAGGATATAATTAGTAATGGCATATCTGAATATGAAAAATCCATTTATTATTACCTAGAGGGCAAATAGAGTGCAGCACTGTGCATACAACTTTAAAAGTGGGAATAATATTTACATAATTTTTACTTATAGAGTTGCATGTACAGTGAATAAAGTATTTGCCCTCTTTCAGGTTTCTTCTGTTTTACTTTTTTTGTCACATTTATATGTTTCATATAATCAAATGTTAACATCAGACAAAGATAACCAGAATAAATACAGTTTACAAATGATGTTTTCGTTTATTCATAAACCCTGACCACCCATTTTAAAATCAGGAATCAACTGATTAACCATATTTTTGGAAAGCTGAATGCGACTTAAAGAGCCACACATGGGCATGGTTACTGCCAGAGCTGTAGAATGAAGAACCCATCTAAATAGAACCTTTCTGACAAGATGAAGTAGGATGAAAGCCCTCAAAAAGCAACACATCATGCCTCAATCTATAGATAATCAAGAACAGTTGAGAACCAATGTCACTGACATCTGCCTAGAAATTGTTACATATTCCACTGAATAAATAGACTCAAATTAGAAGTTGCATTTTATCTTGGTTTGCATCATAGCTTTCTGGCAGGTTACCGATGCAGATGCAGGAAACCACTTCAGCAGCAGACAGAATATGTTAAAAATGATTTTATTGAATAGAATGATTTCTGGTTCTGAGCTTGATTGGTTTCTCTTTCTCCCTCTCTGGAAGGAGAGAAGAGGTAAGGATCCTTGCAGTAGTTTAAGGGGTAAATGAGATGAGGTCATGGCAAAGATCTTGGTAATCTGAGTCTTGGAGACATGAGGGGAGGCAACGAGGGTCGAAGGAAGTAAGTTGTGCTGATGAAGCATTGTGTGGATTTCACTGAGCACTGGCGGGCAGACAGGCAGGTAGGTAAAAGCTGCTGGGCTGTCTGACTGGAATCCAGGAGCTGACAGGGGAGTTTTCATGGTGGTATTTCAGCAGGTGCACAGTGGCAGATTTTGGTATGGACATCGCGGGCAGTTGCCCAGAGCGTCATCAGAGGGGGGGTGCATGAGTACCACCTAATTAAGCAGCACCCTGTTTGCTGCTAACAGAGGTAGCAAGTCAGATGACTGGGCTGTACAGCAGTTTACTCTGCCCTACATCCGAGGGGATTTTCAGAATTTTTATTGGTTAGCAGGAGACATGGTTTTGTTGTGAATTAAATTTAGCCCACACGGGTTGAAGCGCAAGTTAACTCATGATAGCCTCTTTGTCTTGAGCTTGAGAGCCTCAGCACTATATTAACATGAATATGTCAACTGGACGAAATTATGTATTTGTTACCTGGGAGCATACCTGTTTATGTCAGAAAAGAAGCCACGGAAGGGAGAAAATGTAGATCTAACAGGGACAGACCTGTTGCTAGTCATGACTTGGGGTCCTCCATCAGTGAAGGATCTGAGGGAGGCTGCACACCCACAAAAAAGTTAAGTGATTATTCAATGCAAGGGGGCTTTTGTGTGCTGTGTAGTTAGTAATATTTTAAACCAGCTGAAGCTGTTGTTGAATCTGTTTGATGCTATCTGACTGCTTTTGATTTCTGTCAACTTGATTTCTGTTAAGTTGTTCCGTAGTTCTAAATTTGTATGCATATAATTTGTGTAAAGCCCAGTTGTTGTATTTGGGTTTAATTTGAAGACAATCTAAACAACAAAAAGACACAACCGCAATATCTAGAACCATGACGATTTTTTAAAGACATTCATTTTAGGGGAAAAGTCAACATTTACAATGTAAAACCCTGTTTCCCCTTAATATTAGTGATTTTCTCGAGTAAGGTGGACATGAACTTGATGGTCACATCCTGACAGATGGTGATCCATTCTCGTCCTATTAGAAGTTGAAGTTCATTACATTTTTATTTTGAATTTGTTTAGGTCATGTGTTCTTATCATGTTTAAGATCTGAGGAGGTTTTTGGCCATGGGGACAACATTTTTATTGGCCCACAAAATACACAGATCATCACCACATTCTGCCTGAACTATTGGAAGAAGTTGCTCTTGGTGGATGTCTTGATCCCAGGCTTTGATTATGGCAGCATTCCTGCTCTGAATTGCAAGACCAATCCCCTGGATGAGTTATGGGGTTGTGGTCCAAAGGTCCTCATCCAGATGTTCTCACACCCAACTGCTGCCAGTGCTAAGCCACCACTGCAGTTGTAGCAGCATAATTCTGAAGTCCTCAGAAAGAGACTGGACATCTTTGAACATTCTATGATTATACAAAAACAACATTATCTGATTACTTTGTTTAGGGAAACACCATACTTGTTTATGTAAGCTTTTAAAACCAATAAAACTTTGTGTAATAACTGATATACATCTGATTACAAACAACTAGTACAAGTGTGAATTGTAAGAGCAAACATTTTGCTAAATGAGATGTTTTTTTGGTCATAACTGTACACATAACTGACATTTATGTTCATTATTTTACCAGGAATATAAAAACATTATGATCAGCGGGACGTTTTTGACATAGGTCATAGGGGCAGTTGCCTAAGATGGCATTAGAAATTAGATTTGTCTGTTTTGTTATATCATAAAACTAAAACTATTAACTTAAATTGATTTAAGCTGTTCTTATATTTCCTGAAAAGTAATTGCTATTCCACAGAAATGTATGAGGTATATGTTGATCGTGCTTCTACAACATAATTAAGGAATGCATCATTTTCTATCTCAGAGCTTTTAAATTGGATGTTAAATGATCAATAATATTAGGATAAAGGTCCAATTCTAGCCAAACACTCTTAACAGCTTTCATTTTTCTGGAGCTGTCCCCATATTTCTATATAAAATAACCCTATTAAAGATTTCACACTTTGCTTTTAGCTTCTGTGACCTATGTAATCTGTTGGAGCTGCCACTTGAATCCTTATGTTGACCAGTCAAAAGTTTAATCTCAGATTCTGAGCAAGAAAGCCGATTTACACTTTCAATTGTTTGTAACAATCCCCTGTGTTTTTATGGCTGAAGGGTTACTGTTAACAGTCAACAAGACAAATCCCAATCAGATGTACTCAAAATTACTACTCAAGCTTTGTAAAATCTGCACGGCATCTAGTTGTGGTGTTGTTACTTAATGTGTTCACTTTATCAGCACATTTACTGCCACTACTCCTAAAAGAGATCGACTATACACTGTGTGGGGTTATTTGTGTTTTCCTGATCTAAAGAATTGCCAAAAGTATTCGCTTGTCTGCCTTCACGCACACATTAAACGTGAGCGACATTTTATTCTTAATCCATAGGATTTAAAATGCCAGCCCACCCTTTGTCGCTATAATACCTTCAACTCTTCTGGCAGGGCTTTTAAAAAGGCTTAGAAGTCTGTTTATGGCAAATTTTTTACCATTCTCCCAGAGGCCTATCTGTGAGGTCAGACACTGACGTTTGGCGAGAGGGCCTGGCTTGCAGGCTCCACTCTAATTAATCTCAGATTTTGGATGATGGTCAGAACTCCATACAGACCAGTCAAGTGCTTCCGCACCAATGAAGCTCATCCGTTTTTTTATGGACTTAAGGCGCTGAGCCCAACTCGTGAAAAACAGCACCACACCATAATCCTCCTTGGCAAGTACCATTCTCCTGGCAACTGCCAAACTCAGGCCCACTCACTCCAGAGAACATATCTCCACTGCTCTGGACTCCAGCAGCGGAGTACTGTACACCACTTCTTCCAACACTTTTAATGGACTTGCTGATGCAAGGCTGGAATGCAGCTATTTGATCATGGAAACCCATTCCTTGAAGCTCTCTACATACTGCTTTTGAGATAATCTGAAAGCCACATCAAGTTTGGAGCTCTGTAGCTACTGACTCTGTAGAAAATTAGCTGCTTCTGCACCTCAGCATCCTTTGACCTCCCTCTGGGATTTTATATGGCCTCCCACTTTTCAGCTGTGCTGCTGTCGTTCCTAATCGCTTCCTCTTTGTTAAAATACCACAAACAACTGAATGTGGAATTTGCTTAGCTCCTGAGGGTGGCCCAAATGTTTATAGAAGCAGTCTGCATGACTAGGTGCCGGATTTTATAAATTGGTGTACATGACAGTCATTGAAATATCTGAATTCAATAATTATGAAGGTTGAGCATATACTTTTGGCAATTTAGTGCATGTTTTAATTCATTAACATACTTTTTTGATAACAGAATATTCCTTTGAGATTTTCAAAACCAGTTCATTGTTTTTGGTGAAGGAACAGTGACGATATCTCCCATTGTTGTAGCTTGGACTGTGACAGTCCGACAGTCTGAATGGGCCATTATCCTACTAGAAGGTTAAACTCTGCCTCAGTCTCGGCACTGTTTCTTCCATCATTGCTCTTTATTTAGTTCAATAATCTCCCTGCTGAAGAACAGCATGCCAACATCATGATGCTGCCACTACTAGTTTTACTGAGGGGATGTTGTGTTCAGGGGGAGGTGTGATGTTATTTTTCTGCCACTTATAGTGGTTTAGATAGATTTTGTTATGTCTAAGAGCAATAATATGAGCTTTTACAAAATTGCTAAACTTGTTTTCTGCTTACCTCAAGCATTTAGCATTGCAAAATATTTTTCTTATGAATGAACTGTCAATATGTCAGCCTTGCAGCATCTTTTTTGAACCATGAGTGGTTGAGAAGCAGAAGCTGTTATTAGAGCTGCTGTAGACACCTTATTAGGCTCCAAATGAAGTGTCATCACCAGATTCTCCCTCTTGCATCATTTCCTGATATTACATCACAAATGTTATCCAGCACAGTAATTGCCCACTTACAGTGTCTTGCATCCATACCCCGTTAACTTTTTTACATGTTTTCTCTAAAAATCTGAAAAGTTTAACGTATTTTCTTGGGATTTTCTGTGAAAGATCAACACAAAGTAATGATTTTTCTTTTGTTTTAGGAATGATGTTCGGCTTCTTCTACTCTATTACTCTCAATTAATATCACGTGCACCTAATTGTTTTCGAAATCCCCTAATTATTAAATAGAGTCCTCAAAAGTGATAGAAGGATTAATTACATAGAAGCTTTTAATTGTCTCTTTCAGTCATCTGAAAAGAGCTAGGTCACACTGCAACTGCCTGTGTAGTTTTCTAACACTTACAAGTTAGAAAATTAAATTTTTTTTTTACAGAGAAATTTAGGTAATTAAGATAAATATTACAGCTAAAGAAAAGATCTTTTAAAATTTGAAGTAATGTTTATTCCTACAAAAATGTCTAAATCACACATAAGAATCTCATTAGAGGCTTATGATTTAAACATCATTAGTCAGCATTTTGAAGGAGGCTTGCCCGGTTTGAATCTCAGACGTTTGAGTTTGGTGCTCCACCAACAAAGAAAAAGAATGATATGAAAGGCGGGAAAGAATGAAATGGAAACTCCTGGGCCTAGTCAAAACCTGGATCTTGATCTTATTGAGATGTTGCGGAATGACTTGAATGTCATTGAGAATTGCCTCCCAGAAGGTATTTCAGCACAGAGTATTGGACTATTAGAGGATAGGGTGTCCTATTTTTTCCCTCAGCTGGAAAGCCCATTATTTGTGATAAGTTTTGTTTAGTGAGTGAAACCATATTAACCTTTGGTGTTTACCTGTAATTTACTCACATTTTTCCAGAGATAATAATAATTTTTAAAAAATGTTAAGCATTCAATATGTACAGCTTATTTTTGACAGAACTGTATATTTAAGGGGGGGTTCTGATTTTTTCACACAATTGTATTTTGTGACAGAAACATTGAAAGCTGATGCAGTTCTTTTTAAAGTAAAGGAATTTTAAGGAATTCCTGCCACACGTAAAAGAGAACTGAGACACTTTAATATTGCAGTGCAAGTCCAAATAGAGCACATCCTTTCATGAACTGATAGTTTGATAGAACTGCACATGTTGCTTTGCCCTGACTGATACACTTCAGGTTTGTTTAAATCACTTTCAGTAAAATGTAAGAATTATATAACTCAGTTCAGTTCATCCATCCATCCATTTTCTATACCCACTTCTTCCGTACTGGGTTGAGGAGCTGGTGCCTATCTCCAGTGATCTATGGGTATGAGGCAGGGTACACCCTGGACTGGTCACCAGTCCATCGCAGGGCAACACAGAGACACACAGGACAAACAACTATGCACACACACCCATTCACACCTAAGACCAATTAACCTAACAGTCATGTTTTTTGACTGTTGGAGGAAGCCGGAGTACCCGGAGAGAACATGCAAACTCCATGCAAAAAGAGCCCAGCCAGGAGTCGAACCAAGGACCTTCTTGCTGTAAGGCAACAGTGCTACCAACTGTACCACCGTGCAGCCCATCATGTAAGAACCAGCTCAATCCAGTTCAGTTCAAAATTGATTACTTTTATTTATTCAACTGAGCTGAATTCAGTTCAGTTGAACGGAGTTGTGTTTAATTCAGTTGAGTTCAATTCAGTTTGGTTCATTTCAGCTGGTCATTTAGGCTCATTTCAGGTATATTCAAATTGAGTTAATCTAAATTCAGTTTATTTGTATAGCACCAATCGACAGCAAGTATCATCTCAAGGCACTTTACAGGACAAACTGGTTATACAGGATCCAGTTTGGTCCAAAGCCTAATCAGAAGTCAATCCAAAATATCACACAGTAAAATATAGGTTAATCACATAATGACAGTTGGTAAAAAGATATTTCCAAGTTAAACTATTTCTCCAAGGAATACCAGTACTGTTTTGTCATGATAGTTTGGTTTCCAATATTTATATATGTATGAAATTTAATTATTAACACACCTATAGTTTAAATAAGGCCTGACTTAGAATTTTAAGTCTAGGGTATAGTTGAAACTGGGAAAAAATGGTTTAGTTTTTTTTTTAGACATATGATAAGTATGCCGTACTAAGGCATAAGCTTTGCACTGAGATGTAATTTCAGCTGAGTGTTGAGAGCTGTTTATCAGTGTCAGAAGTGGGGGCAGATACAAGTCTCATCTCACAGTCAGGTCACAACATCTCAGTCACAGTGATTGGCCCAGGCACTGTGAAACAGCATGAGTGGTGCTATCAGTGGTGCTTGCTTTCATGAGCGAATCATTTTGTCAAACAGACAGAAAACAAAAAACTTAATATACCTTTTAGTTACTGTGATGGCAGTAATCAGACCGTATTCTTAAAATGTTGACTCTTTTGGCCTTTTGTCTGACATTTCGTCGAAAGAGGCTAGAGTTATGCACTATAATGCCAAAAGTATTTGCTCATTCGCTGCCTTGACTCACACATGAACTTAAGTGACATCCCACTCTTAATCCATAGAATTCAGTATAATGTTGGTCCACCCTTTGCAGCTATAACAGCTTCAACTCTTCTGGGAAGGCCGTCCACAAGGTTTAGGAACATGTTCATTGGAATTGTTTGACCATTTTTCCAGGAGCAGACTTGTGAGGTCAGACAGTGATGTTGGACGATTAGTCCTGGTTCAGTCTCTGCTTTAATTCATCTTAAAGGTGTTCAGTCGGGTTGAGGTCAGGACTCTGTGCAGGCCTGTCAATCCACATCAAACTCTCCCATCCATGTTTTGATGGGCCTTGCTTTGTGCACTGGTGCACATGCATGTTGGAATGAGAAGGGACAATTCCATGCTCCCAAACTGTTCCCGCAAAATTAGGAGCATGGAACTGTCCAAAATCTCTGGGTATGCTGAAGCATTCAAAGTTTCTTTCACTGGAACTAAGGGGCCATGCCCAGCTCCTGACAAACAACCCCACAGCATCATCCCACTTACACCAAACTTAACACTTGGCACAATACAGTCAGATAAGTACCTCCAAACCCAGACTCGTTCATCAGATTGCCAGATGGAGAAGAGAGAGTCGTCACTCCAGACAAATATTGCATCTGACGTTTTGCATTGCACTTGGTGATGTATTGCTTTGATGCAGCTGTTCGGCCATAGAAACCCATTCCAGGAAGCTCTCTACATACTGTTCTTGAGCGAATCTGAAGACCACATGAAGTTTGGAGGTCTGTAATAATCACCTCTGCAGAAACTTGGCGACCTCTGCACACTATGGTTGTCAGCAAAAGCTGCCCGCTGCTTGAGGCTTGACTTTGTTTATTAAAAAAGACTGACAACTCAACTTTGACGTGTATACCAATGGCTTGTTCCTTGACTTCGACTTGAGCATCTTTATTTGAATTAGTTGATGCTCTCATCAAAGTCAAACATTTATCATTCAAAATAATAATAGGTAAAAAATATTGACCTCCAACAATTGTTTCCTAGTGCAGATGCTTTTTTGACAGATTTTAACCAAGTTGATAGCTATAGCCAACTGTGAGATTCCAGGTTTGTTTCATTACACATTCATTACATTCACAAAGCGCACAGTCAGTGAATTACTAATATATTTAAGTTGAAAGGCAGACGCTCATTTGTGCTTCCGTTTTGTACTATGCTACTAATGAGCATCTTCCTTTAGGTTATAACTTTTCCTTTCTTCTAGAAAACATTTGTTTAATACATTTATTTATGGCCTGCATGGTGGTGCAGTAAGAAGGTCCTGGGTTCGATTCCCGGCCGGGGGTCTTTCTGCATGGAGTTTGCATGTTCTCCCCATGCATGCGTGGGTTCTCACAGGGTACTCCAGCTTCCTCCCACAGTCCAGAGACATGCCTGTTAGGTTAATTGGTCACTCTAAATTGCCCTTAGGTGTATGAATGAGTGTGTGCATGGTTATTTGTGTGTTGCCCTGTGATGGACTGGCGACCTGTCCAGGGTGTACCCCGCTTCTCGCCCATAGACTGCTGGAGATAGGCACCAGCTTCCCCGCAACCCACTATGGAATAAGCGGTAGAAAATGACTGACTGACATTTATTTATTTATTTATTTTTAAATAAATAAATGCATTAAACACAAATGTTTTCAACTATATTGTAATAAGATTCGAGTACAGTCATCCACACATTGATAATTAGAGTTATAAATAGTGCAGAGCAATATTTCAGAACTTATCAGTTGTTTATATTTAGTGCATGTTAAATTTTGTAGCTTTTCAGAAATGCCTCCTGCTTTCTAGCAGTGCTAAAGCATCTTTTTTCTTCTGTTTTGACAGGTTTAAATAATTGTTCTATAAATAAAGGTCTTGTTTCATTGACTCTAAGTTTCATAAAAATAAAAGACTGAACTGATAAACTGGGACGGAATTGTCTTGTTTGTCTAACTAGTTAATGATGTTTAGAATTATGACACTACCATGTAAATTCTGTTTTTTCATTACCATTAACAAGTTGTTTATGATTGCCTTCATCTATTCATTTTCTTCTGCTACAACATATTAAGATTCTTGTAAGGCAGTTGGTTTTGAAAGCCTACCCTAGCTGCCAGCAAGCAAAAGATAGGGCACGACCTGAACAAGTGGCCAGTCCATTGCAGGGCTGAAAGGCTTCAAGAAAGAAGTCAAAAAATTATGTAAAATATATGTTTAGATATCTTTTAAACAAAAATGAAAACAAACACTTTTTAGTTTTTTGTGTGTGTGTACAGTGTTTCAGGGATAGCTCATTATTACTTGTTAATCACTTGAAATTTAAACTCGACTCGAGACATGACTATAATGACTTGAGACTTATTTGTGACTTGGGAAGTAATGACTTGGCTCTGCTAAATAGGGGGCAATCCTGAAAGAAAAAACATTAATGGAATGATTTAGATTAAAGCATATTCATAATGGCCCAATCAAAGTCCAGACCTAAAGCTAATTGAGTGTCAAGACCCCACATTTGTTGTTCACCAAAGCTTTCCATCTGCTGAACTTGATTTTTTTGTTTATTTTGATTTTTGCACAGAATAGGCAGAAGTTTCATTCATGACATTTGTGAAATCCTAAGAAATAGAAAGGCTGCAGTGCAGCCTCTGATTTTGTGTTTGTGCGTGTTTGTGTGTGTGTGTGTGTGTGTGTGTGTGTGTGTGTGTGTGTGTGTGTGTGCGTGGATTCAGTTCAAGCATGCATAAGTCAGATTTAGAATAAACAAAGGCCTGCTTATGTCATAACGACTGAAATCCAGCTTTCGGATAAACAGGATGAGAACACATTCAGCATTTTCTCCTTCTATCTGTCTTTCTGGAAAGGTGTATTCATTTCTCCTTCCTTTTTACACTTTACTTCAAAATGTTTGAATGACATGTAAAATCAGGAGGTAAAGCATCCATTTTCTGTCTCTGACTAGAATAAGATGGCAAAAACATGGCAATTATTGCTTGATTTGTTTATTTGACTTCTAATTTTTAGTCGTTTTAATCTGTCACTCCTTCACCCTGTGTTTATCAGTCTTGGGTTATAATGAAGGAGAAGAAAGCAGGCAATCTGTCAAAACATGATAATAATCTCCTTGTTTTAAGGGATGGAAACGATACCTAATGACCTCGGCTGCCATCTGCAGGGCTTCCCATGAAACTGCAACAAACCCACTTAATTTTCTCCGAACTGTCTTTTATCATTTGTCCTAAACTTTATTCAGATTTATTTATGAAATCTAGCTTTTTATTTTAAAAAAATACCATGAAAATAACAAAATAATGCACTGTTCTGGTTGATTTTCTGTTGTTGAAAGAGTTAAATGTTACAAATCTACAAGAATGAAAAAGTTTTGGCCATGCATGATGAAATATTTTTAAAATTCAAAGTAAACGTATTCACACCCTTTCATTTTCTTATTTTGTTGCATTACAAATTTATTCTAAAAAAAGATTTGGCATTTTGTCTTTCAAATACTACTCACAGTTCCTTTATAATCCATCCAATCATCATCCATCCATTGTTCACACCCGATTATCCTTGCAGGGTCTCCGGGAGGCTGGTGCCTATCTACAGCAGTCATAGGACGAAAGGTGGGATACACCCTGGACAGCATGCCACACCATCTCAGGAACAAAGAAAACTTTGTTAAAAGATGTGAAAGACTTGCTGTATCACTATGCACACCCATAGTTTTTGTTTACGTTACAGAAGATGTGCTGGGTTGACCCTCTGGATGGGTCTCCTGTCTTAACAAGGGACGTGACCACTGGGGTTTTTGGCCTATGGTTGCTCCTTTTAGATGTTTTTAAAGTGGCTTTCACAAGTGGACATTTTAAAAAAAAGACCTTTTTTGGTGAATATACATATATACAAACTGCTGCAGATAATTAAAAATGGTGACATAGAGGATGACTTTGAGCATGTCCATCATCACCTTTTCTGCACAAACCACAATAATGGAGGTGTTTATGGGTTTTTTGCCACATCTGTTTACTATGACTAAGTTTCTTATTATCAGAAACCATTAGTTTTAATGTCTGTGAATACATGTTCAAGTATTTATTTAAATGAAATGATGTTATTCTTCTATTTTATCACTCGGCAGCTTTTGAAACAAGCTGTGGTTAATTTGCAATCAGTTATAATATTTAAAATGTTAAACTGAATCCACCATTGCTTTTGTAATCCATATCTCAGTGGACCCTAAGTTCTGCCTCCAGCCCATGATACCAGGTTTTGTTTGTAACAGCCTGTCTCTATGGAAACAATAGAGTATTTAAAAGGCTGTTTAATTAGAAGCGGCAAATGGCATTTTCCTGGAGTCGAGCTTCCAGTGCTGCTGTCAGAGAAGATAGTCAGAGAGTCATGGGCTGACTGAATAAAGCATGGGACAAACCAGACAATTTTAATGGTCTTCACAGATCTTTTTGTTCACACTCACATGCAGGTTTCAGCATTTTTGTTCCTGACAGACTTAAGATTACAAACTTAACAACTGGAACTGCTAAGGGATCACAGACTACAGGATTTGTCAAACCCTATGGAACCACCTAACCCCAGAGTACAAAGTGGGCATGAGGGCAACAGTTGGAAGAAACAATCATACCAATAGGTGGCAGTAAAAAAAGATGTTCCTAGAGATGTGTTGTTGTTCCACTCCTCCCTAAATGAACTATTGGCAACGTACATTTGCTGTTTGATCAGGAATCCGTTCACACAACTCAGCGATGGCCAGATTCGACTGAAAAAATTTAAACATCTTTGTTTGACAGCTTCTGAGGCCGATTCGGCTCAGTTCCCTCACCTCCAGACCCCAGTCTTCACCTCCTCTCACACAACAGATTTTTCTACAAACTCACCAATGGCCAACTGATCAGAAATACTGCAGACTGACGCTGGATTTCCCTGAATGGGAATCGAGGGTAATATTCTGTAAAAAATCACGTTGTGAACCCAGTTTTAGAGAGACACACAATCAGAACCAAGAAGAGAACTTAGTCAGATTCAAAGACAGGTCTGATCCACTTGGTTAAAAATTCTGTTGCATAATGTTTTATTCACTGTAACTTTTGTTTTGTTCACTGTCTGATGTTTAAAGCGTTAACATGTCTCCCCAGTGCTCATTTCCCTCCACTCCATGTTTGTTTTAGAATTGATTTCACAGTTTTATTGATTACCTATAAGGCCCTATATATCTGTCTGACCTCCTGCAGCCTTATGTGCCCTTCAGATCTCTCAGATGTAATGATCATTTGCTTCTTGGTGTCCCGAGGTCCAGTCTGGTCCACAGGGGTGATCGGGCCTTTTCAGGTGCAGCTCTTAAATTGTGGAACCAGTTCCTCCTTCATGTCACACGGAGACGGGCTTCAGCTGGTGTTTTCAAGTTCCTTCTAAAAACACATTTGTACTCATTTGCTTTTAATACAGCATGGGAGTTGATATATGGTTTTATTTTGCTTTATAATGTTTTTAACTTTAACCTGCTGTAATATGTTGATTATGTGAGCAGCAATTTGGCCAATGGCGGTTGTTTTTGAATGTAAATTTGATTTGATTACAGTTCCAGCCACCTTTATTTTGTTTTACCCCAGCATACCTGCAGTAGAGACCAGAACCCATTTTTTCCAGCAGGATTACTTTGGGTATTGTTTGCCATTCGGTAAACACCAGGGTGCTCCCTGGAGAGATGACATTTTGACCAAGATGAATGTTGTACCAAGATGACTCCATTCCACTGAGCTGAGAACTGGTGGTTTACAACTGCAGGTCCAGGAGCCCAGTCCGTTTCAATGAGAGGTGCCCAAACATAGACTAGGCCAAGCGTAACAAGAAACAATGGCAATTTGATCAAGTTAAATCTTTAATCAGCTACTGATAGCTCACCTCAATTCCCTTTGGAATTTCCATTGAAACAGTTCGATTTTATGATTGTTTATGTTCTGTTTCTGTATTTAATCAAATAAATGTGCTGGTGAGATTACTAATTAGGTAATTATTGATTCTATAAGGGAACGGATCCAACATAATTATATGACCTCAAACGTCATATAATGTGAGTCTTATCATTTCTTTCTGTAACGTCTACAATTACAGCTCAGTGGTGAAGTGAAATAATTGGCTGTTGATAAATTTATGGTAAACAATATATTTTATTCATGACACTGATTTGAATTTAGTTATATATATATATACTTAGTGGTCCACCATTAATCAAGCCATTATCATTCTCAACTCAGTAAAAAAAGGAATTTTAGGTTCCTCTTTTGAAGTGAAACCACAGTTCATTTGGTTGGTCATGAATACTATAGATTAATAATGAAAGACACATAAGGAAGCTTAGTATTAAAGATGACAACCATCATTTTGCCAAATGGCAACAAAAATATATTTTTTGTTTAAATATTTAATTTAATTGTCTTTTACATCTTAATATAAAATTGGTTGAGATTCATTATTTAAAAACTGCATATAAAGCTTGTAGCGAGCTAAAGAATTCGCTCCAAGAAAGTTCCAGTTTTTACCAGTGAAAATGAAACAAAGTTTGCAGCAACTCATACTATGTGTGAGCGGCCATCTGTCAGGATCAACTGGGGCTTTGGAAAGATGCAGCAGATACAACACAAATGCTCTGGTCCAGGATGACTTGTATGACATGCTGAAGCAAAGTATCCCACAGGATGATGCTGCCACCTCACTCTTTTCCACTGGGAATGATGTGTTCAAGTTCAATGTATGTTGTCAGTTATCTTTCACACGTAGGTTGTTACATATAGGCCTAAAGGCTTTTACCCCCTTTTTTAAAGTAATCTCGCTATTAGTGTGGGACACTGCAAATAGATTTATGTCTTTATTGTGAAATTGCTTTCTTCTTTCCAGTATTAAATAACGACCAGATTTGTAGAGAGTGTGACTGATAGCTGTCCTGTCAACAGATCACTGTAGCTCCTCCAGAGTTACTATTAGCCTTGTGGTAATGGTAACTCTGGAGGAGCAACCCATTGTGAGATGTTCAATGAGATATTTTTTTTAAAAACCTTTCAACATTGCCCTTAAAAAACTTCTCAAAGAACATCACTCCCGTGGCGGGACCAAAGATATATTTCCTGGGAAAACCCAAAGTAATTCGGATCTTAACAGCTACTTTTTTGGTGGTTTACGCCCAGTTTTGTGTAATTGGGGGCGGTGGTCGGGTTTGTCACATTTGTTTTGGGTTTTAATATTTTGGGGGTTTATTTTTTGAGGTTGAGTCCCAGGGGAAAAAATACAAGCTGCACATTTTCCAGTGAGACCTATAACCAAAACGTTGCGCTTTTAGTGGGGCAAAAAGCAAATTTGGCCACACTGTTGCCGGACATGGATGGGTTTCATCCCGGCTTTAAATTGTCCCCAAACGTTTCCCGGTGCGCAGAGAGCATTCCCAGCTGCGCCCCTGAGGGCCCACTAGGGCCCCCACGGACACCGAGTCCGTCCGGTGCCATCCGAACCAAGAGGGAGGCGAAGTTCGGCGAACTCCGACTCTTGGTAAAGATTCCAGCAGCTCTTTGCTTTCCTATGACAGATAGGGCTGCGGGTTTTTTTGCTTTCGTTTGATTTCTCGCTGAGGGTCAGACCACCGTGACTGAGACATGAGTGGACTGTCCACAGAGGCGCTTTCCCCCAATGGACCTCTGAAGGTAGGAGCTCCCTGCTGATAACACACTTAAAGTGTTCTACTTAGTTTATTCTGTCCAAATAGCTCAACTACAAACTTTTATTTGTTATGTGTAATTAAACATTATAACAACAATATTTCTAAGTATTTTTGTATATTAGTTGCTTATACTTATACAAAATAGTTTCCAACCCTTTTCACCTTAAACGTAAAAATTTGGGAAAATAGACCCATGAAAAAAGGGTTTTTGCTTTTTTGGGTTTTGAAGTTTACGCAGCAATTTTCTTTTTGAAAAGCATAAAAATTATTCCCCCAAAAATATCAAATTAAAATATTTAAAGCATTAATAGCTGAATGCCCGTGATATTAAAACATGATTTGAACAGCTTACTCTTAGCACACTGTGCAGGTTAAATGCGTTGATCCTATAGTTTTCAAGCACTAGTTGAGCATTCCAAGCCCGGCCAGCAGGGGGCGACCTCAACGGAAGAAACTTGTGTTATTTATCGCTGCTGCTGGAGTTTGATTTAGTTTAATTAATCCTGTCAGATTCAGATAACTAGATAACTTGGACTTCCAGACATCGTTCAAGCAATGGTTTTGATTTTGCAGGTAAAGGTGCAACTAATGATAAATGAACTTTTTTTTTCGTTTCTAGAGTTTTTACTTCTAGAGTTTACAATAAAAGCCAGCAACATCTACTTTTGATACATAGCTGAGCTGTGGGCCTATTGAGGTTGGAAACGTAGTTGATTCGGAAATTACTGGATTTATCATATAAATAACATAAGATGAATACCAAAGTCCTTATTTTCATGCTCAAGCAACAAAGCTGCTTTACATCGCACCACTGAAGTGCTGAGCCCATGACTTTCATTAATCACTGGGGCTGTAAAATGTAAGGTCAGTTCTTCCTAATGTGTAATTTTTAAGCTGTTTGCTCACAGAAAAGCCCCCGAATTACATCAGAATCTTTGTATAACGATGTGGCTAAAGTAACTAAACTAAATGAAGTGTCAGTCATAGAAATTATGGGTTCTGCTGAAGACTCCACCCCGACACTATCCAGACCCATTCTGACATGCAGGCATGCAGTTTTATTTATGATTATTTTTCTGACCCAATAGTCTGTGAGTACATTTTCTGACAGATCATACTGAGAGTTTGTACACACTGCTTAGCAGAGGAATTATACATGGCTTTCCTTTTTTTTTATAAATAAAAATCTGAAAAGTGTGGCATACATGGCTTGTGAGAAACTGCAATCAGGGTTCCCGAGGCATACTTTCAACAATGACTATCTTTAGGGCACTTTTCTACAGAGACCAGAGTGCACAACTAATATGTGTGCTGTCAACAGGTTCCCCCACCTGAGCTTTGGATCTCTGCAGCTCCTCCAGAGTTACCAGGGGCCTCTTGGCTGCTTCTTCTGTTGATGCTATGCTTGCCCTGCCTGTAACTTTAGGTAGAAGTCCGTGTCTTGGTAGGTTCGCAGTAGTAGCATACTTGCTTTATAACCTAACATTGCTTTAAACTCCTCCACAACTTTCTCTCTGACCTGTCTGCTGTGTTTCTTGGTTTTCATGATGCTGATTGATCACTATTGTTCTCTAGTAAAACTCTGAGGACTTCACAGAACAGCTGGATTTATACAGTGATTTTATTGCACACAGGTGGAAAAGAAAAATGACACTGGACTTTATTTAGGGGTTTCGGAATAAATAGGCTGATTTCAAATGAATAACACACTTTTCAGATTTTGATAAAAAAAGAATTTAAACCATGTATCAATTTCTTTCTATTTCTCCTTTTGCAAGATACTGTAAATGTATTGGAAATGTGTCATTTCAAATGCTCCCATTGGGCCCCTCAAACAGAACGAAGCTAAACAATCGGATATGTTATTCTCCTCTGCAGTTCCTGCAATAAGCACAATGAAACTGATCTTATCCCCTTTTTATTGTTCATTGGATTGAATATGATTCATGCAATGTAAAAACATAAATGTTGCTGATGTGTACCTGAGTTAGCTTTAAGCTACATTTAATCTGCAATCCTACCAACAGATTGAAAAACTTTTAAGGCTTTGTGTAACAGTTAATGATTATTCCTCTTGTACATTAAATGAAACACTCAGATGATTTGGAATCTGACTCATGGGGGTGTTTCCCTAAAAACTGTCACTTAGAGTTACTTTTTTTTCTCTGCTGACTGGGTAGCGTTAGAGGTTGAAACAGTAGTGGTGGCGTACAACAAAGGATTCACAACTAGTGACCATAAATGTTAATGCTTTGTTTTATTGTGACACATGCCCTTAGCTCTCGCTTGCTGTTTGCTTATAGAAACAGGAGCAAAGCTAAGCAGACCTTTTCCTGTGGCCTACAGGATGTTAGAAAGTTCAGATTTCTATGTTTTGAATCTGGTGTATCAGACACCATTTGCAAATGCATGAATGAACGAATGCATGAATGAATTTTTGGACTGAAGCCATGCAGCACACAGAACGTAATAATGATCAGCACAGCCATTCCCTTTGCTCATTGTCTCCCTCATTGGGCATACAGTGGCTCACAGGGCTTCCTGCTCAAATGACAGTAATCATTTATCAATCATTTCAAAACGCTGTTCTACCTTTAACATGAACTACCAATCCTAAAATGGGGAAAAACTTGAAACTATTAGCTTTTCAGCTGCTGGATTGTAACCAGCATCCAAGCATCTGTTGTCCAAACGATCTTATTTAGAGCTTCAAACTGCAAAAAGAAGGAACAGGAGCAAAAAAAAAAAACCCAAACAAATGGAGAAGGAAAATGAGTAAAAACTGCATTTAAGCTTAAACAGACTGTTCTTTAGCTGAACTTAGCTGAACTTTAAGACCATTAGAAAAAAAACCCAAACAGAACTAAAAGCAACTGACCAGTGCAGGGGTCAGCCACCTTTACAACTCTAAGAGTCGTTTTTTGCCTTCAGTGCAGCTAAACAAAATTTGTATAGAACCACAAAAGCAACAATACTCATGGAAACAAAATTGCTTGTTTTTATAATGCCTCCTACTGGACATTTGTTGTTTATTTTGATGAAAAGCAAAAATTTAATTTTTTTTTTAGGTTTTTTACATTGTCCTTAATGGGACATTTAATGTTTATAGAGAATTACATAAAAAAGCAAATAGTTTGCAACCTAAAACTGAAACTGAAAAGTTTTTTTTATTCTTCAAGCCCGTGTCTGGCTATTGGGTCATAATGTCATCACAAACAGCCCATTGCATCCTCTGGTTCAGTGCATGTGATTTTTTGGTAGGTCTACATCTTGATTTTGTTGTTCAGTGACATCAAAACAGCATTGTAAAAGGCCTTGATTGTGCAGCTCAACATACCTCGTACTTTCAAAGAAAGACTTTTGGCTTTCACCAAACCTTTCCATTCTAAACCCATAAAAACGAGCCATCTCTGAGCTCCCTCTGCCCATTTAGATCACAAGTGGAGATGGCATTATCCTGAACATCTGTGAGCTTTCAGAAATAATGCCAGGAGTGTGGGACAGCTGGAAGTAACATGCAGCACTGACGTCAGCACTATGCATAAAATTTGTTTTGGACGTCTCCGCATACTGTTCATTTCAAAACAATAGTGGCGGATGAACTCAATGTAGTGATGTTGTTGTTGACTGAGCAAATGTAACAATTTTAAATTACATATTTCACCTTCATTCTCTTCTGGAGAGAAAGAATTTTGAGTCTTGTTTACGCTTTTAAATCCTGCAGCTGACTGGTTGCACAAACCAGCATCACTACATCACTTCCTGGACCTACGGAGCCAACCTGCCCTTGTTCCAGGCTACCTCACTGGATGGGTCTGGAGCATAACAGAGAGTTGCTCCTTGCCACATCGGTCCTTTCACAAAACATATGGCAAAAATGCGTCTTTATCCAATCTTGAAGTGCTTTGTGAAGCAGGCTTGAGTAGGATTTTCAAACATTTTGCTAATTTGCATCCTTTAAGCCAAAGTCATAGTTTGCCAACACTTCAAAAGTTTCTCATTGTATAAAAGTATCAGTCAGTAGTACAGTCAATGAACACTATGGAAGTAGATTTGGCAAGATAAGGCAGTCATCAATAATTGGAGAAATATGGGACAACAGAGATATTACAAAAACTGGACATTTCCCGCAAATTTTTGAAATATACTGAAACCGTTTAGGGAGACATTCAGGAGGCCAACAGCAACACTGAAGGAGCTGTAGGATATTCTGCTATGTACTGTGTTCTACACGTGACAGCAATCTCCTTTAATTATTGCGCTGAGCAGTGTCATCTCTGCTATTAAACAACAACTGAGTGAGTTAGGATTCTCCCAGTAACCAAGTCTGTTTTAGGGGTAATTTTTTTTTACCAAGTTTTTGCCCTGGAGCATCACTTAAAACAGTAAAAAAAATATATTTTTTTTTTCATCTCAGAAACATTTTAGAATAAATTTGATTATTAGTGACAACATGTGAATCTGAGATGAAAATCAATACTTTTGTCTTCACACTACTGTTCCATAATAATAGTCTGTTTACTTTTCTCAGTAGGAACGGTTTAGCTCAGGTTGGCTCCAGAGCTGCAGTTGAAGTTTTGGACCTTCCACAATGGCTCTTCATAACTTTGGCTAAAAATGATAAAGAACCAACAAATGTTTTGTTATTATTGAAATAAAAACAAATGCAGGTTTTAGCAGTTTTTCTGTTTTTAATGGAATAATTGCATTAAATTTCCACAATAGAATGACACTACAATTTCTGGTCATATTTCTTGTCATTAGGTTGTTAACTATATGCTTTTTTTTTTACATAATATTCCAGAAATATCAACATCAAGAAAATGTTTCTATCCTGTTTCTTCAAAGTTTTCTGTATGTTGGGACTAAGGGGACAGAGGACTTTTCTTCTAAAGGAATCGTCCAGGGCTGGTTAAAATCTCCCAAAACATTGTGAGAGAATGTGTTATGGTCTGATCAAACCAAATTTAAACTTTTGTGTCCCAATAGTAAGATGTATGTTTGACTCAGAAATTATACTGAGCCTCTCCAAAAATAAAAAAAATGTAAAATTAAATACCCACAGTTAAACATGGTGGCGGCAGCATTATGTTCTGGGTTGGAGCTAAGGCTACGTTCCCACTGCAGGTCTTAATGCTCAAATCCGATTTTTTTCAGGAATCTGATTTTTTTTTGTGGACGGCTGCTTCGAGGACTATAGCCTCTATATGTGGTCGCTCGCTAAACCCCTACACCTCCAGTGCCACGCCCACTGCTACCGTTTCCTGCTGGGCGGTGCAAAGTTGTGATGAATGCGACGGAAAGTGACGTCAAAGTCACATCTAATCCCACTTGGTCGTTCCCACTGGAGTCACATTCCAAAAGATCAGATACGAGTCGGATTCAGGACCACATATGAATGTGGCTCAAATGTGACTTGAAAAAGTCAGATACGGGCCAGATATGAGCGTTCACACTTGTTCTAAAAAGTCTGACCTGATCACTTCAACCCAAAAAGAATTTTGGGCCACATTTTCCTGCAGTGTGAACGGGTCCTTAGTTTTTTGTCAAGGTGGATGAAATTATGAATAGCCCGCAACACCAGTTGGTTCTGGCCCAAAACCTTCTGGTTTCTGCTAAAAAGGTGAAGATGAAGAAAGATTAATTTTTTTATCATCACAGTGAGTCTGAGCATACATCATACATCACATTAATATAATAATGAGATGATGACATGGCCCAGTAAGAGTCTAGAACTAAATCTGGCAGAAAGTCTGTGGGAGGCCTGTGGAGAGAGATGTCTTTACAGTGGAACAGATCTAGTGAACATTTTCTGGTAGAAGGGACAATTATGGCCAAGCTAAGATGTGGGCTGCTGGTGGTCTCTAACAAGAAGACTAAATGCTGGAATTGAATCAAAACTGGGTTCGGTAAAGTGTTAGTATAAAGGCGTGCACACTTATGCGACCAATGTATTGTACCCTTTCTATTTTTGCCATTTGAACACATTTGGTTGTTTTCCAGTTAAATTCTACAGGGTAAATATCACATTCAGTGTGGGAAATGGTTTTGTCTTATTTTTCTAAATGACATAAACTTGACATTTTAATTAGGGTGTACACACTTTTGAGACCTATGCAGTCCCTGTTGTATATGGAAGTCCTGGGTGTTTGCTTCATTCAGGTTAGAACATTGCTGAATGTCTTAGGTATTCTTTTTTCCATTTTTATCTGGTGTATTATTGTCATGTCATATGAAACTCTAGTTTATCCACACTAGTAGTGTCAGATCCCTAGCCTCTAAGGTCTGCTGTCCTGCATGGTTTAGCCCAGTAGCTTGCAGGACTTGCAGGTTGCACAGTGGCCGTTGCTGAAGTCAGAGGATACACGAGGGCACCTGTATGTGTTTCCTCATCTCAAACCGTGTTGTTAATAGTATACGCCCCTCATCCTGGGGAGCTGCTAACTACTACCACCAAGATTTAATCAAACTTACAATCTAATCCCTATCAAACTTTATATATAGCTTGTTATGCTGTCTCATGTGTCGATGTGTGTCACACACATTTTTAGCTGTGCTGCCTGTCATATGCTCCAGCAACCGCCTGTAACACTATTGTTGCTCTGTTGATGCAACCACTGTTTCCTTTTCTAGAAATGCCAGCTCCTTGCTGACTGGGTCATTTACATATCCATCAGTGGTCTTCATGGTTACCAAATTACATCTATTTCACAACATTCCTTCTGTGTGTTCGACTTGGTGCTGTAGAGAGGTTTGAAGCAGGATTAGCTTATGAAACATCTCAAGTTTTTGAGCTACATGCAAAATGCTGCCAGCCATGCAGGTGGTAAACATGTTGAAGAAGGTCCTCTGGTCCGATAAAAAGCTCAACCTTTTGCCCTACATGCAAAACGTTATTTGTTTCACGATATTAACATTGCACATCAGCTTTAACACATTATCCCCACTGTAAAACATGGTGGGGGCAGCACCATGCTGTGAGTATGCTTTTTCTTCCGCAGGGACAAGAGGGCTGAACAAGGCTGATAGGAAGATAAATTGAAAATTTTACTAAAACCAGGCAGGGTTACAATGAAATTGATTCGATCTTATCAGTGTGTTATAACGGTCCAGTCAAAATCCAGATCTAAAACCAAAAGAGAATTTTCAGCTAGATATTAAAATTGCTGTTCCCTGACACTATGAAGCAATGTCGAAAGGTGTTTAAAGGGTGTAGGAATACACACACGCCACATTATTAGTTTTCTTATTGGAAAAACGTTAAAATAAGTGAATTAAGACATGTATAATTTTCTTTCACTTCACAATTCTGCAGTAATTTTTGTTGCAACATCATATAAAATCC
This sequence comes from Crenichthys baileyi, assembly GCA_036173005.1. Classification (NCBI taxonomy): domain Eukaryota; kingdom Metazoa; phylum Chordata; class Actinopteri; order Cyprinodontiformes; family Goodeidae; genus Crenichthys; species Crenichthys baileyi. The sequence continues at coordinate 475,744 of JAHHUM010002917.1, read as the reverse complement.
CAGTAGAATCGTAAAAAGTGCAAAGGTCATATAAGGCACTGGAGATGCATTCCTTATCTGAGAAAACAGTCGTCGAATTGTCAACCATCAGCTGATGCGTTTCTTAGTTTAACTTAAAATATCAGATGTCACACATATGGCCTAATTCAATTTCTGACCCATAGGAGCTATAGTAGAACCAAAACATAAATCTTTGCAAAAACAAGCCTAAAGGTAATGTGGGCGAGACAGTAAGGGGTTTTTCATAAGGCCATCATTACTCTAATAACATTACGTCTAATTCATCATAGTACAGGCTTTAAATGACCCCTAGAGTCAGAACATGGCCTCCTGGGAGATAGTGTACTCTGGAGAGATTTAAGTGATATAATGCTCGTTTGATTGACGGAGAGAGGGAGGAGAGAGGGAGATGGACCGTGGCCAATGATCTGCAAGCACAGGAACTAAAGAAGAGGCACAGAAAAGATTTCATTGAGAGCGTTTCTCTGCACACCCTTAAAATGGGAGCATGTCACAGAGGAGGAGAGCATAAACAAAGCCGGTGATGCGGAGCAGCCTGGTCTTTTAGTCTTTTTAGACTGTTTTGTTCATTAGTCCTGCTAACTTCATAGATGCACAGGCTCCAGGTTCAAGCCATCGGCGGGGTTTGGGCAGATTACTAATTCAAAACATTTTGTCCCCAAAAATGAGAACCACATTCCGGATCCTGCACTAACGCAGGCTGAGGAGAGCTGGATTTATTGGGATGCGTTTCTAGCCCTTAATGTTCTCCAACGAAGACGGGCGGAGCAGAGAGCGGTTCTGGCTCGCAGCCGATGCCCGGAGACCTGCAGCAGCGGCGGACGAGAGGGAAGGTGGTACCCGAGTGTCGCTGTTCGTTACCGGGGATCAGGCTCCGGAAGGCGCTTTCACTGAGGTATGGGCTGCGCTCCCAGCATCCACGTCTCTCAGAGCGGGGTGATCTACTGCCGGGACTCGGACGAATCCAACTCCCCCCACCAGACCACCACCATCTCCCAGGGCACCGCGGCCACGCTGCACGGGCTCTTCATCAAGACCGATGCGGCCGAGACCATCCCCTCCGTCATCACCTACCAGAGCCGCCACTCGCGCAACAACTCGTGCCGGGACCGAAAAGAGAACAGCGGGGGGCACGTCCGCATCGAGGCCGAGACCCAGACCAGCCACGCCAGTGTTAAGGTACGGTACCGTACCGGAAGGGTTCTGTCCACAGACACAGTCACCGCCGTGTTGTGAGCAATGATACGAGTGGAGGAGGCCTTTGTTTTGGTTTTGGTCTCCACAGGAGGCCCGATCCTGCAGGTCTGCTCATGAATTTGATCGATTCATTCAATCTCCGCTCATTCACTTCATCTGTCAGTCTGCATCTACAGTCAGCGGGGAGAGCTACAATGATGACCCTGAAGTCATGCGACAGGACCTGTTTTGGTGAAAGGTCTGAGGCATCCATCCTGTCACAGACATGGGTAAAGCTTCAGCAGGTGGTTTCCAACAACTGTCCCACTGAGCAATAGACCTGATAGACTTGACTTAATATTAAGTCTATACCTAGCCCTGATTTACGTTTATAACAAACAGTTCAGCCCCTGTAAGCTGTTTTATTTATCCCGCATAGTTAACATTTCAAAGGAACCACAAAGTCAAAAACATGCAAAAATGCTAGAATGGCCATTGTGCAGGGCTGGATTTATGACAATGTGGGTCTCTGGGCTACTTAGACCATCTATCTATCTAGTAATATTCAATAAATTTGAATATAATTGAAAATAATTCTTTTTCAGCTCATTTGCCAGCTAATGAGAACATATTTAAGGTCAAAATATTACATCAGACCAAAACAATTATTTTTTGATACAGAAATGTGGGCTTAATGAAAAACATGTTTTATACCCGCTTAAAGGTTATTTTCAGAAGGTACTTTTGATCTGACAAACAAGCCTCTAATTAATTTAATAAGACTGTATCTACCCAAATTGTTGGGTCCCATCGTACTGCACCAGTAAAGCCTTGCTAAATCCCAGCTCCAGCTTCATGAATTGAGTAATTTAATGCTCATCTCATCTTTCCATTGTATTATTCAGCTGACATCACACTTTAAATGCTTCTATTCTGGAAGTCATTTTGCATCTAATTGCTGCAAATTATTTCATTTTTTGACTCTACTAAAAGTTTCAGTACAATGTTACCATTAAACAAGTTGTAGGCCTTCCTTTTTAACGTCAATGAAGTTGACCCACTACATTCTTTCTTTGCATTCTACATTTATCATTTGGCTTTTTGTTTACTTGTCACATGTGCTACATATGAAACGTCATGCTTGCTATATGGAAAGCCTCGTTTAAAGATGATCAACTTATAGAGTGCGTCTCTGCAACTACAGCAGTATGCTTAATCAAACTGTTAAATAAGCAAATATGTGTACTCACTCTGGAAAGACAGTTGCTTTGGCAAAAGTGACGGAATTGAAAGGATAAGTTGCAGTTTTACCAGATAAATTTAAGTAAAGCCCACTAAACAGTTTATGGCTTTGACATCCCTGTATTTGACATAATTTTCTTAAAAGCTGTAAAATGCCATGTGCAGTCTCTAGTGTGAAATAATTATTCTTTTACATTTTATCACATTTGAACAACAACCCTCGCTGTGTTTTCTTTGGATTTAATGTAATAGATCAACAAGAAGTATCAGGCAATTAAAAAAATACATTATTTTTAAATAGTGGCATGCATTTGTAACCATACTTCATGAGTCAATGCTGTGAAAAACCACCTATTGCTGAATTTACAGCTGCAGGTCTTTGGAGGTATGTCTCTACCATCTTTGCTCATCAACAGACTGGAAGTTTTGCTCATTCTTCTTTGCAGAATAGCTCAGCCTCAGTCAGATCGGATGGAGACTGTACGGGAACAATACATTTCACAATTTCCCTATTGAATTTAGATTTGGACATTGACAGGACTGTTCCAACACGTGAATATCGTTAGCCTCATAGCATAATTGCCCAAGTCATCTTAGGCAACTATGCTATAGGGCTAACGATATGCTTTAAAATAATTTTAGGTCTATTTTAGGTCTGGACGTATGTTTACGGTAGTTATCCTGCTGGATGTTAATCTTTCACCCTAGTCTCAAGCCCTTTAACAGGCGGCTTGCTGCTGTCCCCAACATGTTTCACTGTGCTGGTGGTGTGTTTAGGGTGTAGTGTTAGTTTTTTGCCTCACCAGGGCTCCTACTTCTTCCTGTTTGGCATTCTAATTTGTGGTAAACCTTAAATGGGACTTCTTCTTAATTAACGGCATTCTTTTTGTAACTCATCCATATAGGTGAGGTTTATGAACTGCAGAATGTTTTTCTTACCTGAGCTTTGGATCCCTGCAGCTTCTCCCAAGTCACCATTGCCCTCTTGAGCTGCTTCATTGACCAATACTCTCCTTGCCCAATCTATCAGTATAGGTCGATGGCCATGTCTTGGTAGGTTAGTAGATGTGTTCTGCTCTCTCCATTTTTTGGACTGAACCATGGTATTTTCAAAGCTTGGGATATCGTTTTATAAACCAACTCCACTTAACAATTTCTAACCTGTTCTCTAACCTGTTAGTCTTTATGGTGCTGTTCACAAGATGCTTCAAAGAACCACTGTATTTATTAAATATACAGATTAAATTATCAGTGGATTAACATAATTAAAAACAATATAAGTATACAATCACGTGCTACAATTTGTAGGTCTGTCACATAAAATCCTAATAAAACACAACAAAGTTTGTGGTTGTAATGTCACAAAATCTAGAAAATTTCCAGTAAGCTGAATATTTTTGCAAGATGCTGTATAACAAAAGGTCACAATCTTTTAAAATGTCTAGGGGTTTTGGCCCTGAGAGAAATGAGAAATGTTGTCTCTTTCCTCCATTTGTCTAACAAGTTTCATTGAGCTTAGTTAAATGAATTACCCACTGGGTTGCTGACAGACAATAGAAGTAACACCGACACAATGCCAGGTTGGACCTGTCATCGTGGGCAAGAAACGAGCCTGAAACTTGAAAGTCATGAAAGAAGAAAAAAACAAATTATTCCCCGAGGGAAAACACACATCGCTCTCCACATTTAATGTTACCCTTGATAAAGATGTGCAAAACGTCTAAGTAAATTGATATTTTATTGCATCTTTTTATAGCTGTTAGCTGTGGTTTTTCAACTCTTTTCATCCCCTTACCACCCTCCTCACTGTGTGTGGTAGTCAAATATATACAGCATTGCTTGATGCAGTCCTACTTATTTTAAATGTATCCATTCCTGCTCTTACAATGGATAAGAGCAAATTGTGGCGAGTAGTTATTTTTTGCAGATATTTTCTATTTTATGAATAGCATGTTCTCTTGTTTTTCCTATTTTGAAAAGTGGCCTAGAGACACAGGCTTGTTTTTTATATCGTATCTGTACCCCAGAAGGTAGGAAGTCCAGGATTACAAATGAAATAACGCTTGACACACTGATCAGTTTAAAGCAAGAAAACTAGAAAACATCCTTCAGTCAGATTTATTTTATAGGCATTGTTATGGGCGCCACCACAGTTTGGTAAAAAAAACAATTATTTACATAACAAGGGTTTTTTTGTTGTTGGATTTTTCCACATTTTCAGTGTCAGATTATGCTACTGCAATTAAGAGGAATTTATTTTGAGGCCTTTAACACCATCTTTGTTAAGGGTGCAAATAAGTGAAGAGGGTGATGGATGGTGTTCGGTAAATTATGACGTAGCTGCCTTTTTTTATAGTCAAAGCCCTACTTTTACATTTAGAGTAAGCTTAGAATCCATTAGATTTCTGTTAGGTTAAAGTTAATTAAAGGCTACTGTTATTTCAAAGTTATCTAACCAACAAAACCCTACTTGTAGATAGGGATTGATAGTGATTGTATGTTGGTGCATAAAAGGCCTACATTCCAACTCAGACTAGTCCAGTTTTCTTATCACATCCTGTGATAAAATTATAGTCTGTGTGTTTTGTAGTGATCCCTCTCATGAGGAGCCATGTGAACATCTTGATATTTATGATCAAACCCTAGAGGATATTGTTGTGTTTTGTTAAGAAGTGGTACAGCAGATGATCCAGTCATTGGACTCTCAAAGCAAGTTAACCCATTCTTACCCAGCTGAGATTGGGAACATTTTCCAAGAGAAACAATTCTGGTCACACTTTAGTTAAAAACAGCCACGGCGGTCAATAAAAGGGAAAATGATTAAAATAAAAAAGTCATTCTAGTCGCCTAAGTAGTTGTACCATCCCTAACATGAAAAAATAACCAGCATGAAATGCAAAGCAGCATTTATCCATCATATCCACTAAAGCTTTACCACTTAAAAAAGGTAAGTGTCTCACCCACAACTACCAACAAAGATTTCAAGCGGTCATTGGTGTTAGGGGAGGCAATACATAGTATTAGAAACTACAGTCAAGCCCAAAATTATTCATACCTCTGGCAGATGCAGGTTTGTTTTTCCTACCAGAAACAGACTTCCTGGTTAAATCCAAGTAATTTTAAATCTTTGTCTCAAATTGACGTTTTGAGCTTCATTTCAGACCGATTTCTACCTGCCATGTGTTCCTTCCTTTTAGCCCTGAACTTCTTAATTTAATCAGTTCAAACTGGACTATTGTTAGTAACTTAATGTTAATAAAGAGACACTGTGGTGGTGTCCATAAATAGACATTGTATAGCAGTGATTGCAGTACACTAACAGTATTGTGTTGCCGCTTGATCTTATCCGGACACTTTCACTCAGGCTATTCAAAGCCACTGCCTACGGCATGTACTTTACTGTGACTTAGATAACTATTGTTGTCTCTCACACACTCGAGAAAGAACTGCGTCCTAAGCTGTCCACTGATTGACATCACATTTACCACGGCTACCCACGGAGGACATTGAGAAATAAAGCTCCTTCAGGAGATGAAGGAGCTAGCATGCCTTGATAAGATTTTTGTGGCAAATTCTGTTTGTTCAGTAGATCAAAAGCAGGGTGATCCACTGTTTTTCATGTAGGGTTACCGTGGCTCTTAAAGGTGTACTAACCTCTGTTAAAATGGCAGGTTTTTGTGTGCAATAGATAAATAGTCAATATGTGATGTGACCTGTATTCTCACAGTTCAACTGAAAACGAAACAAATCTGTAGTGTGCACATGCTGTTGAAGCAGTATTCAGTCCTCTTTGGTTGTAGTCTATCCCTCCTGCATCTTGATTTTGCAATATTTCCCAACTCTACTTGGCAAAGGTTCCACCAGATCTATCAGATTGTGAGGACATCTCTTGTCCACACCCCTTTTTGTCAGATTTAGTATAAGAGTTTGGTTAGGCCACCCTAAAACGTTGTTTCCTCTCATTAGGTCACTCCTTTGTTGATATGGACGTATGCTTAGACTCACTGTGATGCTGGAAAATAAAATCTCTCTATCTTCAGCATGCTACCAGACATCCAAAGGTTTGGATCAAAACTGACTGGTGCTTGGAACTACTCATAACTTCATCCATTTGAACAAAAAATTGTTCCATATGAAGATAAGGAACCCTCAGAACATGAGGCTTCCACCATCATGTTTCACCATGGGTATGCCTTATAGGCGATGTTTAGTGTAGTCTTTGTGCCAAACTCAACATTTAAAATTGTAGCCTAAAAGTTGACGGTTTTTAAATCAGACCATAACAATCTTTCACAATGATCTGGAAGATTTTACCTAGGCCTGGTTGTTGTCTTTGGAGGGAAATAGGTCTGTTTTGCAACTTATCTCCTTAGTCCAAATTAATGGAGAACATTGCAGATTATTGTCACGTCAAGAAAACAACCAGCAGCACCGCCTCCATATCCAGTTTCAGTTTTGACGTTTTATCCGCTTTGGAGAAAGGTCCAGTTTTTGTAATCTCCCCGTTGTTCCTTATTCTTCTCCAGTTATTGGAGATTGCTTTCACTGTCCCATCGCGTCTTCATAATGCCATGGAACTTTTGTTTTCTCTTCTCCTGACTGATACCCTTGTACAATGAGATCCTTTTAGTCCTTTGTAACCTCCTTGTAAACTATGGCTTTGCCCTAAAGATTGCCTAAAAGCAAATGAGTAACTGTCAAAAAAATCCAAGTATGAAAGCTAAACCTTTTTTCAGATTAATCAATTGGTCCAGAAGACTGAGAACAGAACCTGAATCAAACGGGTTCCCTAACAAAGTATTAGTTTAAGGGTGCATGCATTCATGCAACCAAGTTATTGCAGCTTTTTAAATATATATCTTTCCTTGAATTATATGAAATATACAGTATGTATTTAAAATTATTATTTAATTATTATTATTATTTAAATCATTTTAACTGGGCACAAATACTGTTATTTTGGGGATTTCAATTGGTTTTTCTTTTAACAGGATGAAATGATGATACACCAAAGATCCTTAATTTAAATGCAGTTGTTTGAATTTATCGTAGGTTCATTGCAGTGGTAATGGCTTTTATTCCCAGTAACTAGACAGGAGATGGGAATAGAGAGAGGGAAAAATATTGATAAGAGTTCTCAAGGTATTGAGAATGGAACCTGAGTGGGGCCTCCACTCTTCTGCCACACCAAGTGCTGCCACTTAATATGAAATGTCTATAATCCACAGAAAGTCAAAATTGCTCTTCACTAAACTTTAATAGTCCCTTAATTAAATTCAATTCAATTCAATTCAATTCAATTCAGTTTATTTATATAGCCCCAATTCACAACACATGTCGTCTCAAGGCACTTCACAAAAGTCAGGTACAAACATTCCAATTAATCTTAATCATTGAACAGTGCAGTCAGATTCTGTTATTTATTCAAATTGGATAAAAAGTTTTTCTATCTAAGGAAACCCAGCAGATTGCATCCAGTCAGTGACTTGCAGCATTCACTCCTCCCGGATGAACATGTAGAGACAGTGGACAGTCACTGGCGTTGACTTTGCAGCAATCCCTCATACTGAGCATGCATGTAGCGACAGTGGAGAGGAAAAACTCCCTTTTAACAGGAAGAAACCTCCAGCAAAACCAGGCTCAGTGTGAGCGGCCATCTGCCACAACCGACTGGGGGTTAGAGAGAACAGAGCAGAGACACAAAGAGAACAAAGAAGCACTGATCCAGGAGTACTTTCTATGGGAAGGAAAAGTAAATGTTAATGGATGTAGCTCCTTTAGTCGTTTCACCTAGAAAGAAGGAACAGATAAAACTCTGAGCCAGTTTTCAAGTTTAGAGTCTGAGAAGAGCACAGAGAGTTAGTCACAGTAAAAGCTCAGTCAGTAGCTATGTCTAGGAGAGAGAAAGGGTTAAACACTGAAAGACAGGGCCATGTGGATCATCGGTAGAGGGTGAGCATTAAGTTGTTGCCAGCAGAAGCTTGGAGGATTCCCCTCTCCAGAAAGGTGTTACAGGTAGACACGGAGTCAGGCCAGGTATAGCTTCTATGAAGAGAAAAGAGAGAGAACAAAGTTAAAAGCTGAGATAACAGCAAATAATACAAAATTGAAGAGTAGCGTGAGAAAGTAGCGAAGAGGGTGAAAGTGGTCATTATGTCCTCCAGCAGCCTAAGCCTATAGCAGCATAACTACAGAGATAGCTCAGGATAACCTAAGCCACTCTAACTATAAGCTTTATCAAAAAGGGAAGTTTTAAACCTAGCCTTAAAAGTAGACAGTTTGTCCATCTAGAGCCCACTGATGGTCAATGTTATACTAAAAACCACAACGATTGGGATACCTCTCTCTGTCAGATGACCATAACCATTGGAAAAGAGAGGGGGTCATACAGGTAGCAGAAATGGAGGGTGTGTTTGCACCTCAACCGTAACTGAGCCGGTTTAGGCTAAACCTGACTCCCCCATACTCCATCCAACAAGGGGAGAAGAAGACGGAGCTAAAATAAGGAAGATAGCTCAGGATAACCTAAGCCACTCTAACTATAAGCTTTATCAAAAAGGAAAGTTTTAAGCCTAGCCTTAAAAGTAGACAGGGTGTCCGCCTCACGGACTAAAACTGGGAGCTGGTTCCACAGGAGAGGAGCCTGGTAACTAAAGGATCTGCCTCCCATTCTACTTCTAGAGACTCTAGGAACCATCAGTAAACCTGCAGTCTGAGAACGAAGTGCTCTGTTAGGAACGTATGGAACAATCAGATCTCTGATGTATGATGGAGCTAGATCATTAAGGGCTTTATATGTGAGAAGGAGAATTTAAAATTCTATTCTGGATTTAACAGGGAGCCTATGAAGGGAAGCTAAAGTAGGGGAAATATGATCTCTCTTTTTAATTTTCATCAGAACTCTTGCTGCAGCATTTTGAATCAGCTGAAGGCTTTTAACTGCATTTTGTGGACATCCTGATAGTAAAGAATTACAATAGTCCAGCCTTGAAGAAACAAATGCATGGACTAGTTTTTCAGCATCACTCCTGGACAGGATATTTCTAATTTTGGCAATGTTCCGGAGATGAAAGAAGGAAATCCTAGAAACCTGTTTAATATGGGATTTAAATGACATGTCCTGGTCAGAAATAACACCAAGGTTTTTTACTTTATTATCGGAGGTCAATTTAATGCCATCCAAGTTAAGTGATTGATTAAGCAGTTTCTTTTTTAAAGACTCCGGTCCAAAGACGACAACTTCTGTCTTGTCTGAATTTAGAAGCAGAAAATTTAAAGTCATCCAAGTTTTTATGTCTTTGCACATCAACCACACTTTTTGTAGCCACAGAAAGGCTTCTGGTGTAATTCTGGCTGGATATTTGACTACTCATCTTAGCAGAATTGGTAGAGTTCATTTAAAGTCGGCAGGGTTTCTTGGTGTAAGCTCTGCTTTTGAGTATTCCACAAAAATATTAAATGGTTTTGGGGTCGGAGCTGAAATTTAGGTATTTGGAGGTAGTCTTTCTTATTCATTATTCTCTCCAGTTTGTACAATGTACTATTGGCTGCGAAACTTCCCCACTGCATGATGCTGCCTCCAGCATGCTTTACAGTGGATAATATGGATGTTTAAAAGCCTTACCTTGACTCCTTTTAATATCCTTCTTTTCTATGTGGCAATATAGCTAAAAATTTTGCCCGTTCCACTATTAGTAACGCTGAGCGATCACCACAGCTGCTCGCTCTTTTGGCTTTTCCAATAGTAACGGTTACATGAAACCCTTGCTGTTTTTAGTACCAGCTTTATTTTGCTTTCAAAGTCGCACTGAAAACCCAACGTCAGAAGACAGTTGGTCACTGATTGGATCGGGGCAGCGGCACTAATCACAGCATTATTCAATAAATAATAATTTCAACGTTTAAATAATTTTACATGGGGCTTATTGTGTATATGAACGCTATTATAGCAAGCTAGCATTAGGCAGTTTTAGCTTACCCTCATACATCCTCTAGTTCGTATCCTTCTGTTTAATACGGCATGGGTTCCCTCTCTCTCCTGTATTTATCCACGGTGCTTCAGGTCTCGCTGCCCAGGGCCTTCTTTGGCCCTCTCCTTTCACTCTAAGGCTGACAATAGTCACAAACGGAGCAGCAGTCTAGACTGTTGTTGTTTTTGTATCTCTACAAATCACATCACTTTGGACTGTGGGGTTGCCTTGCAATTAACAATCCTGGCCCCAATGAGATGGTACTCAACTGTAATGAAAAATGATTTAAACGGTGTTAAACAGACTTGACCTGACCTGAATAGATTGGGTACTAATGGAAAAGGGGCATTTGTCTGCCTAAACAAACAAAACCCTGGACAACTCTGAATCCCAGAATGCACAGCATTAATCCTTTATCAAGAAAAGCTCCTAGGAAGAATGAGTCACAGCTGGAATCCCCGTGACATAAAAGGTTACAAAAGTCTGGGGAACACTCCTGTTTGAACTCTTTCCCACAGCTCTTCACCAGAGCGGCAACGGGGAGAAACGCGTGGATGTCTGACTTCACTGGCCATGTTATATTATTTCTCGAAGAACCTTGGATCCCAAAAAGTTAAGTGCGGTCGACTGTCTGTGCATCTGACGACCATAAACCGGCCAGAAATTAAGAATAGCTGTCTTAGACCTTTTTTGTGTGCTCCTGCAGTAAAGAAATCTATGCTAGAGATTCTTCTCGAAAAGAATGTGTCTCTATTCATGTTGATAAAGCGGTTTTCCCCTACTGCCTAAGAAGGGACAGCATTAAAACCGCAGCTGTGCCTGCCTGAAGCGTGCAGTCCAATAAAAAGGTTTTCCCTCCCACCTGCTACTGAGAGCAGGTGCCACAGCTTGAACCAACCATTGGACCTGCTGAACCCATTGCCCCATCAAACAACTCCACCGCCACCAGTTAATATAAGAGGTTGTGTCTGGGTAGGGTAAACTAATTTAGGGTAAAACAATTTAAAACCTTTTTATTACCACTGCCAAGAAGGTTGTGTTTGTCGGTGTTTGTTTGTTTGTCTGTTCACCTGTCTGTAAAATATCTCAAAATTTTATGAACAGATGTGGATGAAATTTTCAGTCAAGGTGTGTATTAGGACAAGGAACAGATGATTGGATTTCGGTGGTAATGGGAAGTACAATCTGGATCCAGGATTTTTTGGAAGGCGTTTTTATCATTGTCAGACCATGATGCAACAGCTTGGAATTTCCACATGGTTCCTCGCCCTGTCAGCAGATGACATACAGTGGCCAGAAGTCCTCCAGAGTATAGCTCAAACGTGTAGAATAAAGCTGACATACATCAGTGACCCTATTGCGTTGGCAGAGGTCTGTGCTATATGAGTGCTTCTCTAGTTCTCATTGTGTGTTATTTTCTTTGTTGTGCTAAACTGGTTGAGCGTTAACAGGCCTCTATGCCATGATGCTAGTTACTTGTTTTGGTTTGTGTTTTAAAGTTACAACAAACTTTCTTTCTGTGAGTCATTTAAGCACAGATCGGTCGTAATGCACCACCACTGCTCAAACATGCATACATTTTTGTATATTTGATTCCTAAAAGTAAATGTGGAACTAAAAGGTTTGCTAAAATAAGCTACTTCCTTTGTGGTCGCTGAACTGGTTATTATTATTATTATTATTTTAACGATGTTTTACTTATTCTTCTGATTTGCATTGTGAACTGGTTGTTCAAAAACATACAAACTGTTGTTCTTTATTAGTTAAAACTAATTTGACCTCATTCCAGATTCCTCAAGACAAACCATGGTTCTTAAACAAACATATTCACACTCAACTGTGATACCACTGTATCATTTTATTATTTATGGTTTATTTCTGTGTTCCTATTTTGTAGTTTATTAGTTTTTCTTATTCTTCTCCTTTTTACTTAGTAGTGTAGTTGACTGTTGCTAGTCTAGTAAAAGAGTTTGTTAATTGAAGTATTTTAACTTGTGGTTTAATTATTTTTGTAAATAAATTCTTATATTTTGGAGAGAAGTGTGTTTATTCTCTACATGTGTGCAGAGCTTGCTGTTAACCAAACACCCTTGATCAAATTTTCATCCATTGTTTTATAATACCATGCTATAATGGGCTGGTATTACATCACAAAACATGACAGAAGTTGTTTGGCTAATGATACCTGATCAGGAGGTGCCCTAATTTTTTAGTCTGACTAAAATATCTTATTCTAACTTTATTAGTAGTTCTGTTAATAATGACTATTAATAGTGCCAATCGTTAAACGAGTCAGTGTTGCCCAACAGTGGTGCTCTAAGTGTTAGTTTGACTGAAAATTTGATATTCTAACTTTTTAAATAATTTTGGTAAAATTATTATTATTAATAGTTGCTAAAAGCCAAACCAAACCTATTGTCTCACAACAGTGGTTACTTGTTTTTTCTTAAAACATCAGACAATGTTCTTTTATCTAAAGGTGACAGCTTGTCTCTTTAACAAGTTTCTTAGACTTTTGTTGGTAAATCCACTGAGTGCTGTCAAACAAATCTTTATTGCGCTACAAAGAGAAACTCCTTGCTTCAGTAAATCACTAAGGAGTTAATAAGCCTAGACGTTTTCAAAGTTAAAAGTAAATCTTAAACTTTCAGCACCAAAAGAATTTGCTGAATGTAAGTCAAAATGCGTTTTGCGTTTAAACTTCTCTCCAATCCACTTCAGTGGATTAGAGAGCATTAATTTAAATAGCATACAATTTTCCATTAAACAATCAATTAAATTTTCTAACGTTTAATTATCCAACCATGGAGCTGTGCAAATAAAACAGATTTGGAAAGCCATTATAACCCCTGTGTTTCTACTATATTTACCAGGGTAGAAATAATTTTCCTCAGTAGAAGTTTATCCAAGAATAAGGCCAGGGTGGGGAGGTAGATCTACAGCTCATTTCTTCAAATAACTTTAACTATAACAGCTTTAATTATTATTTTAATTATTTAATTATTCATACTTAATAATATTTTGGGGTTGTCAAACCAATATACCAGATTTTTAAGAAATGAGGAATTGCTGTTTTGTGTGTGTGGTATATGTTGTTTGGTGGTTGTCTCTCATGTTTTGTTTATTAAATATGTGTGAATGGTACAAATTTTCTCTGAATTTGAAATGATTACATAAAATCTTTACAGTGTCACTGTAAAATGATCACGAATTTATGCAACACGAGAGAACAAGGAAGTTGAAATGTGTTAAAGTTACAGCTTTCTATGGAGTGCTTTTTATAAGTTATCAAGTGTAGTCGCTGTGGCAGAATTATCATTTATAGTTTTCTTGCTTAAAATCACAGCTTTTTATTCCGCAATGGGAGTGTCTCTTCTATTCTGAGTCCTCCCCTCCAGTGAGAGGACTTACAGCCCAGCATCTGCTGATGTAATGTCCCATTTCATCCATGGAAACACTGACTAAAAATTTGCCAAGGTAAGTGAAAGTTCAGAGAAAAAATATTCTCGGTTTCATAGTTTAAACTTGCCTTTGTTGCATTCCTTGGCTGCTGAAATGAAATATATTTTCAGAAGTGAAACTCCTTAATGCCGAGTTCTAGAACAACGTGACAATGATGTATTAAATCTATAAATAGAGGCCATTTAATGTAGATATCATGACCATTACATATTCTAAATAAGGCTACCACATCTTGGATAACTCTAACCTTTTTTAAGATTGTGCATTCTGTAAGCCAGCCATATCAGTCTTCATCAATCTGCTTATGTGGAGCATTTTCTGATGTTTTTTTTAGAATCAACCATTTTTCAATGTTTTAAATAATTTCATGGCTGCACATCGTATTGCAAACATGCCATCCATGTGTTGAGTTAAAAAAAACTCTGCGTGTTTGTTGATCTGAGACAGACTTCTTCTGTGTGATGAGGATTCAATGAAGGTCAGCGTTCGGTTGTACAAAGGTCTTCTGAAGAGAGGGCAACTTGTTCCATAGTCCCTCCACCCACAAAAGGCAACTCTCCACATGTCCTGTCATTTGTCAGGTGTTCTGTTGAGACATGAAAAGAGAAGTTTATGTAGCATCTTTAAGAACACAGCAGATAGACATAATAAATTTATATCAAAATAAGCACATTTCCCTTAGTTTGTGATTTCCTCCAACAGGAATGTGATTCCTCAGCCTCAAACAGGTTTATAAGTCTCTGGTAATCAGCTTCTTCCATATAACTGTGTGCAATGTTAATACTGGAAAGGACTGTTTGGAATGTAATAATTGTTGACTAATATATTCCAGTGGTTTTGGGTTCACACTTTGCATGTCAGTGTGACCTTCAGTTTGTTGGATGGTGTCTTACTGCGGTAGATGCTCATACAGAGCACAGATTTTAGTGCACAAGATGCTAAAGGTCACAGAGAGTGTTTGAGAAGTGAGGAAAATGTAGAATTATGGAAGCTGATATTATCATCAGAAAATATATTGGTAACATAGTCACTGCATTATTTTCTAAAACCATGTGACTGTAACTTTTTCCAAGAGAACAGCAACTTCAAGAAATATTAATCCCCCTCTTCAGCATTCTACCTCAGAGAACACATTACACCATATTCATAATATTTCCATTCAGCATTTTAAGGCCAACCATTCATTCATCCATCTATTGTCTATTCCTGCCTATCCTTACAGGGTCGTGGAGGGCTGGTGCCTATCCCCAGCGGTCACTGGGCGAGAAGCATTTTAAGGCTTTTTATAGGTTTATAGATCATGAGTTTTGTGTTGCCCAGTCAGTGTGTGTGCATGTGGAGTGTGTTGGTTTGTCAGCTGTTCATTTGTTCTCCCTCAGTTTCCCAGTTTCATCACTGAGAGCTAAGAGACTATCAATGATGCCATTTATTATTAAAACCATCTGCCTCACCCTGCAGGATCTTGATAATCCACCATGGTGTTGATCACCCTCCTGTGTGTGTGTATGTGCATGCACATATGTGTTTGTGTATGTTTGCATGCACAAGTAATCTGTTTACCCCTCTGGTGATTACAGCAGGGGTGTGAACAGTCACATGTAGAAGAGCGGATGCTGGTGGCTTGTACAGACAACACCATGGAGCTTTGTGGAGAGTCACTGACTTACAATACACAGACCAGAGCATGAACTGGCAACTTCTCACCATCGTGACATCTCTTGATAATTATGCAAAAGTTCAAGATCAGTAGGGCTTTAGTGCTACATTTAATTCACAAAGTGAGACGATACAGGATATTGGGTTCAGAAGACCAAGATTAAATTTTAGCAATGCTTTTCTTTCTATATGACTTTTTACACTTTTTATGACTATTTACATTGTACGTAGATTCTCAATGAAGGCATCAAAACAGATAATGAACACATCAATCAAAAATTGTAAAATAAGTTTAAATATTTAATATTTTAGGATCTCTAAAGTAGCCGCCCTTTGCTGTGATGACTGAAATATTAATCTCTGGCCGTCTCTCAATGAACCTCTGGGTAGTTCTTTCAAGACTCCTTGGAAAACCATTTCAGGTGACCACCTCATGAAGCTCATGGAGAGAATGCCAAGAGAGCAAAGCAGTAATCAAAGCAAAGGGTGGATATTTTGTAAAATTTTGTAAAAAAATAGAAAAATGTTTAGAGTTATTTCACAGTTTTTGTTTACTACATAATTCCATGTGTGTTCATTCACAGTTTTGTTGTCTCTGGTGAGAATCTACAATTTAAATAGTCATGAAAATAAAGAGACGCATTAAGTGTGAAAGGCGTTTTAATACGTTTGACCAGGAGTTTGTATAATATTCCTCTCCATGTTTTTTGGTTCTTTAGAGTTCTCCTGTTTTGTGATTTTTCAAATTGATCAAAGGTTTCAGAAATCTAAAACTGTGTTTTAAATTAAAAGGAAGGTTTAATAAAATACCTAAACTGACTTGACTGAAATGCGTTTTTTGTACTTGGAAAAAAGCTGTTGGGGAACTTTTGGCTAATATCTCCCTACACACAGTTGTGGAGAGTTTGGCTCTAATTAGAGCTGTCACAGTTATTACATAATCTCGGGCCGCAATTATTTCGGCTGACCGCAAATCATTTTGTGTAATCATCATAATCATGTATATTTACATGTATGTAGCAGCTGGATGAAACTAACATGTCATTGTTCTGTCACAATTTCCACATTATTTCCCCCTGACTTAGGTTGTTCCCCGGCCCTTTACATGAGATCATGCAGTTGCACCCATTCTGTCTTTTTGGACTGGTTTGATGATACCGGACTGGGGAGTTAGAGCCTTCGCATGTCTATCGCTATAGTTTACCCCACTGCATCAATTACTCACTGTCGTGGATTTAAGAAAAAACACATAACTGTGAGCAGGACATTCAGATCATGGAAGAAAGGGTGTCAACATTTCCCAGACTTTATTTAAAGTCTCTCTAGAGTAAGTGAGCTACATTATAATAGCAGCCGTGGATTTCTGATCATCTCCAAACCCACTTACTTCATTCAAACTAAGGTTGGGTGATATGTAACCTTTTCCAACTGTTATTTATTAGTCCAACAAATGACAATGGGGGATATACTCGCGCAAGTGACGTTTGGACTTTTTTGTGGGCAGAGCAATGTACACATGCCCGGACTGATTTAACCATTTAGAACAAAAATGTCCAAAAATAGAGGAACTAGTTGACAATCAAAAATCTGGAATTACTTTGGCTTTAAACAGGATAAAAGAGGTAAACCTCAGGAAGTAACTAAAGTAGTGTACCGCTTGTGCAGACGTTTAGTGCTACAAAGAAACATAAAGGGCAGAACATAGTCAGGCGTACTGTGAGCAGCGCGGACTCCGTGCGCACTGTCCACGGATGTTTGAGGCTTCATAGTGGAGCGTACCAAATTCCTACATTCCCCGCCCTTTCTGCCATGGCGTCATCGGACAGAGAGGCAGAGCTAATTTGTCGTGTAGCTTTGGAAAAACAAAAAGAAAAGAAGGTGGTGTTGAAGTCGATTCAACCATACTACGGATGAAGAAGGGTAATACACCTGCCAGTGCGGTGCAGAGTTCTGTTTCTAGAGGAAATGACTAGTGAACATGTTAACCTATTTTTACTTGATAAAAATACCCCAACAGATACTAGTAAGCAGAGCTCAGATGCTCAGCTTTGTCTTTGTTGGAAAGCAGTAGGTTGTGGTTTATATACAGCTTCCATACAAGTCTTGTGTGCATCGATTTAATACTAACTCGTTTTTAATAATTGGTTTGAGTAGATCTTGTTACAGGGTGAAATCACTGAACAACACAGAGCTTTTTTAAACAGGTGCAACAGTTTAAATTTATTGTGCATTGTCCGCTATTCACACAGAGGGAGATGTATGCATATAAACGCAAAAATATGTATACCCCACTACTAATATTTGAATAAATATCTCTTGCAGGTTGCATATTGATTGGAGGCTAGTCTGCAAGACAAATGTATGGCTGTTTTGGCTTGATAGCTGACCAGCAGAATGCATTTAAATTGTTTTTTTCTGGAGCATGTCTGAAGTTTATTCTATAATCCTAGTCTTAGCCTGCTTTAACTATTTTAAAACCAGCTTTGAAACCGAGTGTTTTAGCCATCTAGCTGTTGATTTGTTGTGCAGTTGAAGAATGTGAAGGTAGTTCTTCTTCTTCAGTGAAACAGCCCCACAGCATGATGCTACAACCCCCATGCTTGACGGTTACTACAGTGTTTTTAGATCTGAAAGCCTTACATTCAGTCCGTCAGACACATCTTCTAGCCAGCTCAGTCTTTCAGACCATGAAGTTTTTCTCCAGAAGGCATTTGACTTGTCCATAGGGACCCTATCAGTCCATGGTGACGTCAAATTGTTGCAGTTTGCAGTTCATTTTAGGCTGGAGCCCCGGTATTGTCTGAGTTGTTCCAACACATCTTAACCAACTTCAATGCATCAGAGGGTAACAGCACAGCGATGACACACCTAGCCTTACATACAGGTATTTGAACTGATAGCCTTGGAATCTGCAGTTGGGGAAATCTCACCCTTATATGATTCTTGTAACTTTGGCAATTCCTAGAAAGGAAAACAAGAAAAACACATAAAAAATAATACATTTATTTATAAAGAACTTTACATGTAAATCTCAAAGTGCTACAATGTGACAGTAAAAACATTGACCAACATATAAAAATATAACATTTAAAACATATAACATATAAACATATAAAATCTAAAGTTAAGATATCAATCCTAAAACCCTGAAAACAAAAATGTTTTCATTTCTTTTTTAAAAAAGCTTGATAAAAGTCTTAGGGTACTCTCAGGTATTCCGGAATCTCATTCCATAAGCGGGGGCGACTGAGGAGAACTCCCCTGTCCCCTGTCTCCCATCGTTGTTGTGCGAAGGGGGCGTCCTGTGGTGTGTATGGATAGTAGTTCTTTGAGGTAGTCAGGTGCGCTGCCATAAAAGCACTGGTGGCAAGGAGACAAATCTTGTATTGAATCCGAACAGCAATGGGAAGCCAGTGAACAGAGTATAAAATTAGAGTGATGTGGTCACATTTTCTTGTTTGTGTTAGCAGTCTAGCAGGACTGTTTTGAATAGCCTGTAACTTTTTAAAGTAAAAACAAAAAAAAGTGTTGTTTAAGTGGAATACTATTGTCATCAGCCTAATTTTATTCTATCATCCATAGAATTCAGGAAAAGGCTATAAAAACGCTGTAAAACTGTAGGTCCTCTAATTGTGTTTCTATTGGCAATTTCAGAGTCACTATATTGTAAACATAAATACTTGGCATAAAGTGATGCAGCCAGAAGAATAGTGTATTACTAATCAAAAACTTATTTACATCACCTTTTGATGGTTGATTAATATTAATCTATTATTAATGAACTCTACTTGCTTAACCCTAAAGCTGATTTTACCAAAAAAGGGTTAAAAGATCCATGGTTCATGCATTTGAGTTAGAGAATAGATGTGCTATGACAGATTGCATTGTAAACACTGACCAAAAAGAAGAGAAAAAAGCAGGAGGACTTTACATCACTGCTTTCTCTGATCACCCATGTAACTCACTTAAATGGCACAAGCTAAAAAGCGATTATGTTATTTCATTCTCAAATACAGAATAAGAAGAATGATTCTTAGTGGACAACTGGGACAGCAGGTTTTCCATTGGTTTACCAGCCTGTGCCCTGTTAGCCATAGTAGTGAGGGTTCAATGTGTCGCAACATGAGATATGAGGTGTAGCCTTCTCATCCCCCCAGCACTTACTTAACACTGGTACCTTACTGGTACAGCCTCTGTTGATGTATATAATGAGTCTCTGCACAAAATTAAAAATTAAAAATCGTAGCTTGAGCAGGTGCTACACCCTCCTCAATTCCTATTGGGCACAGATCTATAAATCCTTGAGTTATGTGAAAAAATTGGGACACCCTATGAAAACCTTTGTAACATATTTGGATGTATGGATTTTTTATATAAATTTTAACATTACTAAGAAATTCAAGTAATACAAAAACGAAACTGTGGAAAATAAGTTTTAAAAATAAAACCTTCTGCTGAGGAATAAATTGGACACTTATAAAATTGCTACAAATTCACATAAGCATACCACATCAGGTGCAAATAACAAGAACATCGTTAGCATTTTAAAATGAGACCGTTAAAGTGAAAGTGAACATCATGGTGAGAGCCAATGATGAAAGAAGATTGTAGCAACTTGCGAGTCTGGTAAGAGAGAAAAGAGGTCTCATAGGAGTTTGAAATGATTCAAACCATTCAATCCACTATATGGAAAACAGTCTACAAGTGGAGTACATTCTGTTTTCTACTGCTGCCTCTCTGCCTGCTCAGACGCTTTTCTCCTAAGCTCCCTGCTTGCTTGCATTCTTTTACTTCTAACTTTTTATCTCTTAGCCAAAATTACGGAAATATTGGACTAAAACTACTTCTTACCAGCGACTTCCAAGGATTATTATTTATTTATTTATTTTTTCTAAAGGATTTTGATGTTTTTATAATCGAACTTGAAAGAAGGACAAGTTGACGCAAGCTAATCAGAACAAAATGCCTCCCTTCACCACAGAGGACTTCGCCAAACTTTTACAGAAATTGGCTGTTATGGAGATGAAAATCCATCGACTAGAAGTGAATGTGGAGGTGATCTTAAAAAGAGAGATCATATTTCTCCTATTTTAGCTTCCCTTCATTGGCTCCCTGTTAAATCCAGAATACAATTTAAAATTCTCCTCCTCACATATAAAGCCCTTAATGATTTAGCTCCATCATACATCAGAGATCTGATTGTTCCATATGTTCCTAACAGAGCACTTCGTTCTCAGACTGCAGGTTTACTGGTGGTTCCTAGAGTCTCTAGAAGTAGAATGGGAGGCAGATCCTTTAGTTATCAGGCTCCTCTCCTGTGGAACCAGCTCCCGGTTTGGGTCTGTGAGGCGGACACCCTGTCTACTTTTAAGGCTAGGCTTAAAACTTTCCTTTTTGAAAAAGCTAATAGTTAGAGTGGCTTAGTTTAACAGGGAGGGAGCCTTCCTCCCTCCCTGTTGGATGGAGTAAGGGGGAGTCAGGTTTAGCCTAAATGGTTATAATCAGTCTGACAGAGAGAGGTATCCCAATCCTTGTGGTTTTTAGTATAACAATGACCATCAGTGGGGCCCTTTGTGGGGTGCTTGGAAACGACATTGTTGAAAATAAGCGCTGTTTAACTAAATAATCTGAACTGAAACTTTCTGTGTAGTTATGCTGCTATAGGCTTAGGCTGCTGGAGGACATAATGACCACTTTCACCCTCTTCGCTACATTCTCACACACTCTCCCAATTTTGCATTATTTGCTGTTATTTCAGCTTTTAATTTTGTTCTCTCTCTTTTCTCTTCCTAGAAGCTACACCTGGCCTGATTCTGTGTCTACCTGTGACACCTTTCTGGAGGGGGGCATCGTCCGAGCTTCTGCTGGCAACAACTTAATGCTCACCCTCTACCGATGATCCACATGGCCGTGTCTTTCAGTGTTTAACCCTTTCTCTCTCCTAGACATGGCGATTGACTGAGCTTTTACTGTAACTAATTATATGTGCTCTCTTTCAGACTCTAACCTTGAAAACTGGCTCAGAATTTATCTGTTCTTTCTAGGTTAAACGACTAAAGGAGCTACAACCATTAACATTTACTTTTTCTTCCCATAGAAAGTCCTCCTGGATCAGTGCTTCTTTGTTCTCTTTGTGTCTCTGCTCTGTTCTCTCTAACCCCCAGTCGGTCGTGGCAGATGGCCGCTCACACTGAGCCTGGTTCTGGTTCTGCTGGAGGTTTCTTCCTGTTAAAAGGGAGTGTTTCCTCTCCACTGTCGTTACATGCATGCTCAGTATGAGGGATTGCTGCAAAGTCAACGCCAGTGACTGTCCACTGTCTCTACATGCTCATCCGGGAGGAGGGAATGCTGCAAGTCACTGACTGGATGCTTGGTTTCCTTAGACAGAAAACGTTTTATCCAATTTGAATAAATAACTAACTCTGACTGCACTGTTCAATGGTTAGGACTAATTGGAATGTATGTACCTGACTTTTGTGAATTGCCTTGAGACAACATGTGTTGTGAATTGGCGCTATATAAATAAAACCGAATTGAACTGAATTGAAATTTGAATTGAATATGGGGTACAGCGATGATTCAACTCTGCCTGTGAACCCAAACAGTGACAGCCAGCTCAACGACTCAACCGGCAATCAGAACACTGAGAATAAACCTGCCAGCAGACCCCCCTGGCATGTTTTAGGCGCATGCCCAAAAAATCAAGGTGGACGACTCACTGGAAGATCTCAGCAATTAAATAAATTAGAATGGCCAGAATTACAGAGAAATGCCCCCCGTTTCCCCTGGGAAAAGGAAACTACGACAGCGAGCTGCTGTCACAACAACTGATAGGAGTGAGACAGCTGGAAATAATGGAATTCCCCTCCAAAACAGATTTGCCCCACTGGGTACAGTGCCTTGTGAAAGTATTCGGCCCCCTTGAACTTTTCAACCTCTTGCCACATTTCAAGCTTCAAACATAAAGATATAAAATTCTAATTTTTTGTGAAGAATCAACAACAAGTGGAATACAATCGTGAAATGGAATGAAATTTATTGGATGAGTCAAACTTTTTTAACAAATAAAAAACTGAAAAGTGGGGCGTGCAATATTATTCGGCCCCCTTGCGTTAATACTTTGTAGTGCCACCCTTTGCTGCAATTACAGCTGCAAGTCGCTTGAGGTTTGTCTCTATCAGTTTTGCACATCGAGAGACTGAAATTCTTGCCCATTCTTCTTTGCAAAACAGCTCGAGCTCAGTGAGGTTGGATGAAGAGCTTTCGTGAACAGCAGTCTTCAGCTCTTTCCACAGATTCTCGATTGGATTCAGGTCTGGACTTTGACTTGGCCATTCCAACACCTGGATACGTTTATTTGTGAACCATGCCATTGTAGATTTGGCTTTATGTTTTGGATCATTGTCTTGTTGGAAGATAAATCTCCGTCCCAGTCTCAGGTCTCTTGCAGACTCCAACAGCTTGTCTTCCAGAATGGTCCTGTATTTGGCCCCATCCATCTTCCCATCAATTTTGACCATCTTCCCTGCCCCTGCTGACGAAAAGCAGGCCCAAACCATGATGCTGCCACCACCATGTTTGACAGTGTGGATGGTGTGTTCAGGGTGATGAGCTGTGTTGCTTTTACGCCAAACATATCGTTTTGCATTGTGGTCAAACAGTTCGATTTTGGTTTCATCTGACCAGAGCACCTTCTTCCACATGTTTGGTGTGTCTCCCAGGTGGCTTGTGGCAAACTTTAAACGAGACTTTTTATGGATATCTTTGAGAAATGGCTTTCTTCTTGCCACTCTTCCATAAAGGCCAGATTTGTGCAGTGTACGACTGATTGTTGTCCTATGGACAGACTCTCCCACCTCAGCTGTAGATCTCTGCAGTTCATCCAGAGTGATCATGGGCCTCTTGGCTTCATCTGTGATCTGTCTTCTCCTTGTTCGAGATGAAAGTTTAGAGGGACGGCCGGGTCTTGGTAGATTTGCAGTGATCTGATACTCCTTCAATTTCAATATGATTGCTTGCACAGTGCTCCCTGGGATGTTTAAAGCTTGGGAAATCTTTGTGTATCCAAATCCAGCTTTAAACTTCTCCACAACAGTATCTCAGACCTGCCTGGTGTGTTCCTTGGTCTTCATGATGCTCTCTGCGCTTTGAACAGAACCCTGAGACTATCACAGAGCAGGTACATTTATACGGAGACTTGATTACAAACAGGTGGATTCTATTTATCATCATCAGTCATTTGGGACAACATTGGATCATTCAGAGATCCTCACTGAACTTCTGGAGTGAGTTTGCTGCACTGAAAGTAAAGGGGCCGAATAATACTGCACGCCCCACTTTTCAGTTTTTTATTTGTTCAAAAAGTTTGACACATCCAATAAATTTTATTCCACTTCTCGATTGTGTCCCACTTGTTGATTCTTCACAAAAAATTAGAATTTTACATGTTTATGTTTGAATCCTGAAATGTGGCAAGAGGTTGAAAAGTTCAAGGGGGACGAATACTTTCGCATGGCACTGTAAATGCTTAGAAGAAATCAATGCATGGATGGGCCAGAATTTTCTTCAGCTCAATCAAAACAAAACTGAAGTAATAATCTTTGGACCAAAGAAGAGCGTTTAAAAGTTAGTACACAGCTTCAGTTAATACAGCTAGAAACCACCAGTCAGGCTCAAAACCTGGGTGTAGTGATGGACTCAGACCTGAACCTTCAGAGGCACATAAAGACAGTAACAAGGTCAGCCTTCTATCATCTAAAGAACATCTCCAGGATTAAAGGACTAATGTCTCAGCAGGACCTTGAAAAACTAATTCATGCGATCATCTTTAGTAGAATTGATTACTGCATTGATTACTGTCTTCACTGGTCTGCCTAAAAAGTCGATCAGACAGCTGCAATTGATCCAGAATGTTGCTACCCGCGTCCTCACTAGAACTAAGAAAGTGGAGCACATCAGCCCGGTTCTACAGTCCTCACACTGGCTCCCTGTAGCTCAGAGAATAGACTTTAAAATACTTCTGTTAGTCTATAAATCACTGAATGGCTTTGCACCAAAATACATTACAGACTTGTTGTCAGTGTATCAACCTCTCAAGTCTTCTGGGTCAAATCTACTCCGCATACCCAGAACCAGAACCAAACAAGGAGAAGCAGCTTTTAGTTCTTATGCTCCACTAATCTGCAATAAACTCCCAGAAAACTGTAAAAGCACTGAAACCCTAAGTTGCTTTAAATCAAGCTTAAAAACTTATTTGCGGCCTTTGAATGTGTTATCTAAACATTATTAGTTAAGTTTTCAGTCCAATTTCCCTTCAGACCGCAAGATGCTAAAAGAAGTCACCAAAAAAAGAAGTCTCCAAAAACCCTAAAATATCACCATGGAACCAGTTTTAGACTCCTGCTACTCTTGATGTAAAAGGGCTTGCCTGTACAGTCAGAAAGAGACAGAAAATGTTAAATTCTAAGGAGAGGTTTGTTATTTTGAAAGATAAGTATAAGATTGAATTATTTAGGAATCAGAACAGAATACAAGTTTAGCATAAACTTAATATGGCATTTCATTATGCGTTTTGGCAGCAGGACCTGATCAGCTCACAATCATACAATTCATCATGAATTCTACCATGTATCAGAGGGATCTTGAATAAAATGTGAGACCACCTGTAAAACAAATTAAACCTGAAGCACAACTCAACATTACAACGTGACAATTACCTAAAACTGTTCTGTCTGTTCTTAACTTGTAACTGCCTTGCATGCTGCCTTTTGGGCAGGTCGTCATTGTAAATGAGAATTAGTTTTCTGACCCTTCTGTCTGGGTAAAATAAAGGACAAAATAAAGTAATAAACACACTAGTAAATCCACCAAAGAACGGATAAGAACCAAGCAATGAAAAGTCCTGGGCCTAGTCAAATAGGTCACAGTCACACTTTTCCTCCTGTACTTTCTGTAGATCTTTTTTGTCATTAGATGTTCCTGTTGCAAACTAGGTTGCAAGGTCTGTTTATGCGCTGATGTTGAGTTGCTTCTCAGTTCAGATGTGTGATACATGCATTCTTTAGCTCGTTTTCCTTTTCTTTATTTGATGACAGACATCAGTCTTACTCTCACTGAGAGTGGTGTTTTCAGAGCTGTTTTTGTAAAATGTAAAATACTTTTAACATTTTGGTTTTATATTATATATATTATTATATATATTATACATATAGGTGTAAAAAAAGTAACATTAAACTGAACCTCAGCTCAGCCGTCTCGTGTTCGGGTTTACCACGGTGGATGAGAGGGTCGCATCCCTGCGCCTTCGGGTCGGGTATAGGTCTCTGACTGTTGTTTCGGCCTACGGGCAGGCTTGGCAGGCCCAAGCGCATAGTGAGGGTCTGCTGGGAACGCCTGGCGGAGCCCTCGGCCAGGGATGTATTCAACTCCCACCTCCGGGAGAGCTTTGACCAGATTCCGGGGGATGTTGGAGACATAGAGTCTGAATGGACCATGTTCTCCGCATCTATTGTCGATGCTGCTGCCGTAGCTGCGGCCGTAACGTCTGCGGTGCCTGTCGCGGCGGCAATCCCAGAACCCTGTGGTGGACACCGGCAGTAAGGGATGCTGTCAAGCTGAAGAAGGAGTCCTATCGGCTGTGGATGGCTTGTGGGACTCCTGAGGTGGCTGACGGGTACCGTGAGGCCAAGCGTGCTCGGGCCTGGGAGGAGTTCGGTGAGGCCATGGAGAAGGACTACCGGTCGGCCTCGAAGCGATTCTGGCAAACCGTCCGGCGCCTCAGGAGGGGGAAGCAGTGCTTCGCCAACACTGTTTATAGTGGGGGTGGGAGGCTGCTGACCTCGACTGGGGACATTATCGGGCGGTGGAAGGAGTACTTCGAGGATCTCCTCAATCCTGCCATCACGCATTCCCTGGTGGAAACAGAGGCTGGGGACTCGGGGTTGGACTCTTTCATCACCCAGGCTGAAGTCACCGAGGTGGTTAAAAAGCTCCGCGGTGGCAAGGCTTCGGGGGGTGGATGAGATCCGCCCTGAGTACCTCAAATCTCTGGATGTTGTGGGGCTGTCATGGTTGACACGCCTCTTCAACATTTCATGGCGGTCGGGGACAGTGCCTCTGGACTGGCATACCGGGGTGGTGGTCCCCCTTTATAAGAAGGGGGACCGGAGGGTGTGTTCCAACTACAGGGGGATCACACTCCTCAGCCTCCCTGGTAAGGCCTACGCCAGGGTATTGGAGAGGAGAGTCCGGCCGATAGTCGAACCTCGGCTTCAGGAGGAGCAGTGTGGTTTTCGTCCCGGCCGTGGAACACTGGACCAGCTCTATACCCTCTACAGGGTACTCGAGGGCTCATGGGAGTTTGCCCAACCGGTTCACATGTGTTTTTGTGGACCTGGAGAAGGCATTCGACTGTGTCCCTCGTGATGCCTTGTGGGGGGTGATCCAAGAGTATGGAATCGGGGGCCCTTTATTAGGGGCCATCCGGTCCCTGTACGAGCGGAGCAGGAGTTTGGTTTTGTCACCGGTCCTGTTCATAACTTTTATGGACAGGATTTCTAGACGCAGCCAAGGGCCGGAGGGGGTCTGGTTTGGGGACGAGTGGATTTCGTCTTTAGCCAAGACCTACAGCATGCACTGGGGCGGTTCGCAGCCGAGTGTGAAGCGGCTGGAATGAAGATCAGCTCCTCCAAGTCAGAGGCCATGGTACTCAACCGGAAAAGGGTGGCTTGTCCTCTTCAGGTTGGAGGGGAGTTCCTGCCTCAAGTGGAGGAGTTCAAGTATCTCGGGGTCTTGTTCACGAGTGAGGGAAGAATGTAGCGGGAGATCGACAGACGGATCGGTGCGGCTGCCGCAGTAATGGGGGCGCTGTGCCGGTCCGTTGTGGTGAAGAGAGAGCTGAGCCGAAAAGCGAAGCTCTCGATTTACTGGTCCGTCTACGTTCCTACCCTCACCTATGGCCATGAACTTTGGGTCATGACCGAAAGAACGAGATCCCGGATACAAGCGGCTGAAATGAGCTTCCTCCGTAGGGTGGGCCGGGCACTCCTTAGAGATAGGGTGAGGAGCTCGGCCATTCGGGAGGGGCTCGGAGTAGAGCCGCTGCTCTTCCACATCGAGAGGAGCCAGTTGAGGTGGCTCGGGCATCTATACCGGATGCCGCCTGGACGCCTTCCTCGGGAGGTGTTCCAGACACGTCCCACCAGGAGGAGGCCCAGTGGATGGCCCAGGACACGCTGGAGGGACTATGTCTCTCGGCTGGCCTGGGAACGCCTTGGGCTCCCCTCGGAGGAGCTGGAGGAGGTGTCTGGGGAGAGTGACGTCTGGGTGTCTCTGCTGAGTGACCCGGTTCCAGATAAGCGGAAGACGACGAGTACGAGTACGAGTAAACTGAACCTTTATAAATTCAGCCAGTAATTAATAGATCACTTGAAATCACTTAAATTCTACATGCCTATATTTCTGGCTTGTAGAAAAGACTTTCACCGCCCCAAAAAAGGTGGTATGATCATTTTGCTGAAGGAAAAGATAGAAAACAGTCCATTTTATGGAGTTAAACTAGGGCCATAAAGTTTCTTCAAACAAAAAAAAGTGGGACATAAAAAATAAACGTTTGTTCAAAAGAAAAAAATTTGAACCTGAAAAATAAAAGTTTGTTCAAAAGAAAAACATTTGAATGTGAAAAATTATTTTGAACCTCCCCCAAAAAAATTGAAAACTGGAAAAAAATCTCCGTTTGTGTCTGGCATCCAGCAGTTAGGTGCGCAGTGCATCTCTCTGCTATATATATATATATATATATATATATATATATATATAATATATATATATATATATATATATATATATATATAAAACCAAAACAGGGCCAGAAGTTTGAAGCCGAAAAAAACATCTGCACGTTCGAAAAAAAAACTTGAATCTGAACAGTTTTGAACTTTTTTTTTTCCAGTTTCACATCTGTTTTTTTTTTTTTTTTCAGTTGCAAAACTTTTTTTCCAGTTTTCACATTTTGTCGGGGCAGGTTCAAAATAATTTTTCAGGTTCAAATGTTTTTCTTTTGAAGAAACTTTTATTTTTCAGGTTCAAATATTTTTCATTTGAACAAACTTTATGGCCCCAATTTAGCTCCATACATTTATCATCATAGCCATGGTATTACAACTAAATGTTTTGTCTGCTATAGTGCAACTGTAGTATTCAGCTAAAATTAAGACCAATTTTGTTTGAGTATACTATACTATAACAGTCTGGGCTTGTGTGACTTTCCTGTCTTTGCAATGCATTTTAACTGAGTCAAAATATAGGTCAGTTTAATATGTAGCACCTTGTTTCTAAAGGCTAGGTCCACAGCTCCAATCTCACTTTGTTTTCAATAATTGCATCCCGATTTTTTCAATCTCTTTATCAGTTTTTTTTTGTCCTTATAATAATATCTGAAGAAGTTTCAATTAAGCTTCTATGAGGCTTAATTTCATTGTTTTTAAACAATAAAGTATAAACAAGCAAGACAAAACAACTTTATTCCGGATATTCCTGGTATTTGTGGTCATTTCTGCTGGTATGATCGTAACATCTATAGAACGCAGTTAATAAGTTTTCTAACATGGCAAAAGAAAGCTATGTCAAAGTGTCAGATGATAAAGAAAAGTTTATTGCTGGCCTCATTGTGTAGACAGAAGCGTCGCAGATAAGACTGAAGAGTGTAGCTGTGTACAGACTGAGGTCAGCCTCAAGTCTATCCAGTCACCGTTGAAGGCCATGTGCACTGCAGATAAGATGAGGCCTTGTTGCAAGGACTGCAATCCAAATTACACCAGAGCCTGCTATGAACAATCAAGAAATCGTATGCAAAAAGTTATGTTTGATGGCTGATTGAACAATCTGTACTTAGTATATGCTTTTACAGGATATACTTGGGCCTAAAAAAAACAGATTAACATTCATTTATACATTGCAGCGCTGTAAAAAAATATTTTCCCAGATTTCTTCTGGTTTCGTTTTTTTTGCATTTTGTTCACACTTGAATGTTTTAGATCATCAAACTAATTTTAAAATCAGAAAAAGATCAGGCCCTAGTAAATCTGAAATTCATTTTTACACTGATGATTTCATTTATTAAGGTAAAAACAATATCCAAATCAAACAGACCTAATGTGAAAAAATAGTGATCAACCCTTGTTAAATCATGAATTAACTGTGCTTAGCCAAATTTTGTTGGATAGCTCAGTCCATTTTCTACTAGCCACACCCACGCCTAATTTCTGCCACACCTGTAGAATCAAGAAATCCCTTCTATAGAACCTGTCTGACAACTTGAAGTAGGCTAAAAGATCTCAAAAGACAACACATCTGAAGAAATTTAGGAAAACATGAAGCACAGCAAAAAACCTGTACTTGTACTCATACTTGCTTATCCGGGACAAGGTCATGCGGCCAATATTCTAAGCAGAGATGCCCAGACTTTCCTCTCCACAGAAACCTCCTCCAGCTCCTCTGGGGAAAGCACGAGGTGTTCCAAGGCCAGCGAGAGAGACACAGTCATAGACATAGTCATAGTCTTTCCAGCGTGTCCTGGGCCATGTCCTGGGCCTCGTCCCTGTAGGACGTGGCTGGAACATCTACCGAGGGAGGTGTCCAGGGGGTATCCGAAACAGATACCCAAGCCACCTCAACTGACTCCTCGATGTGGAGGAGTAACAACCGTGTACCACACAGGGAACCTGTTCAGAACTCCATTGTAATTGATAGAACCATGAACTCTGCTCTTTACCATAAAATCCTGAAGGAGAATGTTCTTCCATCAGATCCTGACTTTAAGTCAGTAAAGGTCATCTTAGTGGCATAACAACACACTACTTGTCTGGAACCTTCTTGAGAGGCTGGTTTGTGAGCCTACCAGGAGCTAGTGATAACACTCTCCGGATCATACGAAACACACAAGCCTCCTCATCATAACAACACCAGAACACGACCAGAAGCATACAGAATTATTCTCAAAACTCTACAGTTTTGAAAGTCTCTGTTTTTGCAGGCAGGAAGGTAAACAGTGTCATCAGATGCATTTTGGGGAGTTTCCTGTTTATTATTTTGAGAATGGTCCTCAGTAGGTGGTAGATAATAAAATGGCAGCAATGATGTCCAGTTCATTGAAAATTGTTTTGTTGTGGCAAAAATGCTTGTTTTATGTTGATTTAATTACCAGGAAGATTAACAGGAAGTTGTGCTAGACATCTTCGATACTTATTTTTATCACATTAATCTTGGATTTTTCTACCTAGTAATTTGCGTCACTGAAAAGATAATCTGTTAAAGATTATACATCTTTTGTTTTGGACACATTTTAAGAGGGTTTAGGAGTTTTTTCCTTTGAAGTTTTTACCTTTCTTTAGCCTTTATTCTTATTTTTCCTTAGCACATCTGCTGTAACCTTCTTTAGGCTCTTAAAATCAAACATATATCTTGTCATCTAGCTTTGCTTTTTCCTTAAAATATCTTCTCTTGTTTCCTCACCCTTTTCTAACTGGCAGAATTTGTTTAAATCAAGAGTTTAAAAACGCTCCCAGTCCTCCTAACTCTTCTGCATCCCATCATCATAATCACTACATCTACTTTTGCACAATTTGATTTATGTACCTGTATCAGACTACACTAGAAGGCTCTCTCCAACCAAATGACAACTTCCTTCAGCATTTCCGACACAAACTGCTATGTTTACCTATAGATTTCTCTCCAATTTATTCTCATGGCGTTGCTTACAGAACTGTTTCCTGCTTCTGCTACCCTCCTTCCAGTTCTGTTTCACATCTGGCAATGTTGTCCTTTAGTAAAACACAATTACTCAAGTTCCCATGAAGCCAACCTTCAACCACACTGTTATATTTGGTGTTTGTGCTTGTGGAAGTTGAAGCATTCAGCAGTGATTCAGTCCCCTCAGCCTGTGCAGTGCCTCTTATTTTTACTCGCTCTTGATCCTTCGCCACATAATCTAACTCTTGCTCACTGATTCCCATGGTTGACCTTATGTCTTTTTAGACCTCATCTCTGTTGCTGACAGTGATTCCAGCTTAGTGACAACCCAGTCCTGCAAATCTTTTAACAAAAACAAAGAAACCCTGTTGGCGTTATGAAGACCGTTTCCAACAGCCATCGAAGCTGTTAACATTAATTTACTTATAGCAAAAGCTTTAGGGACAAGACATGTCTTTAAATTACAGGCACATATTATAAACTAGAATATCATCATAAAGTTAATATTACAATATTACAGAATACCAGCACAAAAATGGAATATTGTGGTCATGCTAAGGGCTACCCAATCATGGGAAAACTGCTGACCTGAAATGTGTCAAGCAGACAGTCACTGGCACCCTCCATAAGGAGGGTAAGCCATAAGATGGCACTGCCAAAGAAGCTGGCTGTTTAAAGTGCTCTGTCCAAGCATATAAATGAAAAAAGTTGTGTGGAAGGAAAAAGTGTGGTAGAAAATGTGAACGAGCAAGTCGTAAGAGGACTGTCGTAAGAGGACTGTGGGGCCTATTCAAGAGTTTGGGGATGACTCACAAAATATTGGCTGAACCAGAATATCAGACGTGTCTTAACTGGGCTAAAGAGAAAAAGGACTGGACTTTTGCTCAGCGCTCCAGAGTCCTCTGTTTGGATGAAAATAAATTTTATTTGTAAATCAAGGAGGACGAGTGGAAAATCAGAGCTGATTGAAGTTCACTGTGATGTTGCCAGAGTTAGTTGATGGTTTGAGGTGCAATATTATGTGCTGGTGGTGGTCCTCTGTGTTTTCTGAAGTCCACAGTCAATACAGCCATCTACAAGGAAGCACTTCATGCTTCCTTCTGCTGATAAGTTTTATGGACATCTGATTTCATTCCAGCAGGACTTGGGAACTGGCCACAGTGCCAAGGGTACTAAAACATGTGTTAATGACCTTGATGTCACTGTGCTTGGCTGGCCAGCAAAATGTCCTGACCTGAACCTCATAGAAAATCTATGGGGTATTGACGAGAGACACAAGAGCCAACAATACAGAAGAGCTGAGGGCCGCAAAGCAACCTAGGCTTCTAAAACACCGCAGCAGAGCCACAGGGTTATTGCCTTAATAACATCCTGTGGTTTCGTAATGTATTTCGGAAATTAGCTGTAAGCCATGATGATTTTCCCCGGGCTGTCTCTCTGTTGAACACTGTGAACACCTCACAGTCAGACTAGTCAGCTTACTCTGCTGTGAAGGAAATAAGCACATTGCACTGCCACAACACATAGATATTGTGGTTGTTGTTTTGGACTGATGTTTGATATATAATGTCAGCGATGGAAACCAAAGTCAGATTCCTTGTGTGTGCTCACAAATCTGGCCATTAAAATTGATTCTGGTTCTGATGATCAAAATGCACAGAAAAAAAAATACTTGAAATATATCGGTATGTATGTAATAAACAAACAGTATGAGTTTCACTTTTTAATGGAATTTTCGGAAATAAATCAACGTTTTAATGTTATCCTAATTTATTGAGATACCTTTGATCTATATTGATACCTGGCTGTTCCACATGGTTTTGTTGGTTGATGTAGTTGGTGCTCAAACTTAACACGTAGGCAAGCTTCCTTTTTCCTCAAACCACCGCTGTCTTTTTGGTGCAACCATCAGAGATCCTTGTCTCATACCTCTGCAGGATTTGTGGGTCTGTAATATCACTCTGCTTCCTTTATTTCTGACTGTTAAAGAGCTATAATCCACACGGCCACTTAAGATTTTCCTTTGCAATTTAAACTTGTTGCTTTTGGCATCTGCTGAAATAACATGCAAAGAGTCAGTAGTAGTTCTGATCTTCGAAAGAGGTTTCTCTCAAAATGGATTTGATGCCCTCACTATTTCGTCTGCTACTGTAAACTGCAAGAAATAATCACGAGCCATCTTGTTACTGTGATACAGGTTCAGCGAGAGTTTTGCTTGAACTAGCCGACCACTATAATCCCTAACAGCTCCACACACCTACTTTGGATTTGCAGGAACAACATGCATCCCATTTGCAGGTATTCTATGGAACATTTTCCATGTCAGGACCAAATATGAAGATAAACAACTGTGATATCGTCAAATGTATTTGGTCTAGAGGAGCTAAAAAGCTTCTTTCAAATTTAGATTCATTTTTGGTTCTCTTTAGAAAAGTCTGTGATACTTTGCTACATTTTTGTCATCTCTTCACTTGCTATGATTGTGGATGAGGCCTTGACTTATGAGCCTTCATAGCCAGAACAGTCAATCCAACAAGTTTAAGCACAGCCAAACAATCTTGGTGAAGAATACAAGTTTTCAGTACTCGTTCTTTTTCTTTAAACTTTTAATTCTCTCTTTTGTAACAGTGTGGTGGGTCTGGTAACCTTATTGTGTCAGTGCAGATTTACTCTTCAAAGAGGAAAAAAGGAAATTTCCCCATTACATAACTGACTTTATTAATAATATGCCGCATATGTATGTATAAGGTATACCTGTTCAGTTGCTTGTCAGCCGAGCCAATCACATATCAGCAACATAATGCTTTTGCCTTTAAGCATCTAGATGTGGTGAAGATGACTTACTGAAGTTCAAACCGAGGATCAGATTGGAAGAGGATTTAAATGACATAAGTGACTTTGAACGTGGCACAGTGGTTGGTGCCAAACAGGTTGGTCTGAGTATTTTCAGAAACCGCTGATCTGCTGAGATTTTTTTACACAACCATTGCTGAAGTTTATAGAGAATGGTCTAAGAATGCCAACAAAGCGTTCCTGATGTCAGAGATTAGAGGAGAATGGGAAGATTGATTCGAGATAATAATAAGGCAGATAACGACTCGTTACAATCAAGGTATGCAGAATACCCTGTCTGAATATACAGCACGTTGGGCCTTAAAGCTGATGGTTTATTTCAAGCAGAAGAACACACCTGGTGCCCTACCTCTGTTTTCCAAAACATAGTTTTTTCACTGATCATGTCTGTACCTCTATGACCACATCTTTAGCTTTTCACTGCCACATCCTGCAGAAAAATGCCGTATGTCAAAAAAGCTCAGATTATCGTAAAAGTTTTTCAACATGACAAGTTCACTGTATTCCAGTTGGTTCCATAGTCACCAGATCTCAGTCCAACAGGTCACCTCTGGGTTGTGGTGGAACATCAGATGTGTGTCATGGATGTTCAGCCGACAAATATGCAGGAACTGCCGTATACTAACACTTCAAAAAGGACCAAAATTGGACTGCTTGTTGAATCCATGACATGAAGATTTAAAGCAGTTCTGAAGGCAATAGACGGTCAGACGCAGTACTGCAAAGGTTGTACCTTGTGTCTAGCTCGCAATTTAGATCATGCCTACGAGATGTAATTATTCAGCAGGGTAGAGTTCTGTATTACACTATGTACAGTATATCTCAGAACCTCCCAGTTTTGGTATCTAAAGCAGCAACGACTTTACCGAAAGTAAGGCTTTTGAGATACTTTAAGTGTTGGTCGTTTGATGATGCTTCATTGTTAGGAATTTGTAGTGGCTACTTGAGCTTCCATATTGGTAAAAATATGTCCCCCTTTAAGCCTAGTGACCAATAATGGATAACTCTGCCGTTATGAGTGGTTGAGTCACCACCTCCTACCTTCCTTACTCAGTTTGTGTGACAGTAAGTAGTTTGTGCACAGAGTAAGCCAGACCCCACCACTTTACATCCTCCTTCTTTATCACTAAAGGGTATTTGCTTTGCTTTAGAGACAGAATGTGTCGCCCTACCTTTGTGGTTTATGAGCACATCTTCTGTCTAAGACCCCTTCTTAAGAAAAAGCTGGCTCACAAACAAGTGGATTTTCAAGAGTTAATACCCAGACATGACACATAGAGCTTATGCAGTGTCAGCTATGGTACATCATGATATAGTACACATCTTAATCATTCTGAGTGTGGCATAACTATGTGTGCGCACACTTATGCTTGGAAGGATGCACATCTAGCTGAGCTGTGTATTCACACCTAAGTGACGCATGTGGTTGAGAAGTCTGCATGAAGAGAAAACACACCCATATCCGCAGCACAGTGTGTGATGATCCCCCTTAAGGATTAAGCAGGTAAACCCGCCGGGTTCAATCTGTGACTAGGCAGCTAATATGCTCTAAAGGAGGTTTGGATCAAACGGCTCCGGCTGCTTGAAAATACCCATGACTACAGTTTAGTCGAGTTCACCTCAAAAGCTGCATCCACACATCCAGATGTCATATTTGTTGTTTTAGGTGGAGTTTACCGACACGCTCTGCTCAGCATATCTCCCTTCTAACAGCACTTGTTTCTGCGTGGACTTAAAACCGACAGCAGGCAGTGAAGAAGGTTAGAAGTGGTAAAGTAGACAAGGGACAGGCAGGCTGAGCAAGACAAAAACAATATGCCTGTATGCTTCTTGACATCAATGGTAAAATGGTAAGAAATACATGGTTTTTAGTTGTTTTGTTTTTTCATGTGTGTGCATTTTCTTGCGCATGTTCTCTGTGAGTGATTGTTGGTGCCGTTTCTTCTGCAGGTTTCAGCCACAGAAGAATGTGTGGGACCTATGAGGCTGACTAAGGAGCCAATTCAGGTAAGAGCATGTAGCAACATATGCTAACACAGTTTTGATATAGTTTGGAAACTCGTCAGGAGGACCAAAGATTTAAGGATCTCTGAAAAATGTAGGCCAGTTTTTATTTCAGCTGAGCATTACAAACAACTTTGCTTCTGACTTTTGTTTTCTAAATCACATACTCTTGCAAAAGTATTTTTACCCCTTGAATTTGTCTGTGTTTTGTCACACGTAAAGAAACTAATCAATGTTTTTTCTTTTTTTTTTAATAATTCAAATGTGAAAAGTGTTCCTTACATTTGTGTTCAGCCCTCCTGAATCAATAATCCCACTGCATTTACGGTACAGCAAGAAGTCTTTACAGTTATGTATTCACCAGCTTTGCATACATATATAGAGACTGAATTAATCGCCAATTTTTCATTACAAAAAAGGTCAAGCTCAGTCAGATTGGATGAAGAGCATATGTAAATATAGGTTTTCAAGTCTTACCTAAGTATCAGAATTGGATTTGGGTCTTGTCTTTGACTGGACCATTCATTGAACTCTTCCATTGTGGTTGTGGAGATGTAGTTGTCTGAATGTGTGGTGTTATTCTGACTGAAGGTAAACCAAGGGTTGCCCTGCATCCATCTTCCCAGTCTCTATTGAAGAAAAACACCCCCGCAGCATGACGCTGCCACCATGTTTCTCGGCTTGGCGTGTGCAAAGCAATTCGTATCTAGGTCAAGATGTTCAGTTTTTCAGTTCTCATCGTTCTTCCAGATGGTTTTGCTGTGTTACCTGCATGGCAATGTGCAAACAGTATGTACTTTGGCTTTCTTTCAGTACTGGCTTTCTTCTTGCAACTCCTCCATAAAGGCCAGAATTTTGGAGTGCGTGACTAAAAGTTGTACTGTCCACAGATTCTCTCTGCTGAGCTGTGATTCTCTGCAGCTCCTCCGGAGTTGCCATGTGGCTTTTGGTTTATTAATGCTGTCCTTTCTGGGTAGGTTTGCAGTTGTGCCATAATATTTCCATTGTTGGATGATGAACTAAAAAGTGTTCTGTGAAATGTCTAAAGCTTGGGATGTTTATCAACTAATCCTGCTTGAAAATTCTCCACATCATTCTCTCTGATGTGTCGACTGTGTTTCTTCTCTAATGTTCTCCAAAAGCCTTCTGAGCCCTTCACACAACAGCTGGATTTAGAAATTAAATCGCTGTATCATAGTAAAGAGGGCTGAATACATATGCATGCAATATTTACCAGATTTTAATTGGTGAAACATTCTGAAAACCTTGGATGTTTTCAAAATAATTCATTATAATTCACTACTTTGTGGTGGCCTGTACATTGAGGCTTGTTGCTATATTAAGAGAAAATGTGAAACAGTTCAAGGTGTATGGACTGTATGCAGTGTAGTGCACCATTTTCACATGGGCACTAAGTTTGGTTTAGGTAAGGACATTCTGCTAATGTAATATTGCAGTAAAAACTATTAGATTGACTTACTATCGCAGGTAACATAATTACGAAAATACCTTAACAAACTTACTCTTATTTATCTGTTCAACTCACAGAGAAAAACAGCCAAATCAAATCACCATTTATTGGCAGAACTGTTAGTGGATTTACAGCCTTACAGTCTGGCTGGCAAATGCATGAAAAGGTTCTACTGAAACAAAATAAGATGAAGATGTATTGTTCCTAAATCTGTCTCTCAAAGACTCTAAAAGAGATCTATATTTCTATTAAAATAGCCAATTATAGCTGGATTTGGGTCTTGCCCTTAAAATAATATGACACTAAATTTGTGATATCTCCCTCGTGACCCGTTTTTCTAAACATG
This sequence comes from Crenichthys baileyi, assembly GCA_036173005.1. Lineage (NCBI taxonomy): Eukaryota > Metazoa > Chordata > Actinopteri > Cyprinodontiformes > Goodeidae > Crenichthys > Crenichthys baileyi. The sequence continues at coordinate 437,796 of JAHHUM010002917.1, read as the reverse complement.
TCCTAAAATGACTTTAACTACTGTGGTGTAGACACTGCAGACAGCCCGCGTCCTCTGTTGAGTCAGTCCAAAAGACCCCCCCCCTCCTACCACCAGTCAAGAACATAGGGGCAGAGTTTGAGTCGCGGATTGTCTGCGCTCATCCTCTGGTTACGGATTAGGACATATGCTAGTAAGATTTATCCTTACGTAACAGAGAAAGAGCTCGCGGAGTTTACCCAGATGGTTGTGATGTGAGCTCCACAAAGCATTCCACTGTTCTGGCAGTTCTGCCCAAAGCCCGGGAAAGAGCTGCTTTATTAGGTGCTCGTTTATTGCCTTGATTTGATTTGCTTGGATTTTTAGCTGTGTGAGACATTGACCCATCGCCAAGGGTTTCTGAGTTCAGCTCAGTGAAGTCAAAGGCCTGGCACGCAGCTCGTTTTCATCCCGTCCGTCCGTCCGTCCCTCCATCCATCCATCCATCTTATAGACAAGACACGAAAGCAGGAATAATTGGAGTATGCATGCAGGAGGAGGGAGCTTTATTAAAAAGGTTTTAGAGCTTTTTTTATGGTCCATAAAACCCTAAACTGCTGTCCAAGAACCAGCACTCTACCACTAAAGTTGTACCTCCAACTATCTACTGTAACCTTTTTTGACCCCTTGAACACAGGACCCCCCCCCCCCCCCCCTACAAAACAAGAACATAGAGATGAAAAGAATGATAAGATGCTCTGCAAGGGAGAGAAATATATATTGAGGGTTTTCTTTGACATTTACTATTACAGCCTCTCAGGCCTGGACAGTTTCAAAATCCCCATATACTTCCTTCATCTAATAATACACTTTAGATACAAACACATTAAAGGAGAGCAACTCTTATGCTATCATATTTCTCAAACGTCCATTTAAAGAGTACCTGTAGCATGTTGTAAAACTCAGAGTTTCAATCATTCTGCCTCTTAAAACGTTTATTAACTTATTCAGCAGAACATACAGTGCCTTGCAGAGTACTCAGAGCCCTTCAACTTTTTCATATTTTTTCAAGTTACAACCTCGGTCTTCAATGTAAAGTGTCGGGTTTTTGATGCAATAAAGCAATACAAAATGATGCATACATGTGAAGTGAAAGTAAAATGAGTCCAACTATTATTAAATCAATCTCAGAGGTTTGTTAGAGCACATTAGCAGACAGGTCAGGGATAAAATTATAAAGGATTTTAAAACAGAGTTACGGTAATCAATCAATATATTTAAACATTCCACAGAGCACTCTTGAACCCATCGCCTAAATATGGAAAGCGAGTAGCACATCTGCAAACCTACCTAGCCCATCGACCTCAACTGACAGGCTGGGCAAGGAGAGCTTTAATCAGAGAAACATCAAAAAAGGCACATGGTAACTCTGGAGGAGCTGAAGAGATCCGTAGGTCAGGTGGAAGAATGTGTTGTCATGACAGCTATTAATTGTGCACTTCCCAAAGAAGGGCTTAATAGAAAGTAGAAATAAGGTCCACCGTAAGTCATATAGAGTAGACAGCAAACATGTGGAAGAGGGTGCTTTGGTCAGATGAGACAAAACTGAACTTTTTGGCTGGCATGAGGAAAGGTTACCTGAGGTTCAAAAGGTAACACTGGAGATCACCCTTAACACACATCATGCTGTGGGGATAATTGAAGTACAACTTAAGTCTAGAAAGTATTGACTCTGGGTTGGTGAATACATCTGCAAACAATTCAGACTTCTGTTTGTAAAAACCTTAGACAATTTCTAATTTTCCTTTAATTTTGCTGAAGCTTGTGGCTGTAAAGTGACAAAAGGTGGAAAGATTAATGGGAAATGAACACTTTGGCAAGACACTGTAAGCTCCTAGTACAAATGAGCTGACAACAAAATCACACAAAAATCATCAATGGGAATCAAATTTATTAACCAATGAAGGCCTGGATTTGGAGTCACACATAAAATTGGAAAAAAGTGGAAAAACACACTACAGGCTGATCTAACTTTGATGTAATGTTCTTAAAACAAGTCAAAATGAGGCTCAGTATTGTGTGTGGCCTCCACGTGCCTGTATGACCTCCCTACAACGCCTGGGCATGCTCCTGATGAGACGGCGGATGGTCTCCTGAGGGATCTCCTCCCAGACCTGGACTAAAGCATCCGCCAACTCCTGGACAGTCTGTGGTGCAACGTGACGTTGGTGGATGGAGCAAGACATGAAGTCCCAGATGTGCTCAATCGGATTCAGCTCTGGGGAACGGGCGGGCCAGTCCATAGCTTCAATGTCTTCATCTTGCAGGAACTGCTGACACACTCCAGCCACATGAGGTCTAGCATTGTCCTGCATTAGGAGGAACCCAGGGCCAACCGCAACAGCATATGGTCTCACAAGGGGTCTGAGGATCTCATCTCGGTACCTAATGGCAGTCAGGCTACCTCTGGCGAGCACATGGAGGGCCGTGTGGCCCTCCAAAGAAATGCCACCCCATACCATTACTGACCCACTGCCAAACCGGTCATGCTGAAGGATGTTGCAGGCAGCAGATCGCTCTCCACGGTGTCTCCAGACTCACGTCTGTCACATGTGCTCAGTGTGAACCTGCTTTCATCTGTGAAGAGCACAGGGCACCAGTGGCGAATTTGCCAATCCTGGTGATCTCTGGCAAATGGCAAGCGTCCTGCACGGTGTTGGGCTGTGAGCACAACCCCCATTTGTGGACGTCGGGCCCTCATACCATCCTCATGGAGTCAGTTTCTAACCGTTTGTGCAGACACATGCACATTTGTGGCCTGCTGGAGGTCATTTTGCAGGGCTCTGGCAGTGCTCCTCCTGTTCCTCCCTGCACAAAGGCGGAGGTAGCGGTCCTGCTGCTGGGTTGTTGCCCTCCTACGGCCTCCTCCACGTCTCCTGGTGTACTGGCCTGTCTCCTGGTAGCGCCTCCAGGCTCTGGACACTACGCTGACAGACACAGCAAACCTTCTTGCCACAGCTCGCATTGATGCGCCATCCTGGATGAGCTGCACTACCTGAGCCACTTGTGTGGGTTGTAGAGTCCGTGTCATGCTACCACGAGTGTGAAAGCACCACCAACATTCAAAAGTGACCAAAACATCAGCCAGAAAGCATATGTACTGAGAAGTGGTCTGTGGTCCCCACCTGCAGAACCACTCCTTTATTGAGTGTGTCTTGCTAATCGCCAAAGATTTCCCCCTGTTGTCTATTCCATTTACACAACAGCATGTGAAATTGATTGTCAATCAGTGTCGCTTCCTAATTGGACAGTTTGATTTCTCAGAAGTTTGATATCCTTGGAGTAATATTGTGTTGTTTAAGTGTTCCCTTTATTTTTTTGAGCAGTGTATATCAAGTAAGTAATAAGATAAATAGAAACTGTGCTGGCAAAACTTTATGGTTGTGTCATTAATAAGCCTAGTAGTTTCTGCTTCTCAAATAGGGAAAAGAAAACATTTTAGTCTTTCTTCATACTGATAATGACACTGAGCTTGATAAAATATCATATGATCCCTTTTCAAGCTACCATATCATTGTTATGATTCTGCCACGTCTGCTCTACCCTGTCTCCCTGGCTGCAATCAGCAGATGAGATGGACCTGGTGGCTGCTGCAGTGCAGTGCAATCTGTGGCATTCTAAGCACCTGTGTCTTCCCTGATATATACTGACTCTGACAAGCAGACGGTGCCAGATTTTTGAAAGCCATCGTGTGAGTAGATATCCAGCGTTCCTTCCTGTCTGATCATTGTTTTTTGACTTTGCCTTGCTTCGTGGATTTTGCCTCTCTGCCTGCTCCTCGTCAGACTGTTTGGGTTTTGGTTTTCGACCCTGTTTCCTGCATCTGGTTCATGCCTCTGCCTGCTCCTTGCCTAACGTCTCTTGTTCCGATCATTGACGCAGTTTCTGTCCCTGGATTATTGAGCGGTATCTGAAAATATATTTGCCGCCTTAGTAAATCATGAATTAACCGTGGATAACTACATATTTTGGAAGTTTCAATACCCACACCCAGGCCTGATAACTACCTGAAACAAAATTATTGAAATCTAACAGCCATTTTTAAGGCTTTGGGACAGAGATGGGATACTGATGAACCTTCCCAAATAACCTTCTGTAATTAGAGCACAACAACAGCTCATCCAGGAGGTCACAAGAAGAATCACAGCAAATCTTAAAAACTGTAGTCACTTTCCCTAGTTAAGGTCTGTTCATAATTCAACAACATGACTGGGCAAAAAGGGTATCTGTGAGTTAGTTCCAAGGCCAGAACCACAGTTGACCAAAGACAAAATGATGGAACACCTCACATTAAAATCTTCATTGTCACCTACACCTTTAAGGACATTTTTTTGCAGACTAATAAAATACAAAATTGGAACTTCTGGCTTAAAACTAACAAAGCATTTCAGAAAAAGAATGTCACTCAGTCAGGCATGGTGGAAGTAGAGGGATAGTCTGGGACTCCTTTACTTCTTTAGGAGCTAGACGACTTGCTGTAATTGATTGAACTATGAATTCTACTGTTTACTAGGAAATCCAGAAGGAGAATTTCCAACCACTGGTTTGTGATCATTGCTTGTTCAGCAAGACAATGATTCAAAGCACAACAGCAAGTATACTTCTGAATGGTTCAATGAAAAAAAGATTTTGTGGAGCAACCTAGTCAGAGTCTGGACTGATTGCGATGCTTGTGGATGACCTTAAACCGGCCGTTCATGCTCAAAAACCCTCCAGTGTGGCTGAATTATGACAATTCTGCAAAAACGGGTGGACCGAAATTCCTCCACAGTGATGGAAAAAACTGCAAATGCCTAATGGCAGTTATTTCTGCCAAGGACGGCACAACCACTACTTATTAATGGGCAATAAGGTTTTCACATAGGACCAGACTGGTTTGGATAGCTTTTTAAAAATAAATTAAGTCATTTGAAAACGTTATTCTGTCTTTTCTCAGGTTTTCATTGTGTAATAATGAAATTAGTAAGATCAACAAATGCTGTTTTATGGCACTGTTTTGAAATATATGTGAACAATGGTGAATAGAATTAAAGGTATTTCAAATATATGTTTGGAATGTATTTTTACATATATTTGAAAAAGTCTTAAGTTGGTGTGGTTGTGGCTCTGTAGGTGGAGCTGTTGAGGATGAGTCGCTGTAGCAACACAACAGTCACTTCACTCTGTTCTCATTCAAACGGTGATCTTAGTGAGTGAATGCTGGTGTAGCTTGATCTATTTACGAGTAAAAATGTTACCTATGGGTGCTTTTGTTGAAACTGTTAGAGAGTGTCAACAAAGGGATCTGTGTCTAATGGTGGTGCATTGTAGCTGTTGGTGTGTACTGATGGATTATTCAGACCAACAGCGCCTCCTATCAGCCTTTTCTTGGTAACATTCTCGGGTGGAAGGCGTGCGCTCCAGTGTCCGTGGGGTCCCCTCTGTGTGGAATTTCACATGCTAGCATCATGGTTACACAAGCCTCCACAGGATCAAAGACTGTAGACCTTTCACAGGCACTCACAAGTACAAGTCCACATTCTCTCTCTGACATCTACTTCAGTTTCCATCCTCTTCTCCAAGTCCCACCCTTTAGTTTTTTTCAGGTTCAGTGTTTTTTGTCTGTGCGCAGCTGTGAAGGACAGCATGCCACACAATAAGCTACTCTTGTTTTGTTTTAAAGTGCAAGAAATGTGGAAAGTCATGACTATAGTTGTGCTCTACCTCTTTTACTCACTCCTTCATTATCTCCCCTCTCTCTGAGTGCTGGTCCCTCATACTCTTACTCTGTCCCTGTACCCTTTGTTGTCCTCAGAGTGAGTCAGGAGGTGATGCTGGTGCGATGCAGCGCCAAGTGCTGTTTGTTCTGGCTGCAGACCAGCTGCGATTGGGTGCACGAGAGCATGTGGGTGTGTGTGTGCTCTGTTGCTTTTCTGCACCACTGTACCAAAGGTGGCTGGTGTGTTAGTGGTCCAAGCAGTGTGTAGGATCAAAAAACTCAACCCAAAGATTTTTGGGATCTGTGTGTGATAGGGAGAAACACTAATCTATGCTTGGGGTTGCATGCTGCTCAGTTTTAGTCAAAATATACGGAGCGAGAGAAAATGGAAATTTAGATAATTGCCTTAATTTCCTTCATAAAGAAAGGTGCCTCTGTTGTGCTCTGAACAGAAGGCATTGATGCACGTTGACCACACAGCTGAGGATCTCCCTAAAGATGTGTGTTGCATCTGGATTCATTACAAAAGAGCAATAACTCAACATTGCAGTCGTACTTCTCTGTAAAACAGCCGCTTGCTCTCTAAAACTAGTGGAGAATCAACAAATGAAATGCCATTAAAAGAGGAAGGTTTTTTTTTTTTGCTTCATATTGATGTGAAAGTAAAAGAAAAGAAAGGAGAAAGAGCTTGAATAATACTGAACAAAAACTACCTGGAAAAACAGTTACAGATGATACATTTTGGAAGACAGCAAAGCAGTCCACTTGAATGTATAATTATCTGGATTTTATTATATAGACCAACAGAAAGATTTATGATTATTGATTATAAATATTTATCAAAAATTATAATTAAATATAAATTAGAAGAAATAAATTGTAACCAAAAGTCATTTCTTACAAATAAAGATTTGAGATACACTCTGTGGGGGGATTTTTGGGGCCCTCACAGCATTTAAAAAAATTACCCCTTATTTAATTATCATTAAAAAATTCAAAATTTTTAAAACCAAAAACCCAAACCCCAAAAATTGTCACGTGTTATCACATTAATCCCTTTGGTTTAAATTAATGGGATCCTAATTCACTTTAACCATGCCTCCCCCTCCCGGGAAAACTCAAAAATACCCCCCCTATTGAAAATTTTTTTATAAAAAGAACGAAATTACGGTGACGTCGATTTCTTCTCTTCACCGACTTAAGGATGGGTCGTGGGTCTGAAGAAAAACAGGGGGGAACCAGAGTGTCACACGCCGTGATCAACTCAAAAACCCGGGTTAAACTTTCCAAAAGGGGGAAAAAAAATGGGGGAACCCTTTTCATTTTGAGAAAAAAAAATTTGGAAAACTTGTCTCCCTTTGGAAACCCAAACCCTTCTGGGGGGTTTCCCCTTTTGGGGGGGTGTGTCTAATTTCTTTTCGAGGAAAAATGAACTTCTGATTTTTTTTCCAGCTTTAGGCTTTTCCCGGGGGGAAGGGCCAGGGTGGGGGAAAAGTAAAACCCGCCCTTTTGGGAGGGCCCTTTTTTATTTTCCGGGTTTGCCCCCAACCCGTAAATAAACATGACAGGAAATGGGGGCCCTAAAAAAAAATTTATTTTCCCTCAGTTGGTTATAAGCCACTTTTTTTTGGGGGAGGGCAGACCTTTAAACCCGCCCATCCCCCGGCGGGGGCGCATGTCGACCCTGCGCAGCCCAGTGGGTCCACCCGGGACCAAAAAATGGATGATCCCAAAACCAACACAAAAAGTAGCGAAAATTTAAATGAAGGGGAAAGAGAAAAAATTAACTTTTTTGTTTTTTTTCCTTTTTTTTTTCTTAACGAAAAAACCCCTAAAAACTTTTTTTCCCTAAAAAAATCCCACCTAAAAAACTAAAAATTTTTCCCAAAAGTGCTTTGAAAAAATATCGGGAAGTCAGTACAATGGTGGGATTTCTGATTGGGTTTAGTGATGGACTCACTTGCAGAGACAGACTGAAGTAAAGCTTGGTGCTTTAATAATGAAATTAGAAGGTGCGGACTCTGTGCACCTCCGTGCCTTTCCCACAGTCTCTGCCATGACGTCATCTGACAAGGAGGAAGAGGTCATTTCCCTTGTAGCTTTGGAAAAAACAAAAAGAAGGTGGTTTTAAAAAACCCTTTAAAACCCCACCCAGGGCGAAAGGGGGAAAAAAACGTAAGGGCAAAAAAGGGCAGGGGGCTAGGACACTGTGTTTTTTTCGCGACTGGTTGCTTTTAGGAGCAGGGGGGGTCCCCAAAAAAAAAACAGGGTTCAATGTGGAGACGGGTTTTTTCCCGCCAAGCAGCCCAAATTTTGTGGAACAAACCCCCAAACCCCAAGGGGCGTTTAAAATTGGGCTTGTACATGGTCAGCCCTTGAGTCTGTGGGGGCACGGGGATTTCCCCGGAGTTTAAAATTTCGCCCAACTGTTTTGGCAGCCCCCTTTTAACTTAAAACCAGAAAAAGAGCTGAAAAAGAAACACAAAGAAACCTGGGGATGTAGCTAACAGGAAATAACCCTAGACATATAAAGAACACTAGAATAAAACACAAAAGAATGAACTAATAAGGAAAACACCTAATAATAATGAGTACAGGAAAATGAACTAAACAAGCCAAGACCTCAAGAACATAATAAACAGCAAATGGAAATGGTTAAAATACACACAAAAGAAAATTAAAACCCTCAGGTTTAACCTGAGGCTAAGTGAGAAGAAACTTTCAATCAGATAGTAGTGTTTTTGATTCCAGCTTTTTTCCCGCCACCTGTCGATGTGCCCATGGGCAAAGCCCTAAAGCAGAAGTTGCCTACCATTCTGTGTAATGTTGTATGAATGAGCGTTGGCTGGGCAAATGTGGTTCTAGTGTAAAAAGGACTTTGAGTGGTCAGTATGAGTGGAAAAGAATTCCATCAGCTCAGTCAATTTAGAGCATTTGTGGATATAAAATTGTAAGTTTTGCCACACCAGTTGACAGTCCGTTTCTAAGTCATGAATATGTTTCAGTCTAAACCATTGTATTGTAGCTCTAGCTGTATGTTTAAGGTTGTTGTCCTGCTGGAACATGAACCTCCACCCCAGTCTCAAGTCTTCTGCAGCTTCTAAAAGATCTTCCTCCAGGATTGCTCTGTATTTAGCTCCATCCATCTTCCCGTCGGCTCTGACCAACTTCCCTGTCTGTTTTGAAGAAAAGCATCCCCACAGCATGATTCTGCCACCACCATCTTTCCCCATAGGGGTTGTGTGTTTAAGTTGATGTGCCGTTGCAGAAAGTTTGATGTCGGTCTCTCTCACATATTTGCTGTGTCTCTTACATGGCTTATGGCAAACATTAAACATGACATCTTATGGCTAAAACTCTAATTGAACACAAATGTTGCTCTCTTCTACTTTAGGTCAGCACATTTTTCAAGGACTTTCTGATCAAAATCTGTAATTTCACAAACAACTCTCCTTTTAATGGAAAGCATGGCCAGCACATTCAGCCTATCCTGGTGTCATGGTGTTTCCACCAGTTTAGGTCCACAGCACCACAGCAGGCCCTAAACTCTTTGCTGTAGATGACTCCAGGTTCTGTCTTCAGCTTGCTTCCATTCAGTATTGGGTACCCATGAAATGGACAGCATTTCTGTGATAAAAGAGAAGTCATAATAATAACCAAAAAGGGGAAAGAGATAATGATGAAAGAAATGATGATCATATTACTAACAGGAATACTTATTACCTGATGTTTTGTGTTTCCTGATCGAACTGCTGAATGCTCCCTCTATGTTCTTCTTCTGTAGCTTGGCATAGAGGAAGTCCTGATGTTCCAGCAGGATGGTCAGGCTCCTACCTCTCTGATGATACTTGGGTCAGAATCGCCTGAGTCTCATATGTTCTTCCAACACTTAATGAGATGGTTCACTCCACTGAATGGATGCTGGAAATCTATGGGCCACCATTAATCAAGAACAGCTGTATGCTTTTGTGATCTGGAAAAAAAGCTGGCAAATCCATCCAGGTCAAAAAAAAACCTCCCACCTTGGAATGTGAGACGGGGCCTGTTACATGATCAGGTTGAGTTGATGTGCATAGCAGTGGATATAGTGGCCATTTGGGTAGACATCTTAGATTTTCCTCTGAGAGCACCTGCAGTAGCACCCCTCTTCACACTGGCTCCATCCTTCATCCACTTTTTTTTCCTCCAGCGAAAACCTTGTAAAATTATTAGTTTTGTAAATAAATTACCACATTTTCTTTCAGTGCTGCCATTGTCTCCTTTCTTGTCATTGTGATTGTCTGAGTACTTGGTTTACACTCATATGTGTGAGTGACATGTGCGCCCGTGCATCTAAGCTGCCAGGGGTGTGACTTTGATTGACAGGTATCATGAATTAAACAGGATTGGATGAAGAATTAAACAAAAAACGCTGTTTCTCCGTGAGAACTGCTCCCAGAGGAGAATCTGTAAATAACTAAATAGGGACCAACATGAAGTCACATAAAGCCAAGAATACACACTCTTTTGGTTGGCACCCTTCGTCAATGAATAGTAATTTTTTAGGCATACACAAAAAATAACCTCAAATAAACCCAAAAATGAAATGGGAGTGCTGAAAAATCCAGAGTCAGACACATTTTAAGAATGAACAGATGTGCTAATTGCTGTTTATTTTTTAATTTTGTTTACTGTGTCTATACTTTTTCTGCAATTCCGATGGGGGTGGTACCCTGGCGCCCCCTATTAACAATAACTAACTGCCACTTCCTGGTTCCTTTGTTTTTCTCAGGTGCTGCTGGTGTTTGCAAAAGAGGACAGCCAGAGCGATGCCTTCTGGTGGGCCTGTGACCGTGCCGGGTTCAGGTGTAACATCGCACGGACGCCCGAGTCTGCCGTCGAGTGTTTCCTGGACAAGCACCATGAGATAATAGTCATTGACGGACGTCACTCGCGTTACTTTGAGCCCGAGGCTATCTGCCGGTGAGCCTTGACTCAAATAAACTGAAGAACACATGATATTTATAGAAATATACCTTGATACTGATCATTGGCGCCATCTGGTGTTCACTAGAGGCACTAGAAATGTAATGAACTGCAAAAGAGCACAGTGCATAACTTTTAACAAGTTTTTGAAATAAAAACAAATAATAATGTCATAAGCCAGAAGAGGCTAAAGAAAAGACATGTTAAATTAAGCCAGAATTACTAACTAAAGAGTTTATTTGCTGACATGAGAGCTGCAGAGTAGCTCTACTGTTTTCTTTCTTCACTCGCAGTGCTCTAGCACATACTGGTTTGCGCTTCTGTCCCCTCTTGCTTTGTGGCATGCATGAGCATATGAGGATTTATTCGGAAGATATTTTTAGTCCTGTATTTTTCGCTGTTTCCCCTTCCTGCCAAACTTTCCAGGAATATTTTGGACATGTTGACTTTAATGTGAGTTCCGTGTCTAGAGCAGCTGATTAATGAAAAGAGCTATCACAAACTGGATGTTCTTTGCCTTTTTGGCATTTGTAAAAATTTATTATAGCCTTTTTGTCATTTTGTTTTACCCCTAAGTGTTTCCTGCAGAGTTATGTGCTTCGGTTGTTGTTAGATAGTGTTGACCAGTCCAAAGATCTGCTGCAAAATTCATCACTATGTATTTTGTCTAGTGATTTATTGTAAGTACTTTCAAAATTTTTCCAACACATTGATCCATTAATCTCCCCTGTCCTCTGATTACCACAGTCCTGGCTGCTGCTGTGCCTGGCCTCTATCACTCCGTTCCTTGATATGATTTTTTTCTATATCTCCCCTGAGGACTTCTGCCATCATCTGTTCCCTCTGTTGCTCCTTTTGTGCTCCATCACTGTCGACCCATTGCTTCTCCACCTCCAGACCACTTTCCCACACTTCCGGCCAACTCTGTGGCTTGGTGTTCAAACCTCTGAAGCACAAGCTGCATTTGGTGTTTCTGTGTTAAACACATAAATGTTCTTCCCTTCGTCCCCAGCAATGACATCACCCCCGTTCTGCCCAAATGTTTATCCCGCAGCTCTGTCCAAGCCACTTCTCAAAAGCCCAGCATCAGAATTAAATGATGTGTTGTTGATTCTCCAGCTGAGTTTTTTTTATTTTTTTATTTCATTTCCAGGATGATCCGTGCCACAAAACACTCTGAAAACACAGTTATTCTTGCTGTTGTCCCACAAAAGTAAGCTTTACTTTTAAAATAATTTTTTTGATTGTTTTATACCTGTCATAGACATCTGGTAAATTTACTATAATACACTAACAGTCAAACGTTTGGACACACTTTCTCAATACTTTCTAAATACCCCCCATACCTCTTGAACTTTTCCACATTTTCCTGTTACAACCACACCTTTTAATGTAGTTTATTTGGATTTTATGTAATAGACCAAAAGAGAGCATATTTTTGAAGTGGATGGAAAAATTATTCAAAGTTTAAAAACTTTTCTGACTCAACGTTTATGTTCGTCCCCCTTTACTCTGATACCCCTAAATAAGATCAGGAAGAACCGATAGGCAACATAAGCCGCCTAATGAGTAAACGGAATTTGCATGCTTGTATTGTCTATCTCCATACACATCCAGCTGTTCTATGAAGGCCCAAGAGGTTTGTTAGAGAACATTAGTGAACAAATAGCATCATGAAGACCAAGGAACACAGCAGACAGGTCACGGGGAAAGTTGTACAAATGTCTAAAGCAGAAAATGTTGGTCTATTTCAGAAAATTGCTATTAAACTCATTAAAGTGTGTGGCTATAAGGAGTCAAAATGACTAAAAAGAGGTATGGACACTGTTGAAGGTAAGCTGTTAGCTTTACTTGGTCTTTCTGTTGTTTGCTTAGAGGTGGACTTAGAAAACATGTTTTTGGGACCTGTATGGTTTTCCATCCACTCTAGGTGTTTATTTGTGTAATTATGCAATAAAAAAATGCAGACAGTAATGATTATTTTCTGTCAATACATAGACTCCCTGACCAAGAGGAACCATCTGTTCTCCCTCTCCTCTGCGCTGGATTTAGCAGAGTATGTCCAACCATTTACCTGCACTTTATCTGGTTTTTACTAGTTACTCACGGACTTACTTTAACAGAAATCTAAAGAGTTTTCTTTCAAAAATGGCAGAATGACGGTCATTCTGAGTGCGGGTCGTGTTGCCTGTAGTGTTAAACTGTGTGAAAATGACGTGGGTGGTTGCTAAACAAGTTGCAGTTGAGCGAATCCTGACTCATTCCATTTCCCTACCCTCTCTCTGCCTCTCCTTCAAACACCACTTAACCTGGGTCGGCCTCCAGAGGTTTGTGGAGAACAGTAGTGTGTCAGCGTGCTATAATGAACTCATACAGATCGAACATGGAGAGGTGCGCTGCCAGTTCAAACTCAGGTACAGCACACGTAATGGGATCTTGGTACAGTGTCCACATGAAAACGTGTATGTAGTCTGAAGCATGTTTAGAATCATGGCTCATTTTGAATCACAGCGACTTTACTCATCCATAGGGCTTGCAACTCTGTCTTCACTGCTTTGGAGCACTGCCAGGAGGCTGTGGAAATCACCAGTGAGGATCACATCATCCAGGTGGAATTTTTGCACACACAAACACACACACACAAATATACAGTACAGACCAAAAGTTTGGACACACCTTCTCATTCAAAGAGTTATCCTTATTTTCATGACTATGAATATTGTAGCTTAACACTGAAGGCATCAAAACTATGAATTAACATATGTGGAATTATACTGAACAAAAATGTGAAAAAACGAAAATATGTCTTATATTCTAGGTTCTTCAAAGTATCCACCTTTTTTCTTTGATTACTGCTACACACACTCTTGGCATTCTGTTGATGATCTTCAAGAGGTAGTCACCTGAAATGGTTTTTCACTTCACAGGTGTGCCCTGTCAGGTTTAAAAATTGGATTTCAAGCCTTATAAAAAAGGGGTTGGGACCATCAGTTGTGTTGTGCAGGAGGTGGATACAGTACACAGCTGATAGTCCTACTGAATAGACTGAATAGAATTTGTATTATGGCAAGAAAAAAGCAGCTAAGTAAAGAAAAACGAGTGACCATCATTACTTTAAAAATAGGTCAGTCAGTCCGAACAATTGGGAAAAAATTGAAAGTGTCCCCAAGTGCAGTCGCAAAAACCCATCAAGCGCTACAAAGAAAATGGCTCACATGAGGACCCCCCCCAGGAAGGAAAACCCCGGTCACCTCTGCTGTGGACGATAAATTCATCCGAGTCACCAGCCTCAAAATCGCAGGTTATCAGCAGCTCAGATTAGAGAACAGTTTAATGCCCACAGAGTTCTAGCAGCAGACACATCTCTAGAACAACTGTTAAAAGGAGTGTGGAATCAGGCCTTCATGTAAAATAGCTGTAGGAAACCACTGCTGAGACAGGCAACAAGCAGAAGAGACTGTTGGGCTAAAGAACACAAGGAATGGACATTAGACCAGTGGAATCTGTGCTGTGGTCTGATGAGTCCAAGTTTTTAGGTCTTTGGTTCCAACCACCGTGTCTTTGTGCGGCGCAGAAGAGGTGAACGGATAGACTCTACATGCCCGGTTCCCACCGTGAAGCATGGGGAGGAGGTGTGATGGGTGGGGTGCTTTGCTGTGACCGTTGGGGGTTTTTTTCAAAATTGAAGGCATACTGAACCAGCATGGCTACCACAGCATCTTGCAGCGGCATGCTATTCCATCCGGTTTGCGTTTAGTTGGACCATCATTTATTTTTCAACAGGACAATGATCCCAAACACACCTCCAGGCTGTGTAAGGGCTATTTGACCAAGAAGGAGAGTGATGTGGTGCTGCGCCAGATGACCTGGCCTACACAGTCACCGGACCTGAACCCAATCGAGATGGTTTTGGGGTGAGCTAAGCATCTCTGGGAACTCCTTCAAAACTGTTGGAAAACCATTTTAGGTGACTACCTCTTGAAGCTCATCAACAGAATGCAAAGAGTGTGTGTAGCAGTAATCAAAGCAAAAGGTGGCTACTTTGAAGAACCTAGAATATAAGACATATTTTCAGTTGTTTCACACTTTTTTGTTCAGTATATAATTCCACATGTGTTAATTCATAGTTTTGATGCCTTCAGTGTGAAGCCACAATATTCATAGTCATGAAAATAAGGACAACTCTTTGAATGAGAAGGTGTGTCCAAACCTTTGGTCAATACTGTATAACTCCATCATCCCTTAACTAAGAACTATTAAGGCATTTAGTTAATTTATAAACAGATGATTAGTTCAATAATATTTAGCCATTTGTTACTAGTAGTGGTACCTACTAATGGTTTACTAACTGCATATCCCTTAGTAAATAGCTGTTTTATTAACCCTTTATTAGTCATTTATAAGGAGGATTCCGTTGAAAAATTGTACAAATAAACATTTTAGTCCGTATTAGTTAATTAGCTATTTATTATTATTGTTAAAACTATTATTATTGATTTATTAAGTGCTTAAATCTTCTTAACAACTGATTTATTAACTGTTAGTCACTTATTAGTGGACTTTTATTGTAAAGTTTTGTAAAGAAATATTGTTATCTTTAATTAATAACAAATCTTCTATTATTTTTATTAATGATGCTTATTAATGGTTTAATAAGTGCTTACAGCATAATTGATATATGACCTTTTAAGACTTTATTGGTCATTTACAACCAATAACGCATTAAGTGGTCACAGCTAAATATCTGTTGACGTTTTATTGGCCATTTAAAAGGGTAAGTTGACTCTAATCCGGCTGTGGTTGTAACCCAGTACGTGAACACTGCCTTTGAGAGGATGATGGGATACCACAGGGGGGAGTTGATTGGCAAAGAACTGACCGAACTTCCGAAGAGCGACAAGAACAGAGCCGATCTGCTTGATACCATCAACACTTGCATCAAAAAAGGCAAAGTGAGTTTTAGATCCATTTGTCAATCCGTTTCTGTTGGTAAACCGAAGAGGTCTTCCCCAGCCTGATTGCTCTGTCGTGTCTAAAGGAATGGCAGGGCATTTACTTTGCCAGAAAAAAATCAGGCGACAACATTCAACAGCAGGTGAAGATATTGCCTGTCATTGGCCAAGGAGGGTAAGCTAAATTTACACAATCCATTAATAGCTTCCATGTCTTAACAAGAAATGAAAAAATCTCTGACAGATTCCTGTCCTTCTCCCAACAGAAAAATCCGACATTTTGTAGCCATCAAGCGAGCTAATACCGACAACAATAATCAGGTGATGAGAGGTTTTCTTTCAGTCTGTTAGGTTGTACACATTTTTTCTACGGTAATATATTTTATACTTTGGAGCTGCTATGTTGGGCCATCTTCCATTATTCTGCACAAAATCATACACCAGAAAGTTGGATTACAACACTATTCTGCCTTTTTAGTTCAGGTTTGCAGATAGTAAGAGTTACAATGATGTACATAGTAATTTTGTTATGCATAGGCTGATACTGTATCAAACGCACTTGAATGGGTTACAAACCTCTGGAAATGCAAGTTCTCTTTGATATGTAGTATAATCAAAGATAAGGGGGGTTCCATAAGTTTCATGTTTATGTATTATATATGACTGATTTAAAATGAAGATTAAAGGACAGAGCAACAAAGCATCGTTTACAAAAGATGTTACTTCTAGATGTTGACATACCGTGGCCTGACTACTGCCAGACCTGAAGAATGAAGAATCTCTGAAATAGAAGCTGTCTGACATCAAGAACTAAACTTAAAGATCCCAAAGAAACACATCATGCTCCAATCTAAAGAAATTCAAGATAAGAAACAAATTCATTGATATCTATTAATCTGTAAAGGGTTGCAAAGTCATTTCTTAGGTTTTGGGACTCCATTGAACTACAGTGAGAGCAGTTTTCCACAAAGGAAGAAAACATAGAACAGTGGTGAACCTTACCAGGAGTTTGATGGCTCACCAAAATTACTCTAAAAGAGCATCACCAACTCATCCATTAGGTCACATAAGAACATGAAGGACATCTAAAGTATTACAGGCGTTTAAGTCCTTAGTTAAGCTCTGGGCAAATGTTACATTGGTGGGAGTGCTCCAAGGCAAAAACCACTACTGACCAAAGAGAACACAAAGCCTTGTCTCACTTCAAGATTTTCTGAGAAAATATTCTGTAGATTAATGGAGACAAAAGTGGAGATTTTTGGAAGGTTTGTGTCAGCTTTTATCTGGAGGAAATCCAACAGAGCTATTCATCGATAGAACATCATAACTATAGTCAAACACAGAGGTGGTAGCGTGATGGTCTGGGGCTGCATTGCTTGGACCTGGACACCTTGAATTCTGTTCACTAGCAGAAAATCTTAAAGAAACCCTAAAGAAAAATGTCATTTTTTTCTACCTTAATCTTAATCTTACCTGGGTTATGCAACAGGACAGTGATCCAAAGCACACCATCAAATCCAGATCTGAGGGGCAAAAGATGAAGTGATATCATCAAGACTTATTGCCAGTTATAGCAAATGCTTGTGGTTGCCACTCTTGGGTTACACAGTTATTAGATTATTTTTCCCTTGAGAAATGAAATAATGGTATGAAAATCTTTGTATATTTATTCAAGCTGTATTTCATATAAACACATCAATTTTGATCTGAAAGATTCAAAAGTAAATCAAGAAACTAAAACACAATACAGGGGACAAATACTTTTTCTCTGCACTGAAAATTAAATCTAAAGTGTTATGTTTGAAAAGATTAACTTGAGGGAATATAGCCCGACAAGCATCCAGGACTGCAGAGCACATTGTTGCTGCTCTCAGCTGAGTACCAGGCCAATACTGTCATACCATGCTAAGCTACAGCTAAGCACCAGGATCTCCCTCTAAGGCCTACGAAGGCTAGAAACCAGGTGCCAAAGCTATTTATACCTCAGGCAGTACTGCACAGAGAGCACCTTTATCTCATTGTTCTGTTTCATGGTGTGTACACAAGGTGACTCAGCTGCTGCCAAAGCCAAATTACAACCATTCCAGCTTTCAGGGAATTAAAATTCTTAGACATGGTAGCGACTGATCCTGTTCTTGAAGGCATAGAAATTTCCCACATACCCTGAACTGTTAATTTCTAGACAGTCTCTGTTTGCCCTTTTTAAAACTGTATTTGACTGTAAATTGTATGTAAATAAATCCTTTTACCTTTTAAAATAGGTTGCTACTTTATTGGTTGCAACATATTTTCCAAATTTTACACCTAAAACATGGTTGATATACTGGACAGTATGTTACTAGATACACACCGATCATTACATAACTGTGCTTGTTTATTTGTCAGCGCTATGCAAAGCTACAGTGAGTCACTGGGTGAGGAAAATCTTCTATAACCAGATTAGAGGCTCTGCACATCCATAACTATCTAACCTTGCCGTGACAAACACAGTGTACTGTACAAACAGTCACCCTCATATATAAGCTACAAGTTTGAACATAGAAGCAGCAATCTGAGTTAAGCTGTTTGGATGGCAGTAGAAGGGCAAAAAAATAGCTAAGTAGTTGGAAAAATTGGACACATTTGCAGAAACTATATATATAAAAGAGAATTAAACTGAAACACCTGGTTTTAGACCACAATAATTTATTAGTATGGTGTAGGGCCTCCTTTTGCGGCCAATACAGCGTAAATTCGTCTTGGGAATGACATATACAAGTCCTGCACAGTGGTCAGAGGGATTTTAAGCCATTCTTCTTGCAGGATAATAGCCAGGTCACTACGCGATACTGGTGGAGGAAAACGTTTCCTGACTCGCTCCTACAAAACACCCCAAAGTGGCTTAATAATATTCAGATCTGGTGACTGTGCAGGCCATGGGAGATGTTCAACTTCACTTTCATGTTCATCAAACCAATCTTTCACCAGTCTTGCTGTGTGTATTGGTGCATTGTCATCCTGATACACGGCACCGCCTTCAGGATACAATGTTTGGACCACTGGATGCACATGGTCCTCAAGAATGGTTCGGTAATTCTTGGCAGTGACACGCCCATCTAGCACAAGTATTGGGCCAAGGCAATGCCATGATATGGCAGCCCAAACCATCACTGATCCACCCCCATGCTTCACTCTGGGCATGCAACAATCTGGGTGGTACACTTCTTTGGGGCTTCTCCACATCGTAACTCTCCCGGATGTGGGGAAAACAGTAAAGGTGGACTCATCAGAGAACAATACATGTTTCACATTGTCCACAGCCCAAGATTTGCACTCCTTGCACCATTGAAACCGACGTTTGGCATTGTCATGAGTGACCAAAGGTTTGGCTATAGCAGCCCGGCCGTGTATATTGACCCTGTGGAGCTCCCGATGGACAGTTCTGGTGGAAACAGGAGAGTTGAGGTGTACATTTAATTCTGCTGTGATTTGGGCAGCCGTGGTTTTCTGTTTTTTGGATACAATCCGGGTTAGCACCCGAACATCCCTTTCAGACAGCTTCCTCTTGCGTCCACAGTTAATCCTGTTGGATGTGGTTCGTCCTTCTTGGTGGTATGCTGACATTACCCTGGATACCGTGGCTCTTGATACATCACAAAGACTTGCTGTCTTGGTCACAGATGCACCAGCAAGACGTGCACCAACAATTTGTCCTCTTTTGAACTCTGGTATGTCACCCATAATGTTGTGTGCATTTCAATATTTTGAGCAAAACTGTGCTCTTACCCTGCTAATTGAACCTTCACACTCTACTCTTACTGGTGCAATGTGCAATCAATGAAGACTGGCTACCAGGCTGATCCAATTTGGCCATGAAACCTCCCACACTAAAATGACAGGTGTTTCAGTTTCATTGTCCGACCCCTGTATATATATGTATATATAATAGAACCATTATATTACATGCGCCCTGCAGACGTTGACTATGATCATCTCCTGCTTTCTTTCTGTCAGGTCTTCAACATAAACAAGGAAGATAGATGCAGCGTTGACCATACTCAGTCAGGTAACTAACATATGTCTTAATTCCTGTCTATATGTACAGATCCCTTTCACGAACCTGATACATAACAATGAGATTTAGATTACAGTCCGGGGCAGATACATGACGCCATTTGCAGAGTCTATATAATATAATATGCCCCTGAATCTAGACACAAAGTCAGACCTGCTCTAAAAGTGGCTTTATTAAGCAAACAGCAGTCCTCTGTGCTGACAGTGTTGTCCCACCTCTAAATGAGGCATTATACAAGCAATTAAAGGAATGTAAATGTAAATAACAAGCAGAGCAAATTGCTTGGCCTTCCCAAAGTCCAAAGCTGTTTTGCACAGTGCAGATTTAGCAGACAAATTAGAGGAAAGTCGGGAGAAAAAGGGAAAACAGTAACCTGCTGTACAGCTGACTTTGCAAAACATGGGTTGGGGTGTTAAAATAAAAAAAAATTATTATGTTAATTATTAAGTAGATTATTTCAAGTGAAACAACTGTGACCTGATACAACAACATTTACACTCATCTACTGGATTTAAAGAGTGGGATCGCTTCTGTATGTATTTAGTGCAATCTGCTTTGTGAATCCTGTGCAGAAATGAAGCAAATAGTGGGAGCAAAACAGCTGCAAAAAAAAAGAGGAGATTGTAACACTTTCTAAATTTGTCCCTCAAAGTTCTAGTTATATATGAATCACAGGTAAGATCTGAAACTGCAGAAATAAAGTATGAGTAACTAACCTTCAAAACAGGAGTTGGAAAGAATATTACTTTATAGATTACATTTTTTTTTGTCTCAACAAACATTTATGGAGATGTTTTAACTTAACAAACAACAAAGCATCTTTATACCCACCAAAAAAAATCCCCACTCAGCATGAATAATGTGCATTGAATGTTTTTTATTTCATGTACAGATTGCCATTCACTACGTCACAGGGACAGAAGGAAAGATTCAATCGATGCCAGATCGGTTGGTTCCCGTGGCAGTGACGGTAGGTCTGCTCAGAAGCTTTCTCTTATTTTCGGACCTGTTTTACTGAATAGAGCTGCATCGGTTCCACTGTGTGAAGAAAACAATGAAGGACAGAATGAGTTTAAACCCAAAAGGGATACAATAGAAAGAGGAATAATAAAGAATGAATGGGGGGAGAGGGTGTGATTAGAGATGGAAAATCGGAGAGTGAGTCAGACGGCGTTATGGTTGGTACTTGAAGCTGAAGAGATCCTAAAGGGAGATGTTGTAGGCTGATGACATCTGCAACCCCCCACCCCTCAACGCTCTTTGACGCAGCTGCTGCTATTTTCAGATATCTCTCCTGAATGCAGCTTCTCCTCTTTTCTGCCTACCTTGGGTTTTTTTTTATTTAACATTTCGTGTCAGTCACCCTAAATTACTCCTCCATAGTGCAGAACATTTTAAGCTTTCAAACAATGAAATATTTATACTGTAAATATATATTCTTCTTCTATTATATGTAAGTCTTCACAATTTCAGAACCCTCTAATCCTTATTTTTATGTCTACAGTAGACCAAGTTTTCACAGTACTAACAGTCTTGGCTTTCTTCATTACAGCTCCTAGTTTACAGAACCGGAGATATTCATCTGTTGCCAGGATCCATTCAATGACAATTGAGGCTCCCATCACGAAGGTACTTTTTCTTTTTAACAATCTTCCTGATCTAGAATGAAGAACTGAGTTATATCTAGTTGAATCATGAGGCAACATTTATTTTTAGACAATTTTTTGAATGTGTACACTGTTTTATGAAACGCTTCACACGGTGTAAAGTTTTCATTAATAGACTAGTTAGATAAGCAGATTATTTTCCATCCAACACTTTAAAGCAGGCACAGGCAGTTGATGTAGATGGACACTTTTTTATCTTTTAGGGTACTGTTATAACAGACAAGTGACATCTTGTTAGAATAAAAAAATGTTGGGTACAAAAAATTATCAACCAGGTTTCTGCATTCATCCTCGTAGTAAACAGAACCACAAACATCATGGCAAAAAGTTTGGACGCCTCTGGTTTAAAGGGGGCAGTGGATATAAAAACACCACACACTAATATTCAATCAAAACAAATCAGTTCAAGTAAAAAAATATAAAGACATGAAATAAATGCAACAATCTGGCTGCATCAATACACACACACCGAAAAACTGAAACTTTATTGAAGCATCTTTAAGCATTCAGTCTTCAATAAGAACTTGTCGTTCAAAGTTTTTCAAATCTATTGTGAGGACATCTCTTGTCAACAGCCGTCTTCAGGTGACCCCACAGATCTCCTGTCGGATTCAGGTCAGGACTCTAGCTAGGTCATTCTAAAACCTCAATTTTCCTTTCATGAAGTCATTCTTGTGTTGATTTTGACGTATGCTTGGAATTATTATGATGCTAAAAAATATAACCCCTCTTCTTCTTCAACTTTCTACCAGACAGCTGAAGATCTTTGGTAAAAACAGACTAGGTATTTAAAACTGTTCAGTTCAAGTCTAGTTTAGTTCGAAGAAAAGAAACCCCAAAGCATAATGCAGCCACCACCAGATTTTGTTTTTGCTATTCAATTTAATTGTACCGGATAGAAATCACTTAAAAAGGTGGAAAAACTAAAATGATAATTTTTTATGGTCTGATGTAATTACATCACAAAAACCCAGAATTTTTATACCCACTGCATTTGGACCTTATATGTGCTTTGTGGTTGTAATAAGGAACATGTATGCTCCTAATCAGACTTTACAGTAAATAATTAATTCATATATATACATATTTAAATAATAAACAACCCTTTGAAATCAAGGAATAATTGAATTGCAGAAAAGTTTGTTTCTGTGCTATTATTGCATCTACCGTTGTCGTCAGAAGGCTAAACACACTCATCGTGGGTATAAATGTCACATTAATTTTGGGCATCAGAACCATTATTTAGCCAGGGTAGCATTATTATGCAACAATTCTAATTATAGTTACAGTATCCTGAATTGAATGTCTAAGGGAATAAATATCCCACCGGTTTACCCAAATAAAGCTGTGGGATCGATCACATTGTGGCACCTTTAACAATATTTTATATTGTCTCATTTTGCCTCCTGCTGCAGGTCCTGTGATGCTCTTATGTATTCAGAAATAGTTTTATTTGGCTGTTTTGCTCCAGAAGAAATTTGCAGTGCATCACATGCACATCTCCATGACACATGCACAAAGAACTACTCTGTTATTGCATGTTATGCAGAGGGCCTGTGGTGTGTTTGTGTGTAACAGGGACATTTGTACCATCCTCTGCATCTGCAGGTCATTAACATTATCAACGCAGCCCAGGAGAGCAGTCCGGTTACAGTAGCTGAGGCTCTGGATCGCGTACTGGAGATCCTGAGGACCACGGAGCTGTACTCCCCTCAGCTTGCTTCCAAAGAAGATGATCCCCACACCAATGACCTGGTTGGGGGGCTTATGAGTGTAAGAAAGAGCTAGCTTGTTTCCTTTATAGCTTTTAAAGCAACATCTTATATACAGTGCCATGCAAAGGTAGTAAGACCCCTTGAACTTCTTCGGGTTATGACCACAAACTTGAGAAATAGGCAAATACAAAGTAGTGCATTAATGTAAAGTGGAAGGAAAATGATAATATGATCTTCAAAGGTTTTTTACAAATAAACATCAAAGAAGTGCTGCGTGCATTTGTGATCAGAGAACATTAGTGAACAAACAGCATCATGAATAGCAAGGAACACACCAGACAGGTCAGGGATAAAGTTATGAATGCTTTTAAAGCAGGTTTGGGTTATTCATCAAAATTCCAAGCTTTGAACATCTCAGTGGACTCCGTTTAGTCTATCAGCCAAAAATAGGAAGAGTATGGCACAACTACACATCTACTTAGACATGGACATCTACCTAAACTGATACGCTGTGTGCAAGAATCAATCAACAAAGCAGCAAAGAGGAAGCTAAAGAGTCAAACAGCTCAGATGGGAGAATCTGTTGAAAGGAGAACTATTAGATGTGCACACCACAAAGCTGGCCTTTAGAGAGTGGCAGAAAGAAAGGTGGGGAGCAACAATGCTAAATATACAGCCACAGCTGCAGTGAAATGGTTTAGATTAAAGCATATTTGTAAGTTAAAATGGCCTAGTCAAAGCACAGACCTTAATTAAAGTGAGGATTTGTGGCAAGATATAAAAATGAATGTTCAAAGCTACTCTTCATCCAGTCTAACCTGAGCTATTTTGCAAAGAATGGGCAAAATCTTTAATCTCTAAATGTGCGAAGCTGGTGGACACATACCTGGGCTGAATACAAGAGCATGCCACACTTTCACATGAATCGGATAAAATCCCACTGAAGTTTATGGTTTATGGTTGTCATGTTACGTGACAAAATCTGAAAAAGTTTAGGGGGAATGAATATTTTTGCAAGGCAATGTAAATAGCTTAAATACTTCATAGAGAAAAATACTGTATCTGTTTTATTATGTACTTTTGAGCCACTAAATAATTGTTTATTACATTCATTAATTTTCACTTGGACCAAACTGCCAGCATTGTGTGTTTTACAGCTGAACTGTCACCTTAGCTGGTACTATGGTTAAAAAACGTGTGATTGGTAAAAACAATGTAGAATAAAGGAAGCGTAATAATTTCTGGGATAACAAGATGATGTTGGGTTTTTTTTTTTCCTTATTGCTCTTCAGGACGGGCTCCGAAGACTCTCTGGGAATGAATACGTTTTCGGCAAAAGTAAGTTTCAGAACTTCACTAAACACCAAAAACAAAAAGAATTTAAACAGTTATTAAAGCACAACAATGGCAGCGGTGATGATTTATGACTAAATTTCAGATTACAAGCGTTACAATCTGTACACATTGTGTAATCTTTCATATTCTTTTATCATTACTATTATAAAATGCTTTGCTAAAATTTGAATAAAATCTTATTTTCTGAGACTTTTTTCCAATATATCTGTATGTAGCTCCATGAGTACAGTTCTTTTCACAGTGGTATGCTCAAAATGAGACTTTTAGTACTTTTTAGTACTCGGTTTTGTTCAGTTTAGTTTATTTAGGCCAGAAAAAAGGTCCGGTTCATTTCTATTTACCCCAAAATAATTTAGGCCCAAATTTATTTCAGATCAGTCCAATTCAATCCAGTTATTGTACAATACAGTCAAATTCAGCTAATAATGTAATGCTAATTGAAGCTAGTGAATCATATTTGCAGAAAAAACAGTTTCCTGAGCAAGCATGCGGTGATAGATGAGAGGAGTTACTCCCATTTAACAGGAAGACCCTCCCAGTAGAATCCGAATGGGCAGGATGAGCTGGGGGTCTGAGAGGACTTGTCACAAAGCAACTACAGTAGGACTAGGCCAAGAACACTTTCTATGTAAGAGGAAAAAAAGTCCTGTGGCATGATTTTGACGTAAGCATTGCTTTATGTCTAAACAACATAAAAATCTGGTTGGGGAAGGGGGATCAGGTGGCCTGGGGATTGTTTGCAAATGTGTCGATTCTCTACACACAAGGTCTGAACAGTCATTATTGAACAGTCAAACAACCATCCAGAGTCTGGCTTCCCAATTTTATGGTAAAATCACTTGTTTACCTTCAGGGTGTATGTCCATGTCGTATTGAGGTGTTTCTGTCTCTCTGCTAGATATGAGCCAGAGCCAGCTGGCCATCCCAGTCACACTGAACGATGTTCCTCCCTCCATCGCCGAGATGCTGAACGATGAGGAGCGCTGGGAGTTCAACATCCTGGACCTGGAGGCAGCTACACATAAAAGGTACCAGTTATTTTTATAATAAATAAAACATGTGTTTTCTTTAGACAAAACAGCAGACAACCAGCTAGCCAAGTTACAGCAAAACCATCAGCTCTCCATGTTCTAAACCCCATAAAGCAAGTACACGCTGGCTTCATATGCATATACCGTTTTATAGGAACGATACTTTTATCAATACAACAAAATTTTAATATAGGATTAAAGAAGCTGAAACACAGAAACATAAAACAGTCTGAGTTTTCACTTTCTAGACTCGTGTCTGCAATATTGTTTGCTCCCCTGCAGGCCACTCACTTACCTCGGGTTGAAGATTTTCACCAGTTTTGGAGTGTGTGACTTCCTAAACTGCTCAGAGGCTACGCTACGCTCCTGGCTGCAGCTCATGGAGGCTAATTATCACTCTTCCAATTCCTACCACAACTCCACACACGCTGCAGATGTCCTGCATGCTACAGCCTACTTCCTCCGCAAGGAGAGAGTCAAGGTAAGAGACCCTGGCCAGACGTGGTGTGAAAAAACAGCTTGATTTTTAAAGACAAACATCAAACCAAAACTTGCAGAGCCACACTTCCCAGGACTGTTCTGTCTTCCTGCATGGTCACCCCCATGGCCCTTTTTCTCCTTGCTTACTTCCCTAAGGAACTAAAAATGCTGTGGGTCCACCAAAGGTCCCAGCATTTGGTCTCAAGATCCTTCTTGCTTGCCAGCTTTTGCTCTCGTTCTCTCCCACTTGCTCAGCATAATTTACCATCATCCTCTGGCCTCAGGCTGGACTCGGTTGGCCTCATGAATTAATTCTCTCAGGAAACAATAAACTCTAGGAAAAATTGAGACTTATTGGAGACTACAGAGATCAGCACCATGTCTGGCCTTTTGTGTTGTTGTGACGGGAACAGTTGCTGGGAACTGTGATTTCTTCCCTGGGTAAACTTTCTGCTCCTGGCAGAGTTTTGTTACTAACAAGAGGAGGTGGGTCATGGCAGATGATTTTAGTTTTCCTTTGGTCCTCAAAAGAATGACAGAAGCAGTGTTTTTCTGCATAAGGTGCAGTTAACACACGTAGCAGTAGGTGATATGCAATGATGTCAAAAGATACATAGCAAAGTGTGTTTTTAGACCAACATTAAGTAGAGTACAAATTTGAACTGATAGAAAAATAATTTTTCCCAAATAAAAATCTTAAGTGGGGGCTGCATTTGTATTCAAGCCGCTGAGTCAGTACTTTATAGAATCACCATTCTCTTTGACTGAGCCACTTCTGTTTTTTTTTTTCGTTTTTTTTACCTCCGTGTCCTTTCCGGCAGAGTAGCACTCAGAATTGTGCCAAGAAGCCCAACAGATTTTACTTTCATGTTCCACTTGGTATTTTTAAAACATTTTATTAGAAACTGCTTTGGGATTATTTCAAATGCAATGGAAACGGAGACGGAAACAAAAGGGAAAAAGAGAAGCAAGGAAGGAAGCGAGGTGGGGCAAAAAGGTAAAAGGGAGAGGAGATAAGAATAGAGGAGAGAAAGAAGGATAAAGGGAGTACACGATAAGACCCAAGAGGTCTGCTTCTATACATCCAGAGACGAATACATAACAACAACAATGTTACTGAAAAGTACACGGTACTAATGAATGCGAGATGTATTTACTGGCAACCACAGCTCAATATAGAGTATATCTGTGTGTCTGTAAACACCTGAATCCAAACACCTGTGGGCGTATGTGTGAGCACGCTTGTGTATATAAGGCAGGGGTGTCAAACTCTAATCCTTGAGGGCCGGTGTCCTGCAACTTTTATATGTGTCCCTGGTCCAGCATACCTGAATCAAATGGCTGGATAACCTCCTCAATTTGCAGTCAAGTTCTCCAGGGTCTGGCTAATGATTCAAATATTTGATTCAGGTGTGCTAAAGCAGGGACACATCTAAAAGTTACAGGACACCGGTCCTCGAGGACTGGAATTTCACTCCTCTGATATAAGGTTTCTCCATAAAAATATTCAATAGTGGATGTGAGGAGCCACAGATCTTCCCCCCAGGACCCGAGACAGACACAGAGGAGATCGGAGCTACAGGCTCTCCAGAGCACAGGAACTCTGGTAGGAACACCGCTGGGACTACCCCCCTCACCAGAGAAGAGAAGAGCAGAGCATAGCAGAGAAGAGCCACAGGAGAGCCACCCAGCAGCCACAGTGCGGAACCCCCAAGGAGCTGCAGCGCCGGAGCAGGTCCAACAATGGACCCAGAGACCCGAGACACCACCCCCAGCAGAGGCCTGACAGAGTCAGGGGGCCCAGGTACAGGCCCCGCCAAGCAGCAATCTGGAGTGAGCCGGACCAACCACCAACACACCAGCGGGCAGAGACACCAGCCACCGACAGGGAGTGTGGCTGGGAGGAAATAGGCCCCCATTTGATGGGGGGCCTAAGATGATCCAGAAGAGCCCAGGACCCAACCTGACACATAAACAGGCCCACACAGTCACAATTACATGTTCCCATCTTCATGCGTGCACATAAAAACACCCACACACCCAACATAAAGACACACAACAATGGAGGTCCTACACTCACTCGCACTCCCCATACAAACTGTATAATCCCAGGTCCAGGTACCAGTACCTTAGAGGGGCAACCGGACCCAGGAGGTCCCTTTCATTCTGGTGTGGAGACAGGCAGACCACCCGAGCTACCAGTCCAGACTAGCACCAGCACCACCCGAACCCCAACGACCCTGGCCCAGACTCCAACTCCCTGCCCCGGCCCCAGCTCCCAACAACCCCAGTCCCCATGCAGAGAGGGGGCCATGAACAAAAAAGGAGATGTCCACCCAGTTCAAATAAGTCTGCCAACCAGAGCCGGTCTAGGACAAGACGGTCCCAACCACCCAATGAATTCCAATCTCAACCCCATGATTCTCCCACCCCCCCAAAACCCCAACATGAATTGGATGAACAGGGCCACCCCCAACCAGGACAGAGATATCATTCATGTACCCCTGAACAAAAATGCCATGAATCCCCTCCCCACAGGGTCAAACCATTCTGTTTTAGCTCTGGCTGTATGTTTAGGGTTGTTGTCCTGCTGGAAAAGGAACATCTAGTGCAGCCTTAAGTCTTTTGGAGCCTCTAACAGGTATTCATCCAGGATTGACCTGTATTAATCCACCCATCTTTTCATTAACTTAGACCAGATTCCTTGTCCATGCTGTAGAAAAGTTCCCCATAGCATGATACTGCCACCAACATGTTTCACCATTAAGATTTTAAGGATGTAACCCCCTGGTAACATGAACCTAAATTGATGAAGTTGTCAAAAAGACGCCAAACAACCCGAAACCTTTTTACTACTGTTAATGTAAGGAGGTAGTGGGTGATTTCAGAATTTGTTTAACACTTTTATAAAGTTATGTATAGATGGGCAGTCCATTACTGACATCTTTCTTTCTTCTTTGCTGTCTCTTCAGAGCAGTCTCGACCAGCTTGACGAGGTGGCGGCACTGATAGCGGCCACAGTCCATGACGTGGACCACCCAGGCAGGACCAACTCCTTCCTGTGTAACGCGGGTAGCGAACTGGCCATCCTTTACAACGACACGGCCGTTCTGGAAAGTCACCACGCGGCCCTTGCCTTCCAGCTCACCATCCATGACAGCAAGAGCAACATCTTTAAGAACATCGACAGGTCAGTTGGTGTGGATAACTGAGGGTTTGCACTGCAGTGGTTCGCACAAATGGTAAACGGTAAATGGCCTGCACTTGTATAGTGCTTTACCTAGTCTGAGGACCCCTAAAGCGCATTACACCACAATCAGTCATCCACACATTCACACACTGAAAATGGTAAGCTACATTGTAGCTACAGCTGACCTGGGGTGGACTGACAGAAGTGAGGCTGCCATATAATCAGCGCCAGTGAGCCCTCTGACCACCATTAGCAGGCAAGCCGGAACGTTGTGTGTGACAGAAAAAGAAATTCCGATAAATATACTAAAGTTCGCTGCCATAATGCAACAAAATGTGAAAAAGTTAAAGGTGGATGGACACTTTCTCAATTGACTGTATACTAGATCGGTGTATTAGCTTTCCACTGACTCGCCCCTCATTTTTTGTTCTCCACACACTCTTACTGCTGTCAGGAATCAGTTCCGAACACTGCGACTGGCTATCATCGACATGGTGCTCGCCACAGAGATGACCAGGCATTTCGAGCATGTCAGCAAGTTTGTCAACAGTATCAACAAGCCAATGGCTGCCATTGAAGAAACCAGCATGAGTGTAAGTCTTAGCAGGCATCATTTTCTAATATCCTAATAGCCCCTATGGGCCAGAAATTGTGGCTTTTTAATATAAAGAAGAATTCGATGATTCTCATTCTCATTCAGAGGTCATCTGGGACAATTGCTACATTACTGTTCTTACGATGGGTTTCCAAATATGCTCTAAGAAGCAGAAAGGACCCAATCTGACTAAGCTAAAAGATATTAGCATGAAACCTAATTAAAAGGTAAATAGCATTCAGATTTAACACAGATGTAAGTGCACTGGACCGTTTCTACTGCTCCCCATAGTTGCCTATGAACTAGTATCGCCTTAAACCAGTTCGGCCTTGTTTTGACTCCTCACATTTGGGAAATAGAAAAACAATGAATGTTTTCCTGATCAAACCCAGTCTATAAAATAGGCTCAAACTTTTAAATGCTGGCAGGAAGAAGTTAATAATGCACATAGACTGTCAGTGCAACCAAACCTTATTAGAAAGTTGGTAATTTATCTCAAGAATCATCAAATTTGATCACAATACTAGTGTAACTAAGTGTTTTTCTGATTCAGCACTGCATTCCTGCTATCCTAATTGTCAGAACATTTTTCCCTTAACAATGATTCTTCACACCCATTATGAATGAAGAGGCAGGAGATCGGTGTAGATTGTATATAGGGCACTAAATGAAACCTAAAAACATCACTTTTATGTGAGCACACACAGAGTCAGAAGAGGAAAAGCCGAAAATTAAGCTTGAAATAATTGTTGCCGTGTTATCTGATAGTCTGCATCACACAAAATCGATAGTTCATAGGGGAATGTGGTGCTCACTGCAGGATATAAAACAAGTCATAGAGTTGCTGTTAGTAGTACATGTATTTTATTTCTTCTGAGTCCAGTTCACATGAAAGGCTACAGGTTGCAGAAAGTTTCACTACTTAAAAAAAAATCCTGTGAGACACCTTTTACTCATACTTCACCCAAATGTTGAGTTTTCCATCACTTTAAGTGAGTTGCTTTAATTTAGCAGAGCAATACGGAGCAAACTGGAAAACGGCCATTGCTCATTATTAGATGCACCTATACTTTATCATAAACACATGATAATGCTGCTGTTTATTTTGAGCCAATGTTGTTTTCTTGCTTTTTCTGTGGAGAATGGCTGCAAATGAAATACTGAGGCTTTTTAAGCTTCGATTTGTGTCTTGGGTGGTGTTTTTCTAATGATATGGCTCACCTCCCAGGGCAGCATGGTCTTGGGGTCACCATGAGTAATCACAATTACCTGTCAGTTTCGCCACAAACTGGTTTTCTATTTCTTATTTCATGTCCAGTCAGTAGGGAATGAGCGTCCCTTGTGTTGTGCACACAGTAATCACTCTAAAGAAAAAATGGCCGTACAACGTCGGATTCACAGCTTACAACAGAAGGGGTTCTTCAATATTTTGAGAATCTGGCCTACATTAGATCATCTTTAGTTCAACACCTAAAATACTTGGACTGAGCAATCCTGAAAGAAGATTTAAGCTACAGTTTGCGATCATTGGGATCTTTATTCTATTGTGAAAAACAAAAGGAGTTGGGGTGGTTGTTGGGGGATTGGGGGGATGGGGTGCCCCAGGGCGCAACAAAGAACCACTGGTCAGAAGAGGTTGCTAACACCAAACTCTGTGTAAGTGTATCTTGTGCTTGTCAGATTAGTCATGGTCTGTTTTAGCAACAAGTTTCAACATCTGAATTACTGTATTTGAGTTGATAAAGGTGCTTATATCTGTGTTACAATTTCAACAGAGCATGAACAGTGACTGCGAAGGTCAAAGCAACATCGGAAACTCTCCAGAGAACCGTCTGCTGATAAAGCGGATGCTTATCAAGTGCGCAGATGTGGCAAACCCCTGCAGGCCTCTGGAGCTCTGCATCGAGTGGGCAGGCCGGATCTCAGAAGAGTACTTTGCCCAGGTAAGGTTGAAACTGGATTAAAATAAGCAAAGCTTCTCAAAAGCCTGAACAGTAACTGTGTTCCTAAAAAGAGGCAGCCATTTGTTTCTTATCATCACCTTAATTGTTTCACCGTCAAACAATGGAATTCATTGTTGTTTTCGTCTTTTCCTGTAGACAGATGAGGAGAAGCGACAAGGGCTGCCTGTGGTGATGCCCGTGTTTGACAGGACCACCTGCAGTGTGCCCAGATCTCAGATCTCATTCATAGACTACTTCATCACAGATATGTTTGACGCATGGGATGGTAAGAACAACCTTTTAATGCTGCCATTAGTGTTTTTATTTGCAGGGAGTTTGTTTTGATCTGTGTTACTAAAATATATCCACATGATTGGTGAAGCTTGCTTATAACTGGTCAAAGTCATAGATTGAGATCAACCCAACAGCTTTCCAAGAAAAAAAGTTCTTCTTGTTCTGAAAAAGTCAGCTTCACGGTTCTTCCTCACATGCTTTTGTTCCAGCTGTTTCTCCGAAAACCATCTGATGTCTTCTGTCAATTCCAGTTACACTGAGTCCTTTCACATTCTCATGTGCTTGAAATGCTTTGTTCTTGTCTTGTTCTTGAAAGCCGCATCAATTTCTTATTATGGCCATGCTATTTCCAACAAATTGTTTCTTTGTTTAGCAATTTCATTCTATAATACCAACTGGTCCTACTCATTGGCTGCTGGAGGGTGTCAAGGTAGAAAAGGGGTTTAAAAATCTGTCATACTGTTTTTATGATTTAAAATCATTTTAATGATAAGCCAGAGTAGAGAAAAACTTTCCCTCCCCCACCTGTTGCTACAGGCTGTCAGTCCACTGTATATTTTAGCCTAATGAGGGGAGTTCTGACAAAATCGTCCCTATTAGAAACACGTTTGCTATTAAAAATGGTTAAAATGAAAAACAATGAGATAATTATGGATTCTACAACAGAGAAGCACCACTCTTCACTTTTTATGGGAACCCTATTTTAAAACCAACGTAGGTAACAATTTACTTTAGATAGTTTGTCAGTCTATGAAATAAACAGCCCACTGCAGACTTGCTATTGGGGATGCTAACTTAGCTAACTTTCAAGCTAATAGTTGCTTGTCTTGGTGACAGTGTTACACAAAGCAGCTCAGCAGGAAAGATATATTCTTCAGTTGATAATTTAATATGAAAAAAACTGATGGGACATCAAAGAAAAGTATTGTACATGGTCATGACGCAGCAAAACTTTGAGTATCACACCGCTGATCTCACTATATGCACACTATTCAGCACCAAAAACACATCAAAAGTGACACTATACTTCAGGACGTCACAGAACTTGATTTTTCACAAAATCACCTTAATTTTCCTATGTTTGGACCCGAATAACATGTATGCCAGCATACATGGCAAGGCTTGACCCCGTGTGGCAGCTTTAATTTTTGCTTTAATTTTTAACTAAACAATCAGAGTTGGTACTACTGTTTCCAGGGACAACATTCACATGGGAAAAGATTAAGAATAGTTCTTATTTGTCACTTTTGGTATTCGTTTAATGTTAGCTAGCTTGATGCTGGTTTGTGTAGAACAATTTACCCTAAACACAAGCAGTAAAAATGTCTTTAGGCATGGCAAAATATATGTATTGATCTGAATGTCTAAACTTTTTTTTTATATAAATCAAGTTAAGCATCAGGGGTTAAACCATGAAGAAACCTGCTAACAATAAAGACATTTCAAACAATGGCTAGACAGTCAACAAAAATTAGGCCATCTGCACAATTAAAAAACTTAAAGCACAGCGATGCAATTAAAATCAAATCTGTACATGCCAGCCTTTAGCGTTTCGTAAACCAGATGATGGAAATTAAAAAATGTCTCAAATTACTTTGGGACTTTTGTTACAGTTAAACCCAAAATTATTCATACCCCGGGAAGTAATATTAAAGTGGCCCAACAAAAGTTCTGACTAGAATCTGATGGAAAATCTGTAGAGGTAGCTAAAGATTTGAGTGATGGCAAGGAGGCCTTCCATCCTCAAAGACTTACTGTAGTTCTCATCACCAAAGATAAATTCCCATTGGAAACATGCAAAAGCTGGACAGACATAATAATAAGAAACAGACGTTGTAGTTAAGTTAAAATAATGTTAAATCTAAATCTGCCAGGGGAATAAATATTTTTGGGCTTAACTGTATGTGCTATTTGGATGGGCCTATTAGATTAAATATAAAGGCCCTGTTGATATCTGTATGGAGATAGAAAGATTGACAGACCACTCTGTGGTGACACATAAAGAAATTTGTATTCATATTTTACTGGAAACAGAACATGTCTTATAGACTTCCTAACTAGTAGTTTTTTTAATCCAGGCATAATGAATGAAACCAACCTATTTAAGCAAGACTAGCAAAAAATAGGAAAGGAAAGGAATTGCTTGATGCTTATATTAGCTCCTTATTCCCACTAAATTTCTCTCTTGATACAAACCCCGAGAGGAAACTTGTTTATTGTCAGCACAGCTCTGATGTCACGGAAAGACATCAAATGCTAGTGGGAGTGTCATAGGAGGGGGAGTTGGGAAAGTTCTAGCTGGGATATCAGGGGTAAGGGGGTTATGATCGCTCGATCTGGGGAGGGACGAGCACTGGTTCAGAACTCCAGTCATACATAAACACAAGACACATACAGCCGCTTTCAATTCACCGGGGTCGCTGTCAGTTCATGTCAGGGGTCACAGATGCAGCGTGGGCCATTAGCAAGCCGGAAAGGAGGATGTAAACAAGTGAACGCGAGAACACTGGGAACGCACACACTGTCGACCGAAAGGTCCATGTGTGAGAAAGAAAGGCAGGAACACCTCTCAACCCCATCACCCCTTCAACGTGAGAGCAACATGGCAGAGTGTACATAATATTAACCGCCATGCATGAGCAAGTCACATACATTCGACAACACAAGCACATTTTCCTCCAGAGCAGGATGACAACCACAGAAGAGATGCTTGTTCTCCAACTACAGGATGCAATATTTACAATAAAGGTAGACTGAAGGGAACTGGGTATCTTAGATCATTCATGAAAAATGATTTTTTAAGTAATATTTGTAGCTGAGTTTTTCTTGTGTTTGTAGTGTTTATAGTTGAGTGCTGTCACCTAATCCCTTGGGAGCAGTTTTTGATGCATACATAGTATATAGACTCTGTAAAATGAGGGCTATATCACAGCCCTGGGTCACATGTCTGTTATCCACATATCCGCTGGTTACACCGGAAGCCTAGAAATACTGACTCCGTCCCTTCAGGGCAGATTCATTAGCAGATGTGTTCCCAGGTGAGCAGTAAAATAACTTTATTTTCCTTGTTGATTTGATTTGGCTCAAAATTAAAGCAACAACTTTTCCCCTACATTTAAACTGGTTTAGCTTTCTTCTTCTTTTAATGTTTTAGATGATTATTAAAAAAAAAAAACACATTTCCACAACTCATAAAATCCACTATTGGGTTTTAGCTTAATTTCACTGACACCATTTAGTGTTTGTGAGCCCATTTTTAACAGTCTTGAAGTGCATCTTCATGGTAGCTTTTTTGTTGCTTTTATTAGCATTTTAAAGTGTCTGTGACATCAAATTTGTATGATAAATTCAATTACATTTATGGAAAGGAAACATTAATAAAATATTTCAAAAAGTAAATTCATGTCATTGAAATGAGTTGTTGAAATATATGGTCATAAATTTAACTGAAAAGGCATTTCCAGAATACTCCTTTGCGCCCTTTTATGACGTAGAAGGGGAACCCCGGCACGTAAACTGACCGCTGTTACAATGGCTGACAACACAGACAGCAGCAAAGAATCTGATGTTTCTTTAGATATGTTTTAGTCACTATCAGAGAGAGACGAAGCAGACGAGTCAGAAGAAGAAAGTCAGCTTTCATCAGATTGCATCAGATTGCTTTGCAGACCGCATTTATCACTTTAATGTGCGATCTGCATATGCCTCTTGTAGCCCCTCCATTCTTTGCAGCGGACCGGAGCGGTGCGTATTAAAATCAGAAGGCCAACTGTGAACTGAGAAGTTCACAGTTGGATCGGAGCGCAGCGGAGCAGATGCAGTGCAAATCCAGGGTTACCATAAATACAGCAGTGAGTGAAACAACCGGGTGCGAAGCTGAGCAGCATGGAGCAGTATTAGAATCTTAAGAAAAACATTTCTTCAAATATATTGTATGCACATGTAATTTATCTTATTTTAATAAGAATAATATCAGATTAATATTAATAATAAAATAATTAACAATAACTACTGATATTTAAATGTACTTTTGTGACGTAAGTATAGTAAGGAAGTATTCTTACCTATAACATCTGCTTCAACATTCTCCTTTGCCTGTCAGATATCCCGACCTCTGACATCATTTATCTTGTGAATTCAGAAATTTCTTGTTTAAAGCAGTTTGCTGAAAAGTCCTCTGATCATAACTAGCAGTGCTTGGTGGGACCAGCCCACCTGTCCCTCATCAGTTTTCCAGCTCTGATCCAGGCAGCTCTGATCCTCTTTGCTTTAGGGAAGTAGTTCAGACTAACGGCTGCTGTCATAGTATTGCTGCCACCACCAGCAAATCACTGTTTCACCATATTAACGCTGTTTTTAACGCAACTTGGCTTCTACCTGAACCGTTTATCATTGATGCTCACACATTGAATGACCGGAGACTTCCCCTTAGACGTAATTTCCAGGCGACTTTGGAGTTTAAAATTTAACAATGAAATAGGCTTATTTTGTGTCAAGATTGTTATTTATCACATCTTTAATTATGATGTAATGTCAATTACTGCCCAATTTCTTCATTATTAAGATGTTTTATTTCAATTTTGCAATTTGTGAGAAAAGGCACTTTATCTAAATTGTCTGAAATTCCCATTTGACTTTTTTAGCAAAGACTGGAACCAAAAGTGCTTAAATACATCCATCTATCTATTGTGGTATGTCTATGTTAGGTCGAGACACACAGTCCATCAGGGAAACCCACACATTCCTCTCTCCAGCTCATTCTGGGAAATCCTGAGGCATTTCCAGGCAAGAAGACATTTAGAGCTATGACAAAGTATTTGCCTTCTTATAGATTTCATCTTTCTTTTTTTCCCATACAAATTGTTCAGATCATCAAAGAAATTTTAAGTACAAAATGCAGAACCCTTTCCAAACCAGCACTATCATGTTTCGGTTTAGTGAAGGATTCAAATGCAGAGACTGACTGAAGTGAATGGGGTTCCTTAAAAGAAG
Organism: Crenichthys baileyi; assembly: GCA_036173005.1. NCBI lineage: Eukaryota > Metazoa > Chordata > Actinopteri > Cyprinodontiformes > Goodeidae > Crenichthys > Crenichthys baileyi. The sequence goes on along the minus strand of JAHHUM010002917.1, from coordinate 400,846 downwards.
AACTTGGTTGGCTTTGCACATGGAGAACAGCACATGGAGCATGAGCAGAATAACGAGTGGTTGTGAGCTTATATATGGAGGGAAGTGTGGAGAATGACATTGGGAATGATAATGGGGGATGATGTGGAGCAGCTGAGGCAGAAGGAAAGTGAGAAAACTGAGGGAGGGAAACGAATTCACATGAATGGAACTGAACTAAGACCCAAACTAACAAACCAAGGGGAAACGTCTAACAGAGGTGTAAGAGAAATAAATTTGAATGTACTGAGAACAGAACACAAGAATTCCCTAAGAAACTAATCACAAAGAAATGAATTAATAAGGCAACACATTTCTAACGACAATGAGAACAGGGAAATGAACAGAATAAGACTAGACTTGAAGAACATAATAAACAACAAGGAAATTATCAAAACACAAACACAAAAGACAACCAAAATACCAAACGCTTGTGGATCATGACACACTGTGAAAAAGTAGCCACCCTCCTTTTTAAATTTTGAATTAATTTAATTCTGTAACCTACTAGAAAGTAGGTTAAAGGATCTGAAAAAGCCACATGGTATGCCTATGCCTCGAAACTCTAAAACAGGTGAGAAACAACATCATCAACATCTACCACTTTGGAAAGGGATACTAAGCCATTTTTCCAAGTCTTTGGGCCAATATCCATAGATGAAGAAAACATGGAACAGTGGTGAACCCTTTCAGGAGAGGTGGACCTACTAAAATTACTTTAAGAGTGCATCAACGACTCATCCAGGAGGCCAGAAGGCCAGCTTCGCTTGCTTCAGTTAAGGCTAGAATTTATGATTCAAAAACCTCATGTCCACCACTGAATGGCTCACCAAAAACAAAATCAAGGTTCTGGAGTGGTCTTGCCAAAGTCTGGACTTTAATCTGATTAAGATTCTATGGGATGACCTTAAACACTATATTTATTTCAGAAAACTCTCCAATGCGGCCAAAATCAAACAATTCTGGAAAGAAGAGTAGGCCAAATTCTGCAGCAATGTAAAAGACTTGTTGCCAGTTATCACAGAAATTTGATGGCAGTTGTTGCTGTTCAGGTTGGCTCAAACAGTTATTATGATTTTTTTACATAGTGCCATGTTAGTTCATTCTGAAATCAGCATTCTGTATTTACTCAGATTATATTTGATTTTAAAATTTGTTCAATGGTCTGAAAACTTTTGTTGGGACAAAAAAAAATTTTTTAAAACGTCAAGGAACGTATAACGTAATTTATTTTGCTTACATAAAGTTTAATTAGACATTTAACATTAATTGTGGATTTTATTTCCCTCACCTTCACTAAACTTGCAAAAGAACAAATTAAAGCTGCTGTTAGTTTCCTGCCTTGTCATATGTATCCTGGCATATTAAAAATGTCTGTCAGGTCTAAAGAAATGGAATGCATTTTGTGGAACACAAAGTACCGTTATGTGTATCAAAATGCATGTAGCTCAATGCTCCCGCATCATTTTTTTTTTCCATATTTCAGGATCAACTGACCCTCTGGGGTTAAATGTTCACTGCTTTATAAGTTCCCCCAAGTAGTCAAACAATTATTAGTCATATTCTTCATAAAGTAGGTCATGCTGCTGTCAGTTGTAGCTACTTTAAGGATTCAGCATGCAGAGCCAGGTGAATCTTTATCAGTGCAGAGAGAGCATCTGCATTGTGGAGCAGGAGAACAAGTGAGAGTGTGCTGCAGCGTTTGTGAGCAAAATGCCCAGAAAAAGCTTGGCTTGTAATCAGAAGCTTGCTTATAAAACAGTTTTGCAGTGTGGCATGATTCAAAGTTAACTGTTTTTCATTTTCTCTATTCACCCTTTTTCATTATAGTTTGTTTGTATAGTTTGGAATGTGAATTTGGAGTGTGAAAATAAAGAGTACTGAAACAATAAACATTTTTTTTGATTGTTTTTTTAAACTGTAGTTTTATGACCAAATATATAATAGCAACCCACATTTTTAATATCAAAGATATATTCAAAATTTTAATAATTTTGCCCAAGTGTGCCAAAGTGGCACAGTAGGGGTCCACATGGATTTGTTTCAGTCTAAACATGTAGAACTTTTCAATTGCTTGTTGTGTTAATACTAAACTGGCTACAGATGTCACTCAGATGTAGTTACATTGTGTTTATTTCCTTCTTTACAGTAAGAGTAAGAGGTTCTGTATGTAAACATCTGTTTTTTTTTAGGCGGAAATTATTTTTTGGGCATTTAAACCCCAATTACTCAGGTCCAGAATAATTTACTCCCTAATTTTGACATCCACATCATCCTCCAGGACTTTTCTGTTAGTTGATACCAAAATTAGCAGTTTAGGCATTGTACAAGTTGAGAAATGCCTTTCAAGGTATGAGTATGCATTTTTGGGAAAATATACCCCCGGGCTTAAGAGGTTAAAAGACAAGGCAAACATGCAACTGTGTAATTAGGGTTTAAACTATTCTTTAAATCCACCAAATGATGCATGTGTTAATATGTTTTGGTTAATTTTTACCCAACTCCTCCTCTCTGTTGCAGCCTTTGCCAGCCTCCCTAACCTGATGGAACACTTGTCTGAGAACTACAAGTACTGGAAGAACCTGGATGAAATGAAGTGCAAGAGCCTGCGTCCTCCACCGCCCTCGTGACATCCTCTTCTCCTCTCCTCTCCTCTGGCATCTTGAGCAGGGTCGGACACTAGACGCAGCCCTGCGTGAAAACAAATAGTTAGCTGTAATATGCTGGAGCTCTGAGCCAGAGCAGCGTACGGCAAGAATAAAGACCAATTTACTCCTCAGAGTGACAAGATCACTGAAAGATGAGCACTGTGGCGTTGTTCTCATCTTGAATCCCAGCCACTGTTCTTGTTTCAGCTGAATGTGGTGTTCTTCCACCAAAAAACAGCTTTTCATCTGACAGCCTGAATTGACTGTCTACTGCCACTTTGTTATGGCACCTCTTTGATACATGTTGACCTCATGGCTCACCTGACAATCTGTACCATACAGCCCAACATGCCAGAAACCTGCACTTTAGCAAATCAAGACATTTGGATTTCGAGCACCAGTTTGCTTTTTTTGGCACTTATTTTTTTCTTTAAACCAACTGTGTCATTTTATATCTGGGTATTGTTACAACAGAAATAGTAGCGATGAGAGCCAGACCATGCTTGACCAAAACTGAGTATTGTGCTTCTAAGTAGGTGTTAGTGAACATCTCTAGACTTCCTGTCCAAACTTGTGAAGGTGCTCAGCTCGAATTATTTATCCTTAATAGCTGCAAAACTATAAACCACATGTGCGGGACCAAACTGCAAGCAACCTCTGCCCCTAGTAGCCCTGAGCAGGAACACCATGTAAAACAAATTCCAAGAGCAAATCTCCAGCGACGGCAAAGCACCAGGGTGCAGTCCCAGTCTGTGCTAAAAGTTTAGCCCCACAGAAAAACCTGACAACGAAGGGCTGTACTGTATGTTGTGAAGGTTTTAAGGTCACGTAGCTAAAAAAAAAAGTATTTAATAACCACATAATCTGCAGCTATACCTTCTTTCAGCCAATCTGTCTTTAGTGCACTGTAAAAGCAACTAATGAAGACAATGGAGATCCTTGTTTAGTCTGTATGTACAACAAACAGAATGCACTGTACCAGGGTAAATGTATAATTTTTAGCTTTGTGACACTAACTGTAGAAAGGAATTGGTAGCATCTGAACAGTAAATGTATCTGATTTCATGTGGAGCCAAGCCAATGTCGGACAAAGCTTTTTTTGCAATTTGGGGAAGAAGTGGACCTCACAGTGGCCCAAAAAACGCACGAAGTAGCTGCAGGTGATAATTGATTGGCACCTGTGGTAAAGATGTGAAAAAGCTTTAGATGCGTTTTTTATTAAAGCAGCAGAATCTCACAGCGAACTTTTTAACTTTTCATTAACTGACTGAGGAAAATAAAATCTCTTAATAAGAAATAAAATGTTTTAAACAAAACCATTAGTGCCACAGTAATCAGCCCTCCTGCAGTCAGTACTTTCTACAACCCCCAGTTTCCAACAGAACAGAACTTCTATATCATTTTACAGTTTTGGAGCATTCAGAGAGAGGGATCTTTCCTCGATCTCCCTGGCTTAGACCGAGGCATTTTAAGGCCCTTTAGCCCTCAGCCGACTCACAGGAAAACTGGAAATCAAGCTTACATCGTGTTCATTCTGTTTGCTACACTACCGTTACAATTGGATTTCTATTCCAAACTTATTTCTTTCACTCTCTAGAGATGAAATCCATTCAGAGGTTTATAGTTTATTGTTTTGCTTGATTTAAAGGAAAAACAGAACCTCAAGGGTTATGTTATAAAAGAAAGTTAGAGTAAAATAGTCAGTGAGGTGGGTCCAATTTCATTGTTCGGTTGCAACATCTGCTTAGACGTATTTAATAAGTTTGGGTGTTTAAAAGAGTTTGTGATGTCACCCGCTCTAGTAAGGTTCCCGGGGCCTTTGGGTGATAAAACCAGCCCATAGTATTACAGATCCTCCACTGTACTTAACAGTGGACATGATGTGTTTCCACATATTCATTCTTTGTTTCATTTCAAACAAACCTGTAGTGTTTGTTGACAAAGAGATCAGTCTGATCTGACCAACGCACACAGGTCCAGGCAAAGTCCCTTTAGAATTTAGCTAAATCCACACGTTTACATGTGTGAAGGTAGGACAGAAATGGGTTTGCTCTAGCAACACTCCCAAACAGCTGGTTGGCATCTATAATTGTGCCATTGTTGATTTCGTAAAAGCAATTATTTATTAATATGGCATTATTTTCCACACGGAATAAATGTACTTAAATCAAAGGTTGGATTTCTCTTAAATTTCAGATGTGAGATTATGCTGCTGTTGTAAAAGATGCATTCATTTTAAGGCTTGTCACACATCTGTACTAAGGGCACAAACAAATGTTTGGTTTTATTCGATAAGATCTCAGATGCTGGAAACACAACCCAATAAAAATCTGAGTTTAATATTTAAAAGACAAAAAAGCCTCATCAAACCCTGGGTATGTATGCCCCCTGGTGGACATGAAGAATATTTGCACATCAACCCAGCAGATAAATGTGGTAAAGAAATTCCCTACACTATGATTGGAAATTTAAAAAAGATTCACTAATTAATTAATTAATGTATTTATTTATTTTCAGTTCAACAGAGCCACAAACTTTCTGGTCACTTTTAAGGTGAAAAAGTATTGGAAACCACTAAAGCCAGCAGGAAGATCTTATGGTGGTGATGGTGATTTTGTGGCTGAATCTATAGCTACCCATGAACCTCTATTCCCATGAGATGATGTCATTATATATTACCAGTTTTTGTTTAGAGTCTGAATCTTAGCAAGTGATTTAGGAGGAGCTGTGGCTCCATAGATTACACACTGCAGTGTTAACCAAAGGCACAGAGATTCCCTCATAGGTGCCTTATATCTTGCTGATCTTCACAGACACTACAGTATTTTCATCGTAACGGCTCCTGCTCTCTTTACAACGAAAATCACGAGAAAAGCCATAAGTGTTATAGGTGTTTGTTTAGAAAAAAAAAGTACATCTGTGTGGTATGGACATCTGTCTTCAGTGGTTCTGTCACAGTGATCATGACATTTTGCCCTGGGTTTTGAATAATTTAGGCAAACATTTTTTGACTCACCTAGAATCACTTTCGAAAAGATAAAACTTTTCTCATCTACTGTATTTGTTGTCCTTTCATAGATGATCATCGTCTTACTTAAAAGCCTTAATTCTGTCATGTCTCGCTGCCTGGGTTGTGCTTTGCTTGTGTCACTCTGTAAAACTACCTTTCGGTGATTCGAAACTTGTTTTATGGCTCCCTTCAGCGATCATGAGGGGATATTTTTGTTAGTCTAGAGAGATATTTTAAATATTTAACTTGCACACATTAGACAACCATGCTTTTTTCATTGAGCAGCAGCAGCAAGTTGAATGTTATATGCATTCAGTGTCTTTTAGCCTCGCTTTGTGTCTACTGAGGCAGAACCACAAACAGCTTCGCCTTCATCCACAACGCTGATGGCCGTGACTGCGAGATCGTGCCAATCCTGAGCTTTGCACCATTTATACATTAAAACGAGATATATATATGTATATATATGTACATATATATATATATATCTATATATATATATAAATATTATATATATATATATATACATAGACAGAGAGAGAGAGAGAGAGAGATATCTCTCTCTCTATATATAGAGAGAGAGATATATCTATATCTCTATATATAGATATATAGATTTTTTCTTAACTATATCTATATAGATATATATAAATATAGTTAAGAAAATCTATATATCTATATATAGATATATATCTATATAGATATAGCTAAGAAAATCTATTTTTGAGAAAATTATTATTGGTATTATTATTGTCCCCTGTGACAACTGTACTGTGTTTTTAAAGATTTTACTCTCATGCAGAATAGTTGCTAAAGCTTTTCACTTCAGCTTCCTAAAATCTGCCCTGTTTGTTTTGAAAGTTTCATGTATTTCTCTCTCTCCACATTATGTCTTATTTTGATGTTTTCTGTAAAACAAGAAAAGTAATGTGAGAGATGAATAAAGCATTATTTAACTATTGAGTGGCTACCTTACTGGCAACAACACATTCAGAGGACCTGCTGAAAAGTTTCCCGTATGTCTATGTCTAATCTAATGTGTTATTTTATCTCTGTTAAAGTATGTGTTTTAATCACTGGTCACCCCGTACATTGAACATTGTTTTATTTCTGAATATCCAGTGATATTAGTCTAAGGAAAGTTTTCCCCACTCCTCACTTTCAGCTGTGAGATGTTTGAGGGGTTTCCTGCATGTACAGCTGTTTATAAATCACCTACAGCATCTCAAAGAGATGAAGATCTAGGCTTTGACTAGGCCCAGGACCTTTCATTTGTTGATTTTCAGCCAGTCCTTGGTGGATATACTGGTGAGTTTTGTGTGATTGTTAAGTTCCAGGTTCCAGTTAGGGTTAGTCTCTGTACTTTTTTACAGATGGTCTCACATTTTTCTCAAGCACCCTCTGATACATGGTAGAGGTCCTGCTGCAGCAAAGCATCCCCAAACCATGACACTTCCATTCCCATGCATCACAGTTGGTATGAGGTTATTTTCCTGGAATGTTGTATTTGGTTTGTGTCAAACATGTCCTGAGGTTTTGGAATTTTTGGAGACTTCTTTTAGCATCTTGAGGTCTTTCGTCTTAATAAACTTACTTTGGTGGCCAGACCTGGGTATCTTAGCAGTAGTATCTTAGCAGAATGTCCTTGTAAACTATTTTTGATTGAATGTCAGATTTCAAATTCTTTTTAGACCAGATTCAAAAGACCAAACTCAGAAGCTGCTTCAATCCTCTTTCTGGAGGCCTTGGATTAATGTAAGAAAGCTTTAAGTCTTTCCTCAACAAAAACATTTAAAATTTAATTTTACAGAGAATTTTAAAAGGGTTTTATGATCAGTTTTCAATACTTATTTATATTACTTCAATTATCCAGTAGTGTGGGAATGTATGTTAAATATCTAAATGCCCAAACATATTAAAAGATACACTGACTTTCATAGGGTGTCCTAGTTTTTTAACGACTTCATGTATGCGTGCAGTTTTTGGATGCACTTGCATGTATGCACAAACGTGTACACAGAGATATCAGTGCAGAAGGGCTGGAAAGGGCTAGAGGAGGCAAGGTACTAACACCAAATTCACCAAAGCAGGGTTAACATACAGTACAGTAGCTAAGACCAATGTTACATCACTGTATTATTTGCCGAGGTCCTTTTAGCATTTGTCACGTCTAACATCTAACACTTCGTGCTCTTCCGCCAGAAATAAATTTAACCTTGCATCACTTCATTTAAACTAAGCAGGAAAGTAAAAATTATTGTAAATCCATAAACAGTCTCAGACAATAAAAGAAAGCCGTACAATCTCCAAATTTCTTGCGTGGAATGTTTTCTATTTTGTTGGTTTAGAAAATGTTTTTAGTGTATTCCCAGCAGAGTTGGGCCTGTTCCCAGTGTGCGTTGGACAAACAATTCAAAGGGCCACAAATGGCCCCCAGGCTGTACTTTGGACACCCTTGATTTAGAGAAAAAGAAGTGCTGGAGCAGGTCCAGGTAAACAGTTGTTTCTGTATAAATGGAAAGACCAGCATTCCTGTCATTTTCAGAAATATGATTTATTTCATGAACATATAAACAGATGTGCAAAATCACATTTACAGTGCACTGCATTTAATATGTGAACATTTAGGCGCAATGGTTGGTGCATTTAATTAAATTGATTTCTGACTGTTGCCCCCATCCCCCGCACCCATGGAAGCTGTAAAATGATTGATGAATTTAAGAGGCTGGAATTTTGTAACATAACACTGGGCTTGAGATGAAAAAAGAACAGCATGTGAAAATTATCAATCATTTCCTCTAAAAATCACAGCAGGGATTTTTCTTTCCCCAAATAGGATTCAGCAGCAGCTTAATGGATCTAAAACACTGATGGAAAGAAAAAAGCTTTTCTGTTTCTGAAGAGTTTTTTACTCCATTTTTGTTTACTTTAATTAAGCTTTCCTCAATCAAAAGGAGAAAAATAACTAGTTGACAAATGAATGAAAAAAGCAATCTGTAGACTAAAGTCTTATGATTTGATATGAATCTTCCTCCTCTCCTGGAAAAAGCCACGGCTTCAGGTTGAAACATCAAAGTCCTCCGTTCTCCTCCAGTTTCCGGAACAGCGCCTGGCTGCGCAGACAGGACTGTCTCTCCCCATCCTTCCACAGAATCAGCAGGTGGTCCGTTGAGCACGTCACCAAGCCTTTCTCCTTAAAGCTCAGAAACATCTGAAAGAAGAAGTCCAGCGTTGACAGTTAAAGAACAATGGCGCCATCATTGTTATATCAATCGTGTCTATTTGTCATGGATTCGTACCTGGACTGCTCCCGAGTGTCCAATCAGATCTCCAGTCAGCTCCAGTGTCCTCAGGTTGGGAATTTCCAGAACCTTCTTTGACTGTAGACCAGACTGTTTGCTTGACCGTCCAAAAGTCAACATCCCAAAGAACCCTGTTAAAAGATCATAAAATATGGATTAAACACATTTTGTCATGTTTTGTTGGGAATTTGTGACAGTTTAGCACAAAGACGTATCGCTGAAGTTGCAGAAAAAGGAGACATAATTTCACATTTTTCTCCAAAAACAACTTGAAAAGTAAGGTATGCATTTATATTTAGTCTCCTTTTAGACGCCCCTAAATCTAGTTTAAGGGGTATGAATGCTATTGCAAGGCGCATATGTGGTCTAGGAGAAATGATTGAGTTAGGACAAACTACTAAACTCCCTACCACCCTATGGGCTGCTTAACACTTGAATTCCAGCTGAATTTAAGTGTTTTGGTGTGTGTGTCCAGCTGTGTGTGTGGTGTGTGTGTGTGTGTGTGTGTGTGTGTGTGTGTGTGTGCGTGTGTGTGTGTTTGTGTGTTAACCTGCAGATGCTGGTTCAGCAGCCAAAGGCAAATCTTGGATCTCCCACATCCTCACGCTGCCATCTTCAGAGCACGACATCAGCTCACTGAAACAGAGACAGCGTCACACACCATCAAACACACACAGCTAGAGATTCAATCTATGTTTTTAGCACTTCTGAACAACTGTTCTTGTTTTCTCATATTTCCCCCAATTAGTGATGTCTGTTTTCACTGTGCCATAGAATATAAATATATCATGATGTGATTTTGTTTGTACCTTCTCCTGACTGATACTTTTGGATCCTCTTTGGATCCTTCGTATCATCCCTGCAAACTAAGGTTTTAGCTAAAGGATATGAGCAAATGTCAGCAAATATCCTGAATTTATTTTAGGTAAATCAGAATGACTATATTTGATGTTAGGTACGCATCTACAAAAACTAAAGACTGAAACTGGATCTAAATGTGCATAAAATAAATTATTTGTCTAAGGGTGTGGACATGCATGCAACCAGGGTATTGCAGCTATTTATTTTGCTATATCTTCCTCCTGACCGATTTGGTTTTTTTGCAGATGATTGTTATCTTCATCATAAAAATCTGGCATTTTAATGGGCGTGTGTACCCTTTTGAGATCTGCTGAACATTTTTTTACTACAAGAATAAAATGCCTTTAATCATGTTTATTACGAAATAAAGAAACCTACAGGTGATCCTAACTTGACTTTTGCAAGGATGCTTTTGATCTATGAAACACACTGAGGGCAATGGCACCCTTATGAGGCCAAAAAGTGTAGTACATCTCTGTTGTCATAAATGCCTACAGAACTGTTTGCATGTATCAGGGGTGACCATGAAGGGTTTAATTAATAGTTAAAGACGCAGATCAATAAAACTACTACACACGTTGTGTTTTCAGTTGTTTTCCCATACTGATTTTGTTCCAGTAAGATGAATGTTTCTCTGAGGAAGACATTAGCATCAATCAAATTGTTAAATGGATCCAGTTTTCTCAAAAAACAAGGTTTATGACTAAATCAGCCTCTAACCTTGACAATGTTCTCAAACAGTGGCTCAACACCCACACATAATGTAGTTTGCTGAAATTCTTCCAAAGATTTTGTTCTTTTTTTAGATAACTTTGCAACTCTGGGAAATACTAAAAACAGCAGCGGCCACAACTACCAATTATGGTGTCATGGGGTTAGAGGAAGGAACTAAAAGGGGGCCACTCTGCTGTCATGATTAAATTAAATATAATCGCATTCAGCTACTGTTTTTGTACAAGTCAGATCAATAAAATAAAACCCATTTGGTTCGTTCTGGGTAAATAAATGCAGTTAAATACAGCCTAAGATGAACATTGCAGTAAATGATACATGCCGAATGGATTTGGGAGTAACACAAATGTGTATCCCAAGCTACATGGTTTAGGTATTTGATGTGATAGTTTAAATTATTGTTAGATTACTGAGCAGAGTAATCGGACACAAACGAAATTATTGCTAAGAGCTTTATTAGCCTGTGAGGTTATAACAAAAACCTTTTTTCACAGTATTTTTGCCCTGATCCTAAAGATTGGTTCTGAAACTCTGAAAGAGTCCAAGAGCTGAAATCGCTTGTGAAGTCAATTTACAGACTGCTCCTTTAAACGAAGAGAGTGTTTGAAACCTTTGCCTTGTAGAGTTAGAAAGTCTAGAAAGTGATTCCATGCAGCCATCCTCATTTAGCATCCAAACGGCCTCACATGCAGAACACTGCAGCTCAGAGGTTGTTCTCAGGATCAAGAACTTCAAGGTGAGAGGTTCAGCTGCAGTGAGACGATTTAAGCTAGGTATGTCCAGGAAAGTTCAGCTAGAGCCAGGGCAGTCTCCTCCTCAGGACTGTGTGATACACGTTCGTTGCCACCAGAGCAGAGCTTGCTCAAACCCGGCAGCAGGTAAGTGGAAGGGCATCTACATACGAACTGAGGTGAAAGCTTTTCAAAGAAAAGTCCTGATGGCAAAAAAGCCAGAAAGACTCCACCCTTGTCCAAGGAAAACATCAGACAGACTGAAATTCTACAGGAAGTTCAAGAACAGCAGAAGACTGGTGCAAGTTCTTTTTTCAGAGAAAATGTTCCATGTTTGCTGGGAAAAGTTTTCTCTGAAGAATTTTCCTTCAGATTATTTGGGACATTGGAATTATTTGTTTTTTCCCCACATAAGAAAACATGAGACCGTGGGTTGTGTGTGGTGCCAGAAGTGGACCCTGATAAAATCAAGGCCTTAGGGTTGTTTCTCATCCCTGGGAGTGGGCTTAATCACAGCTCGGCCCCATGAAGCTGCCGTGCTGTGATGGGGAGCTACCCCTGACACATGAACCTTTTCTATGCAGAATGACCTGTGCCTGCTGTGGACTGGTAAATCTCAGCATAACTGTCAATGACGCTAACGTTTGAAGAGACTTGATTTACCTGAACTGAAACTGAAAAAAAGTCCAGCAAACTGAAAGGCCTTATGACTCAAGTTGTTTTGTTTTTTTGCAGATTTGTTTATGTAAGAAATAATTTTTATTTGTCTGTTTGTTGCTGTTGACAATTTAAATACAATTCATGTTGTTCCCCTTAAAACTTGTGTATAAATTCAATGCTGCATCCCAGTATAATATTGGGCTTCTTCAGAGCTCTATTTGATCCTATTTGATTAGGAAGGTCAGTAAAGTGGTTATAATTGTCATTAATAATTCATTCATTCAAGGCAAAATGTCAAATTTAAACAAGTAGCCCATGGCAAATTAAAGCAATAAGCAATAAAACAGACCATGCACAGATGTTTTCTGGCTGAGGTCAAAGAGTAATGAGACAACGTGCAGCATCGTACTTGTCAGACATCAGCATGATGTGCAGCACATCGGAGTCATGTGCAGCCTTTCTGTAGGCCACCACGGCTTTGGTCACAACGTCGTACACATAGAGCCCGCTGCCCACGGCTGCCAGGATGAGCTACAAAACAAAAACATGTCAAGCTTTTTTTTCACTGTGGCTCACAGGAAAACCCCCATGTCCATGAAATATTATTCACTGCCCTCTCTCCCAAGCTCACCCTCCCATTGGTGGTCAGGTGCTGGATGGACATCTCGCTGGGTTTGGGAGCAGCCATTCTTGTTTCAGTCTGGCCGCTGGGATGCGACTCCTCCCACAGGATGTGCTCATAGGCCAGATTTTGAAAATTAGTCGAATCCCACAAGATCAACTCGCCTGCATGGGAACCGCTGGCAAAAATCCCATCTGAGAAACAAGAAACCAGAAATTCTTAAAACTCCAAAAACCTTTCAGCTTCATCGCAGCTTCAGGGTCTTTGGAAACGAGCGGACCGTTGATGTTAATCAGAGCTCGGATCTGGTCGTGGTGCTCAGAACAATGGTGGACATCAGTCACTGACACGGATGAATCCGGTGAGACCACCAGTCTGTAGATCACTGCAAAGAAGGGGAAGTAATTCACAGCGATGCGACTTTCAGCGGTCTCTTTAGCAGATATATTATCCAACTCTTTCTGTCACCTATCTCTTTATCCACAGCGGCTGCGATGAGGTTCTCCGGCAGCTCTATGAGAGCAGTTATTCCTGCAGCATGTCATAACACAAAAATATTCATCAGCATACGTTCAAACAGCAGCTTCAAAGGTAACCTCTGTTGGTGCAACAACGGTGAACGCTCCCTCAACAGCGTTTTCGCTGTCTTGTGTTTGTTCTCACCAGTGTCGCTGTACTTTTGTCTGTGACACAGCAGCTGGAAGTCTTTGTCCCAGACGCACAGCTCTTCCCCGCCGGAGACCCACATAGACAGTCGCTCCAGCACCAGCAAACACTGAGATGCACACACAGAGATCAGAGTGTGAAACACTCCCAAAGAAGCACAGAAAACATCTGCAGGGATGAGAGATATAATTAACCTGTGCATGATGCAATTAACCTCCATCTGCAATCAGGAAAAAAGCAATTATAGGTTTTAACCTTAAATAATAGCTGGGGAAAAAAAACATTAGTTAAGACTATTTTATATTCTGCCATTACTAGCAGGGACTAACAGGGTCTGACTTTTTAATCTTTAATTTATTTCTTAACTCTTCTTAAATCTGTATTTAAACTGAGAGCCTAAATATTTGACTGCGTGATGTATTCACGGAAGCAACACGGTTCTCAACATTTCTTACAAATAAAAGGAATGTCCCTCCGATACCCTTAAATAAAATCCAGCGCAACCATCTGCCTTTATAAGTCACCTAATTTCTAATGTGAGTATAAAGTGTACTTAGTAGAAATATGGTTGTTCTGTAAAGGCCTCAGAGGCCTCATGAAGACCAAGGAACACAGCAGTGACAGGGAAGATGGATGGAGCTGATGGTGGAGGAAAACCTGTTAGATGCTGCACAAGATTTGGGGGGGACTGAGGAAAAATTTGAAAAATGTGGAAAACCATATATCCCTTACTTTTTCCTTGTGACAGAAATTTTGTCTTTCACAGGTACATCTAAAAGTAAATTGAGATGTCGACGTCACAGAGCAGCGCACTGTTTATGGAAGTAACAATGGATGACGTGTCATTTTTACGTTTTTGATCAATGGGAGCCGGCAATATTATGACCACATCATAACAAGATGAAGAAAGGTAACAATAGGAGAGAGCATAACTAATTACAGTGGCCTTTAGTGGAGCAGTGATTGCTAAAAGTCTTTGAGGATCCGTAGTCAAAGCCAGGACAATAACGTAAAAGTTGGATGAAATGGGACATGACTGTTCTGACTACGGATGCTTTGAAAACTATCGGATACATATCTGATTTAGTACCACATATGAAATTGCCACAATATGGATTTATTGTTAAAAGGTGAAAAGAGTGAAACTGGGCCGTTCTTGCTGCCATGAAAAAGTCTGATATGGTCCACATTGGCCTGCAGTGCGAAGGTAGCCAAAAGTAGAAAGTTCCTTTTATAGCATCAACTCATCTGGGGGTTCCAAGCGAGCAGACGCGAGCTGAAAATGTTATTTCAGAGGACTGCGGGTCACTGATAGGCTAGCCCCTATCACTGGTTGAGTCACAAAAGCGACTTTGTTACAAGAATATATTCCGCCGTTTTTAAAAACTCGCATATCCCTGAGCTTTAAGGAAAATGGCAACACCAAAATCAACACCATGGTCCAACGTCGAGATGCAGACGTTCTAGGTGGCTGGTGAGAACATATAGAGGGAGCTACAGTAGATGATAGCTTTACCTTTCAGCCGCCTTGCTATTACAGGCCCACCTACATCGAGGTGATATTCCATTGTAACAGAAAATAACCTGAATGATGTTATTGTTTTTATCTTATTCGAGAGTCCAAAGTAGCTTCCGGTGCCTTTATAAAAACAAAACCATGCAGCAGCAGCTTGGAATGTCAGAAAAGCCTCATTAAGACAAAGAAAGATGCTGTATCTTGTCTAGAGTTCATTTTCTTATACAATAAAATCTTACAGAATATTTCAAATCGGCTGGAAAGCAAAGTCTCTTCAGAAATTAAAAGGTCAAATTTAAAAGGTCAGTTCGTGCTCCATGTTGGTGAAGATGCTCATAAGATAACAGTAGGAGAAAGCAGAGAGGCTCTAGTTTGAATTTTTAAGAATTTCTATGCTAACGCACAAAGACAGGTTATTGTCTAATATAGAGAAACAACTTCACTTGATCCTGCTGTTAAGTTCAGAAAATCTAAGATTAGCTGCCAGTGTTTTCCTGAATACCATCTACATACATACAACTACATATATTCCACTGGCATTCAGGGACAGCATAATGATTTCATTGTTAAAGGCATTAAAGGGTTAGGAGCCCAAACCATCCTAATGTTAAAACAGGAAAAATAAACTAAGAGGACATGTTTGGAAGACTGCCCCCTAGTGCTAAACTTGAAATCTTCACAGTTGTTCAACTTGTCTCTCATTTGCCACTCAGATGACAAAAGCTTTATGCTCATCTTAACTCTTAAAAGCATTTTTAGTGGTAGAATGAGGTCATTTGCACATTTTATAACCTAACTTATAAAGCTATGGCTGAACTTCTAGTCAATTAGATTTGATTATTGCTTTGTTGAAATGCTCGTTTTTTCCCCATTTTAGGGCGTTTCTCTGTAAGTTTTTTAATTAATTTAGTTGTTTTGATACCAGGCATTTTAATAGATGCTTCATGCTTGGATCTTTGACTTTGTAGCAGTAAGAACTATTACATCCACTAAAAGGAAATAGTTGTATTGAATCTCTTCAGGTACCTTTACAGAAGACTGAAGATCTGAGATGGTCTGCACTCTGTTTCCTGTATCAGGATCCCACAACTGACAGTAAAGTCAAGGAGAACAGAGTACTGGAGTGTGTACAACAATGACATAAAGGAGGTTTCATGTGATTGTGCACGACTTGAGGATACACTGAGACTTCGGTCTGAGGAGGCAGTGATGAGCGATGTGAACCCATTACTGCAGGTGAAGGTGGTGATGGCTGTGATCTGCTGGGAGTGGCCTCTCAGCTCCTGGAGCCTCTCTCCAGTCTACCATCAGACAAAAAAAAAACAATTAAACATACACTGCCTTGCAACAGTATCCATATCCCTTAAACTTTTCCATATTTGGTTATGTTACGACCACAAACCTCAATGTATCTTACTGACATTTTATGTGAAGGGGGCCTGTAACCTGCAGTTTCAAAGCTGCTCAGGGTCATCTATATGAAGCCTTCATAATACTGGCCAAAAAAAGACATTAAAACTGAGAGGTATTTTAGATATAAAGACAATGAAAGGTTATTTTTAGCTGTTTTTCTCTGTTTTCATGCAAATTCTGCAAAGAACCCCCAGTATAATCACAATAATGATACATGAATTCATTTTCTTTTTATTATGTTAAATGCAATCTGTACTTCATTTGCCATTACTATGAAACATATTCAGGAAGATTTATTCATTTTCTCTCTGTAAAGGTTTGGTATTTTGCATTGTTCTAAAACCACATTTTATATGATAATGTTTTGATTAACCCTTTTCTCTTTGCGCCTCTAGACAACATTAACTTAGCAGCGGTGGGGGTGAACATGGCTCTTTAGGATTGTAAAGGTCGCTAACCCCTATGATAGACAAACAGAACCGCAGGCCCAGTCTTAAGTCTTTTGCAACTGTTAATTTCCCTGAACCTAGCTTCATCCATCTTCCCATCAACTCTGATCAGCTTTCCTATCCCTGCTGAAGAAAAGCATGCCCACAGCATGATGCTGCCCCCACCATGTTTCACAGCGGAGATGTTGTGTTAAGGGTTCTATGCGGTGTTAGCTTTCCACCACACACTGCATATGGGACAAAAAGTTGAGTCTTGGTCTCATCTGACCAGAGAACCTTCTTCCATATGTTTGCTTTGTCCCTTTCATGTATTGTTTCAAACTGGACTTCTTATGGCTTTTTTTCCAACACTGGTCACTCATCCATTCCGCCCAGATTTGTGGATTTTACAACTGATAGTTCTTCAGCTGACAGATTCTTCCATCTGAGCAGTGGATATCTGCAGCTCCTCCAGAGATGCCATGCCTGCTTCTTGGGTTAATGCTCTCCTGGCCCAGTTTCAGTATTTGGGCATGTGCTGGTAGGTTTGCAGTCCTACCATACTCTTGTGCTCTCAGAAACGTTCACAGCTTAGAATATTATTTTACAGCCCAACTCTGCTTTAGACTTTCCCAGAACTTCCTCTCTGACCTGTCTGCTGTGTTTCAAACCTTTTGTAAAAAACTGGCAGAATATACTGAATTTGACTGCATTGTATTATTACCAATACTGAATTTAAATGTATTTCATTTAAACTTTAATTTGTCTATATGTTTGAACTGAAGTGATTCAGTATTTCTCTCTGTTAACTGGGCCTGCCTGTCATAAAGTGCCTTGAGAGAACCTATGCTGACCTTTGATTCCTTCAAAGGTCAGCTGGATTCGGTTATACTGGATTTGAATAAAGGAGGGTAAATTCAAATGCGAGCCACACTTTTACAGATTATTATTTGTAAAAAAGTTTTTAAAAAGAAATCCTTTACTCTTTACTTCATAGCTGAAGGTTGTGGTTGTAACATGACCAAATGTTAAAGCTTCAGGTGTGAATAATTTGGCAAGGCTGTGTCAGCGATATTGAGGTCGAATTGCAACTTATTACCTCAATGTTCCACACCAAAACAAGGCCGTCATCCCCTGCTGAAGCAAACCTGGAAGACAAAAATGATATCAGCCGCTCCGTTTGGTCCAGCTCTCCTCCGTAAGCGGACTGGCTACTCTACCTCTCTCCACTCATGTAGGGGATCATTTCCCCACATCTTTACTTAGGAAGCCCTACAGAACATCGGACTCATGGCTTTTCACATCAACTCGCCCTCTGACCTTGAACCATCCACCCCGCCTGTTCTCAAAAATCAACACAGGATGAGCTGATAAAACAGAGATTAAATGAAAAGAGAGAAACTGTTGAGGATATATTTCTTGGACTTCAGAAGCAATCTGGAGGGAATTTTCTGGCCTTTGCCCCCCAACGGCGAGCCTTCGGGCCGAGAGGACGAAGCCCCGAGGAGGAGATTATTACTGCAGGAGACCAGGCGTAAAGCAACCCCCACCTCCTGACACATACACACTTACTTAGCTCTGTTATAAATCCCCATCTGACCACTTATGCTGACCCACTCTAGCATGCCAGGGCACAGCACAGCTTTTTTTTATTATTACAAAGAGAGGACAGCAGGTGCAGCACCTTTCTATCGGTGAGCGCGGACAGCAATAGAAGTCTACTGTGAGCACACAATCACCTTATGGTGATGATGGGCCTCTTGTCATGCTCTGTAAGTTTGCTGTAGGTGAGGATCTCCTGTCAATCACAGAGCGCTGGAGGCCAGCCAAGGGTGGAGAGGTTAGAGAAAAAGGGGGTGGGTGGGTGGTTTGTGGTCGGCTTACCTGAAGTCATCAATCTGCACCAGAAATCGAACGATGTCAAAATGTCCTTTCAGCACCTGCAGCTCAGTGAAGCAGTTTTTGGGCTGTTCCTCACCAATGCACAACACGGGGCTTTTCTGCACACACAGGAGAGAGAGGCACGAAAAGAGAAGAAAAGAGGCAGTTAGGAGACCGATGGAGAGACAAAAGCAAGGAAAGAAAGTGGAAATAATTGAATTTTCAAAACTACCATTTGTTGAAAAAAAAAATCATATTTATTTGTTCCTTTCCTCTTATCATATGTATACAGAGCTGTGCCTCCTTACAGATCCATTCTACTTTTGCTTTTTTTCACACTAAAATATTTGAGATCATCATCTAATTTTTATATTGTCCCCTAAACCTAATAACTAGTTGTGCCTCCCTTAGCAGGAACAACTGACATGAAGAGTTTGTGATAACTGCTGATAGTTCTTTAACATCACTAGCGTTTTAGCCAATCTTTGCAGAAATGTTTTAAAATCAGCCACATTGGAGGGTTTTCAAGTATGAACAGCATGTTTAAGGTCGTACTACGGTATCTGAATTGTATTTCTGTCCAGGCTGTGGTTTGGCCACTCCAAAGCTTTGTTTTTTATTTGAGTCATTCCGAGGTGAACTTGCTGCGGTGGTTTGGATCATTGTCCTGCTGCAGAACCAAAGTGTGATTGGGCTTAAGGTCCTGTACTGATAGCTGGACTTTCTCCTGCAGGATTTTCTGGTTGATTCCATCAATTATGGCAAGTCGTCCAGCTCTTTTGGAAGCAAAGCAGCCCCAAACTATCACACTACCACCACCATGTTTGACCATCAGTTTTATGGTCCGTTTCTGAAATGCTTTGTTAGTTTAAGGTCAGATGTGGCGCGGGCCTTTGTTTTCTTTTGGGTCAGCAGGGGTTCTAGCCTTGGGGCTCTTGCATGGAGGCCAATTCTGCCCAGTCTCTCTTTCTAAGTGTAAAATCTTGAACACTGACACTAACTGAGCCATGTTAGGTCTGCAGAGCTGTAGATGTTATTCTGGGTTGTTTCCTGGCCTCCTGGTTGAATCATTGATGTGCTCTTGGAGTAAATTTGGTTGACCGACCTCTCCTGGAAAGGTTCATCACGGCTGCATGGTTTCTCCATTTGAGGATTATTGCTCTCACTTTGGCTTACTGGCATCCAAAGTCTTAGAGATGGCTGTGTAACCCTTTCCAGAGTGATAGAT
The DNA here is from genome assembly GCA_036173005.1 of Crenichthys baileyi. Lineage (NCBI taxonomy): Eukaryota > Metazoa > Chordata > Actinopteri > Cyprinodontiformes > Goodeidae > Crenichthys > Crenichthys baileyi. The sequence goes on along the minus strand of JAHHUM010002917.1, from coordinate 381,130 downwards.
GTCAATGACTTTATTTTTCTGATGTTTTCTGATGATCTGAAACAGTGGAAAAGTAGTTACTTTCTTAGATCTTTCTGCCTTCAGAAAGGTTCTACTTAGATTATTATACCTTTAAGTTAGGTAATAATCAGGTCTCCATATAGCTTGCGAAACAGAGCTCACCTTTTGAAAAATAATGTAGTTTAATCACAGTCAATTCATGATTTAAGAAGTGGGGGACAGGGCCAGGTTGGAATGGTTGGAAGAAGACAGAAAGGAGAGTTTGATATGTTCAAACACCAGACGAGCTCCAGATAATCTGATCAGGAAATGCCTAGTCTTGGTCTGGGTCTTGCTATGCCACCTCTCAATGAACCACACGGAGTCCTTGGACCTGTGGTTCTGAACGTCCTGTTTCTCAGAGCAATGGATGAGAGATTCTAAGCACAACGTCTCTTTGACCTTGACTCATGGTCATCTCTCCAGGGAGGCTCTGGCTCTTTATCTGGCAAAGGTGTTAGATATGCAATGTTCCTCTATTAGGAGTTCAGAAATGTCTAACATATTATCCAGGTGAACGCAATTATTTATAGCTTTGTCTAAACCCCATCAATACTTTGTAAAGCCTAGAAAGGTTCTCAGGGCCTTTAGTCCCACAACATCACAGAGCCTTCAGTGTACGTAACAGTGGGTATGAGGTGGTTCTCCACATATTCGTCCTTGGTGACCGCCAAGATATGCCTCTTTGTTGCAGTTATATGACAAAGAGCTTTGGAGAATTGGTCACCTTCCTTACAATCTTACCCATTTTACATGGTGGCAGGATGAACTGCTCCGACTCTGGATATGGACAAGTTTTGACACCATTTTCTTGTAGCCATATCCTGGCTTACAAAGATCAAATCACATAGTCCCTCGTCATTCCCATTTTCAAGAGAAGATGAGAGAAATAGGCATCTGTGTCACATTGGGGAAACAGAGGGTCATGGTTTACCAGTTCAAAGTTTGTTGACACTATTCACAACTATCAAAATATGTGTTGATTTGGCTAGATGTTCTGTTTTGAGGCAGCAGATTTGTATCTTTTTTAAAATCACAATGCCACAATCTCTAACAAAGTTCGCAGAGTCTTTAAAAGAGAAACAGGCTCATAGCATCACGGATCCTCCACCATGTTTAACAGTGGACATGGGGTCAGATCTAGGGTGTAAAACAAAGACTTCTTTGAATAATGCACATGTAATTTGGATTATATGTGAGATTTTAGTATTTTATGACAATTTACATCTATAGCTCATGAAAATACTGAACTACAAAGTGATAAAATGGCAACGCCTTGGTATAAAATTGGTGGTACAAATGGTCAAAGGGAAAAAAATTGATATAAAGTTTTAACTCAGTTAGTTTAGAACATTTTTGCATTGTGTCTAGCCAGGTTTCCCATTAAAATATGTTTTTCCACCAGCTACTCTTCTACACAGCAGGAAAAGGACGTGTTTTAAGTCTTTCCTGCATTGAAATCAAGTCATACACTGTCTAATCTTAACTGAAATGTCCTCTAAACAATTCCGTTTTTTTTTTAAATCATTAAATGTCACAAAGGTCTTGCTCAGCACTTTAAGGAAATATTTCCAGGTGTGTTCACTGTTGCATAAAATATTTTTACAACGAGATCAAATCTAACCAAGAGACTACATTGTGATTTATACTGCACATTTTTTAATTGCTTCAACATAATACAATCTAACAGTTCTCAGAAAATCTCAACATCGTCCTAATCTATACATCCTTGGAAGAGAAACTGAACACGGTTGGTTTGTTGCACAGCATCAGCAACTAGTCTAGTATATAACATTGATTTATTTTTGTTTGATCTTGTTAAGAATGCCTAGCTTGGTGTTTATATGTCCCAGGGTCTGGTTATTAAGGCGGACGGAAGAACTTAAAATCTAATGTGATCTATTGCCTTCCTATATGTTGAGCTCAATATATTTCCTTCAGAAATGTGATTTAGATTTTATGTTAGCATGGTGATTAATTTACAACTGTGCCTAAATCAGTCAGTTTGACCTTGCTATTAATTTAAAAAGTCATTATCCAAAGATGCTGCAATTTAAAACATATGTGCTTTATTGGCTATTTGTAAAGACAGTGCTGAATGTTTCTGAATAACATATTTTATATTTTAAAAACCGACAGGTATTTCAGATTTAATTCAGATCAAATTTAATTATTCAATAAAACTAATATATAAAACTTGAAAACGGTCAAGGATCTAAATTATGAAGCGTTTAATATATCACATAAGGTTATATGACGCTGTTGGGATTTAGGAGCGCAAAGGCCGGACAAGAGAACCGAACCGAGGAGGAACCAACTGGACACAACACCTGCAGCAGCTAGCCTACCTCCACTGAGCTCTGCGCTTCCCGACCTCCGAGAATCCACCGCAGCATGACTAACCCTGGCTCCAGAAACAGCCCCACTGCACTCACTCACTCAGACTAGAACCAGAAAAAATCGACTTAACAGCAGCCTAAATATGTGTCTAGTTTAGGCTGCAGAAGCATAAATTCCTCACCAATCATTAGACTAACCGAGAAACCCGAAACACTCTCGTTTCACTGTTTCTGGAGAGCTTTAGAAACAGACGTTATAAGAAATAAAGGCGAAAACACGACCAGGACTGCAGCTACATGGTGAAAAAAATGAACTAAGACAACCACAACAACCCATTCATGTGACTACGGAAGCTTTTCAGGGACAAGCTAGACTGAGGCCGATTCATATTTAGGAAGTGAATCTGCATGACGTCACTGTGTGTGTTAGAAAAGTCGACGTTCACTCCGGCTTTCTTGTGTTTTATTTGTCTGAATTCCTTGAATATAAACCCCTGATATGACATGTATGTTGTGGCAACATGTACACCAGCTGACTATAAAACCGGACTCAGCGGAACATCTTGTAATGTTCTTGTCACCTGCTTTACTGGCTCTGTTGAACTGTCACTGTCACCGTGTTTTCTGGCCTCTTAGTGACAGGTCTGACTGGCCTAATGCTCTAACTCAGAGGTGTCCAACGTGCGGCCCAGGGGGCGAATTGTGTAGCCCCCCAACCACAGTTCACGAATGGTGCAAATTTGGCCCTACAGGATGTGGAGCTGATGCAGATAGATATATTTTGTCATTATATTGTATTTTTTAGGATTACTTTTTCAATTGAATATTTATATTTTCTTATATGGAAGAATTTTAGGAAGAACACAACATATTTTTCTTCTAATAGCCTTTATTTTAATACTATTGTAAGTATTGTTGTATTGTAAGTATTGTTTTATTAAAAAAAGGCCCAGGTGCACCCATTCATTAAACTTGGCTAAATACAGCAAGATAAATAAAGTTCAACATTTCCTTTGGCAGAGTATTCAGATGTTTGGTGGTTCCTATCAGGACCAAACTGTCTAAAGTGAAAAAGTAATCACAATAAATAAGTATGGTTTCGTCTCTACCACAGGTGTATAAAAGAAAAAACACACAAGATTAAAGTAACAAAAGTAGAAATGTGAACAAAAATAATTGTGCCAGCAGGTCTTCAACAAAATGACAAGGCATGGATCAATCCAGTTGGGCTTTTCTTCTTGATTCTGTGTGTGTTTCTTAGTGCATCGCCGTCTGTTTTAGCACCCTGCAAGTTTGGAGACTGAAAACTGTGTGTTTGTGGCACATTTGTTTATCTATTCAAGACCAAAAGAGACCCTGCCTTTTTTTTTCATATCCTGCTGTTTCAAGAAGAGAAACGAAATCATAAAACTCTCCCCTTCTTGAATAAACTTCCTGAATGTTGGCAGCAAATTATTCTCAAAGTCTAGGCAGGCCATTAAGAAAGAATAAAAAGACATGTATACATTTCAAGTTTAACACATGGAATCACAACTGATTCTGAATGAATCATTTTAAAAGCTTACTAAGTTCTACCAGCAGGAAATTATTATTCCTTTTAAATGAAGCTATTTGACATGCATTGGTATGAATCTAAATAAACAGTTTTAGATTACGATAGCTTTAGGAACAAGAACATTGCATATTTTGACAATCTCACAAACATAATCTGAGGGATAATAAAACGTTCGAGCTCAATCTAGTGTCAGGAGGACGGCCTTTTCAAGGTCTAGGTCAGAGGAGGGAAATGTGTTGTAAAGGTCAGTCAGTCAGTCATCCTCTCTACCGCTTCTTCCATAGTGGGTCGCAGGGAAGCTGGTGCAAATCCAGCTGTCTATGGGCCAGAGGCGGGATACACCCTGGACAGGTCTCCAGTCCATCGCAGGGCAACACACAAACAACCATGCACACACTCATTCATACACCTAAGGGCAATTTAGAGTGACCAATTAACCTAACAGGCATGTCTTTGGACTGTGGGAGGAAGCCGGAGTACCCGGTGAGAATCCACGCATGCACGGGGAGAACATGCAAACTCCATGCAGAAAGACCCGCGGCCTAGTCAAACCCAGGACCTTCTTGCTGCAAGGCACTTAACTATTACTTCATATCGCGATCCTGGGATTTGTGATCCATTCCTCTGTTAGGAGCACACAATGCAAAAAGTCACATGACTAAAAGCTAACCTTCTGACTCTGATGCTTTATAATGCCACCGTGAGGTGGCTATGAAAGAAATTGTGTTGGTCAGAAATATTTACAAAATTCACACTGTTGAAAAAAATTCAGTTTCAGGGCAGTTATTTAACACCTTAGCTGAAAAACCGAACCCTTTGGGACTGTCAGATTTTTTTTGCTACTATTCAATACCCATCTTAGTTTTTCTATATTTGTGTCTTTATTTTGTTCTTTATTCTTTATAATTGCATCAGCTTATTTATTTTTATAGCTCTGATTGATTAGCTAAATTATTTCAAAGAAAACTACAAAATGCTTTGAATTCCAACCTTTTTAAGCATCTTGGCTTTGCAGAGGTCTGCAACCTGCGGCTCCAGAGCCACCAGTGGCTCTTCTGACCTTCCGCAATGGCTCTTAATAACTTTGGCTAAAAATGATCAAGAAAAATTTATGATAGCAAATGCAGGGTTTAGCAGTTTTTTAGTTTGTTCATGGAAGAATTGCATTAAATTTTGACAACAGAATGACAGTAAACGGACCAGTAATATTTTTTTTTCTGTTTTTTTTTGTAATTAGTTTGGAAACTATTTGCTTTATTTACATAATTTTCTGGAAATATTAACATGCCATAGAAAATTACGTATCTATTTTCTTTTTGCAAAGGTTTTATGTTTTTCTTTATCATAAAAACCTAAAAACAGAAATAAAATTGTGCCTCTTGAAAAACAAACTGTAGTGGATATTTAATAAAAATTATATATGTTTTTTTCTTTTCAAAAGGTCATTTAATATTTGTGGTTCTATTCTGCTGGACTGAGGGCAAAAGAGGGTCCTTGGAATGTAATGGTTGCAGACAACTGCCCAAGTGTAATCACGGTTAATGCCTATTACATTAATCTTAAAACAATTGTGCCTGAAAACAAAATATATATATAAATAGATTAAAAGAAACCATACACTAATGGAAAAAAAAATGTTATTCAAGATATTGGCTGATCAGCATGAGTAAAAACTATGGTGAAAAGCTGACTTTTCACAGATTTCAAGATAGTTTCTGAAGCATTCAGGTTCATAAACTCCATCTATTTGTAAACTTTGTGTCTTATAGTTGCTGATCAACTGCCTTTTGTGATGTCATTAGAAGATGTTTAGACAATGAAGCTTGTTTTTGTTTTCAGAGGGTAGATTTGATCTTTAATAATAAGAATTACAACAAAATAGCCAAAAAAATTAAGAAATCAACCATGTCTTTTCTATATGTGACAAACAGTATGTAAAGATAATTAATTTTGCAAAACAGGTCTGACCGGTAGCTTTAAAAAAGACTTAACATCCAGCTGGAACATGACTATAAGGGAGTTTTTTTTAGTGACGGGATGGCATCATGTCACTGAGGAAACATAATTGAAACTTAAATATAAAGTAAAAACGGGTTTTAGTCAGGTAAGTATTGTATACAATGGGTGCAGTTCATTGTTTTACGACTAGATGGCAGTATGTCCTAACACCACCAACTCAGGTGAAGGGACCAATCCTCTGTTGAAGATGAAATACCTAATAGTTTCTCTCAGCTCTTTCCTCATCTATCATATACATTACACAAAAGGTGCTGAGAAAAGTATTTAATTTAGTCAATTTGAATTCAATCAGCATTTTTTTTTTGTTTCTTTTTCTTTGTCCTGTTTTCCATCCAGACCTTCTTCCTCTACTCCTGCCTCCCTTCCTGTCAGTGTATCTCCTGGTAACACCAACATATACAGTGCACACTCCCAGAGTCACACATCACCCTGGTCGTGTCTGCTTCTGCTCCCCCGATTGAGACGACATGCAGTGTGGGCCCTGTGACCTTCATGGTGGCTCAGATCCTCGGCTGGCACTGATTTCTGATTTAGTGTCGATCCGCTGCGCTTGTCAGGGGCTGCGAGGTGTTTTCCATGTGGTAATAGAAAAGCTCAAGGGCAGCTCAGGAAGAGGAGAAGGGTTAGGGAGAGGGATTGGTTGACGTGAAGTGAATGGGTTCTAAATGTGAGGCTGTGTTTGTTTTACTGCACTTACCAGCATATATCTGAGCAAAGGGATCATTTTTGTGAATGTAACTGTGTGCTTTGCCATTATGGCTATGTGATTTGAGTCATAAGACAACAGGTTTGAAGCAGCCTTGATGCTGTGTTTTCACACCGGCTGTTGTTGCTAAAGAGATTTTTTTTTTTTGTAAAAATCTGTCCAGGATGTATGAAGATAATCTTTTTTATTCTCCTGTAACACAGATCATGACTTGGTCATCCTGTTCCCATTCTTCCAACTTGGAATGCTCTGGTGGCAAAAATCGCCCCTTTTAGCCATCTGAGAACTATAGCCCTGATTTTTATTTTTCTATTGAAGAACGTAACAATGAATTCTGTTTTTAGAAGTAAAACAGTACGTGGCCAGGTTTGGATCAGGCATGTCAGATGATGGGGTCACTCTTATCCATATATTTTGGACATGCTCTTCTTTAGCAAATTTCTAGGATAAGCTTTTATCTCAATCTAATTAAAGATACTGAGCTAAAATTGACTCAGTATCCTTAACTTGCTCTCTTTAGAGGGTGAGGAAGATAAACATGGCGTTGGATGCTACTTTGGTTCCATCCGGACCAGGCTTGCTATATTATTGAGATGGAAGAATGCTGCCTCGCCTACTTATATTCACTGGCTTCCAGGCATCATGTCTAAAAAGATCCATTGTTCTATTCAGAATCAGGATGACAAATTTGATCTGATCTGGGTTATCCTGAAACATCCAATTCAGCAGTGATTGGCAGCAGCTGCGTGATATGATGTCAAGTAGCAAGTTTGACATGTATAGGTTTGTTAGGAAGGCATTATATCTATACTAACTGCCCCTCCTCTGTTTTTTGGGGTGTTTTTTGCTTGTTTTTTCAATGCATTTCTTCTAAGGGGTGTCAGCTGTTTTGGGTCATTTTTTTACAAAAATATTTCAAGTAAAATTAAAATGTATCTGAAAATAAATATAGATATAAGCCAGAAAACTGAAGCAAAATTGTGAATTTTGGTTTAATTTGAGAATCAATAAAGATGTTTTTTGTATTTTTGTTATTATCTAAGCGCCACACAGTCATCTGTTTTATAGGTAAATGGTAGATGCAGAAAAATCAATATTAATTAAAATATTTAATTTTTATCGTGATGGATTTTCCTTGCTCAAATAACATTTTATTTGAAAAATTGAATGTGTCCTTTAAAATGCATGTATAGTTACACACAAAATCATAGCACAACACCCAGCTTAACAAGGTTGAATAGCAACAGCCACAAAAAAACATTACATTTCTTAAAGGTACAGTTCGTTTACATACACTCAATAAAAAGACACAGAATTGTTTTTTTTCTGACTCTCTGGAATTAAATCAGAATAAACTTTTCCTGTTTTAGGTCAGTTAGGATTGATCAAATGTTTCATATTTACTAAGTGCCAGAATAACGAGAGAGTGGTTTTGTATTACTTTCTTCATATTCAGAAGGTTACATACAGTAAGATTACTATACCTTCATCAATCTGGGAAAGCCCAGATGTTGATGTCATGGCTTTGTACCCCCCTGATAGGTTAACTAATTTGAGTTAAATGGAGGCGCCTAACCCTGACCCCTAACTCAGTAAAAGTATTTTAAGGCAACACCTAGAATAGACTGCTTCTGGGAGATAATTGTGGGCCTCCATCAGTTTGCTTCATCTCTGGCTACAATTTCCAGATGCCTGAAGATGCCACTTTCATCTGTCGTCTATGTCTCTCATCTGGGATAGGTAGCTAGGGGTTTGTGGTATATAATATGTGAACTTTTTAATACAAATAGTTCAGCATAAAAAAATATACACTACTCCATCTGTGGTTGGTAGCCTCTGGAACCATGTACTGAGCCCGTAGCATATTTGAGCATAAAACAATCATCTAAGGTAATACATTAGTTAACATAAATGGATTGGTGTTTCATTACAGACTGTAAATATTTATTTATTTGTACTATTGTTGACTAAAAAAGGTGGCGAAAATGAAGGAAATTTAGCAAGTGCAAAACACAATTTATAAAGGGAGCTAAGAACTGAAGAGGGAAACAGTGGATGGGTAGAGGAGATGCGGTGTCAGATATTACCATTGACAGAAACTCACTAAGCGCTGAAGTCATGATCCAATATCCATCGCTGCATTCACAGCATTATAGGCCAACCAGGAGCTACAATAAGATAGAATAAAAGTCCGTCTGCTCACTCTTTTTCTAATATAGTACTTGATCGCATCCCCCAGTCCTCTGGGCCAGGAAAGAAAACAAATGGTTACGATGATGGAAGAGGAATTAGGCTGTAATTTAACAATGGACCAACAGCATTCAGAAACACGGATGCTGTGCAGAGCCTTGCAGCCTTGCAGCAGAAAGGGTCTCATTCCTCGCCAACACCTTTCACTGTCCCTCTCCATCAGGATTTCCCTGTGTTCTGCTTTTTCTGGTGTGGCTTCTGGCTCCACTCAGACCTCTGCTCTCAGAGCAGGACTGGCACTGCTAGGTTAAAAAGGGAAGAACAGCTGTGCAGCATACAGTTCCTTCCAACATATCTAATCACTTTCACATTTCATCGTTTTACAACTATAAACTTTTATGTATTTTATTGGGGTTTTATGTGGTTGACCAACAACAAGTAGTGTACAATTGTGAAGTGGAGGAATTATTTTAGGTTTAGGTTTCAGCTTTTTTTACAAGTACATTACTAAACAGTATGGCAGCATTTATTGGTGGAGCATGCTTCAAACACAAACAGGCAAACAGGTCAGCAGAAGATGCAGTCAGTCTGGGACTTTTCTTCATCCTGCACCACCTCGATCAACCAAAGACGTAGGTCAGGATCATGTTTGTGGATCCAGATATCCTCGACCAGAAGCTCAACCAGCTCACAGTGCCGGCCTTTACCTGTCTGGGGATCACCAGCTTCCTGACTGAACTGCAGCAGAAGGTGAGACTGGGGAGCATCTTCTCCCACACAAGAACCATCAGCACCAGCTCCCCCCAGGGGTGTCATCTCTCCCCACTCCTCTCTGTACACAAATGACTGCAGCTCAGTGGATTCGTCTGTGAAACTCCTGAAGTTTGCAGAGCATACTACTGTTATTAGACTGATCCAGGACAGTAATGAGTCTGCATACAGACAGGAGGTGGATCGGCTGCTCCACGGTTGCGGTCAGAACCCACTGGAGCTTAACCCACTCAAGACAGTGGAGATGGTGGTGGACTTCCGGAGATCACCCCCCATACTCCCTCCCCTCACCATCCACAATAATAGTGTGCCTGCTGTTGATCACTTCCAGTTCCTAGGAACCGTGCTTTCTTGGGACCTGAGGTGGTCCTCACACATGGACACTGTTTAGGTGGAGCAGAGACTGTACTTCCTGAAGTCAACTCAAGAAGTACAACCTTAAACCGAGCTGCCGATCCCACACATCCTGGACACAAATTATTTAGAGTTTTACCTTCTCATCAGCACTTCAGAGCTCTATTTGCAAAAACCAGCCATCACAGAGACAGTTCCTTCCCCCCGGCTGTCTCTCGGATGAACACTTAACAGTCAGAGAGCCCAGATCGATACCATGCATATTTGCACAATTCAACCATGTCCTTTTAGGAAAAAACACTGTTTACGTGCATATACATACATAGTGTTGGGGTTTTGGAGTCTGTCTTTGTTTTTTTGCCTGCTGCTTACACCTTTTCCACCACTAGATGCCGTCTGAGCTCCGGAGGTGGAAAGGAACAGGTGCTCGCCATTTCTCATCAGAGAGGAGGAGGATAAGAGAGCACTTTCCAGTACTCCTACGCCTGAGTGTTTGCCTATTGTGGTAACAAGTGCTGGCCAAACCTACCTTAGCTTTCTGAAGCTCCTTTGTGATTCCTAGTAACCCACCTCGTCTCTATGTTTTTCTCCAGGCTTGACTCCAGTCCGGCTATGGCTCTGTTGATTCCTCGTTGTACTGATTTCCTCGTCTCAAGCTCCAAGTGAAGTTCCTGGATTCCGTTTCCAGCTGGCAACTGCTAAAACCTCCTCCTTTCTGGCTCAAGACCCGAGCGAACCCTGTCCACCCTCCAACGTACCTACCTCCAAGCCCGGCACCTATACTCGTCATTCAGTAAGAAAACAAACCCCAGCAAAACCTCACCACTGTGTGTGCTGTGTGAAGGAACTTAACCCTGTATGCTGTGTGAAGGATCTAGTGGAATACAACTTCAAGCAGGCACAGAATTCATCCATCCGGCCCCGCTTTGTCTCCCTCTCATACAAAGCTCCTTCCATCCAACCACTAAGTCTGAAAGAGCTCATCAAGAAAATCTGATTACTATTTCCATCACTTACCAAGCCTTCTCTCCACACAGTGGGTGCAATACAGTTCCAGTTCCTGTTATCATATCGATTCATCAAAAATAAACTCTTTAACTTTTTCTCTGTCTCCTGAGTGTTCTCTGTATGTGGGTCAAGTCAATAAACAAAAAGATGACAGAACACTCAGGCCAAATTGACCCAGCAGAGACTCTCAGGAGAACACTTTCATAACACAGCCACCAGATCCAGTCCCACAAATCCACCCTCCGAGCCTTATTTGAGCAACAAAAACAAACTAACCTCCAACTGGAACAAATGGCCTCTCTCCTACAGCAAACCCAGCTTTCCAAGACTACCGCTCCACCAGGGGGCGCTGTAGAACCTCCTGCGTCACAGAAACTTCCTCCGGGACGTGACATAACTCCTAACCCAGATAAGTTCTCTGGAGAGGTGGGTAATTGTCGTGGTTTTTTGCTTCAATGCTCCCTTGAGTTCAACCGGTCCCCGCACTCATTTCTGCATGACGATGCAAAGATATCTTACATTTTAGGGCTATTGACAGGTAAAGCTCTCTGTTGGGCAGAGGCCAGATTCCCAGATTGTAACCAGTTTGGCAGTTCCTTTGAGAACTTTATCGAAGAATTTAAGTTAACTTTTTCTTCTGAGTCTGACCCAACTAATGAGAATCGCCACATGTGGACACTGAAACAGCGAAATAGACCATTAACTGAATTCACTATAGAATTTCGAACCATGGCAGCAGCTTCGGGCTGGGATTCCAACGCACTTAAAGCTGCGTTTTTTGAATCCTTGGATGAAGCATTAAAAGATGAACTTGCTTTATTGGATGAACCCAAGGAACTCAATGACTTTATTGCATTGGCAACCCGCATTGACAACCGAATGAGGGACAGAAGAAGATCTCAATCTGAAAGATTAACCATAAGACCACAAGCCAGCTCTGTGTCCCCTACCCACACCCCGCGGTCTCCGCCGGCTAGCCACTCTGAACCTGAGCCCATGCAACTGAGACACGCCAGACTCACCCCTGAAGAGCGACTGAGACGCAGAGAGTCAAAGTTATGCTTATATTGTGGGTCCCCAGATCACTTTATCACCCATTGTCCACTACGGCCAAAAGATCGGGTCCGTTGGCAGTAGAAGGGGGCCAGGCGGACCATGCTCACTTAAACCCTTCTCCCAGATTCACATTACGTGCTACTTTGTTTAATAACTAAGAAGCCTTAAAACTGTCTGCATTCATTGACTCAGGGTGTGAGCAGAATCTAATAGACCAGTCATTGGTCAATCAAGCACGCATTAAGGTGGAACCACTCCAAACCCCGTTTCTGGTTCAAGCCTTGGATGGAAGGTCTCTTCATCGCATCACTCATCGCACCAAGAGTTTGGAACTTGTCCTTTCGGGCAATCACAGAGAGTACATTACTTTTTTTGTTTTTCCCATCTGTCTCAATTCTCTAGTTTTAGGATTCCCTGGCTCCAAATACATAACCCACATTTAAACTGGTCTGAGTTACGTGTTACTTCCTGGTCTGCTAAATGCCTCTCTGCTTGTTTACAGTCAGCTGTCTCCCCTAAGTCGTCTCTAGTGGATACTGTGGAGGACGAGCCGCCTGATCTAACTCAGATTCATGAAGAATATCATGACCTGAGAATGGTGTTCAGTAAGTCCAAAGCTCAGACCCTTCCACCTCATCGACCATACGATTGTGCTATCGACCTCCTTCCTGGAGCACCCCTGCCCACAAGCAAACTCTATAGCATCTCCCAATCCGAACGTCAGACAATGGAAAAATACATCTCTGAATCTTTAGCAGCTGGAACCATTCGCCCATCCACATCTCCATTAGGAGCTGGATTTTTCATCGTGCGAAAAAAGGATGGATCCCTCCGTCCCTGCATTGATTATAGAGGTTTGAACCAAATAACCATCAAAAATAAATATCCTCTGCCTTTACTATCCTCTGCTTTTGAACCAGTCCAGAATTCAACCATCTTCACCAAATTAGACCTCCAGAACGCTTACCATCTTGTCCGAATCCGAGAGTGAGACGAGTGGAAAACTGCCTTCAAGACACCACTTGGCCACTTCGAGTATCTGGTAATGCCATTCGGGATCAGCAATGCACCTGCAGTCTTCCAAGCCCTAGTAAATGATATCCTCCGTGATTTCTTGAGCACATTTGTCTTTGTATACCTTGACGACATACTAATTTACTCCAAAGATATCTCTGAACACCGCCATCATGTCCGTTTGGTCCTTCAGCGTCTTCTGGAAAACCAACTGTTTGTAAAGGCAGAGAAATGCAAGTTTCATCAACCTTTTCCCCGCAGACTGTCCAGTGTTGAGCGCAACTACGATGTGGGGGACAGAGAACTGCTGGCTATTAAATTAGCCTTGAAGGAATGGAGGCATTGGCTGGAGGGAACCGTTCACCCTGTATTGGTATGGACCGACCATAAAAACGTATCATACATTCAATCTGCCAAACGTCTAAATTCTCGCCAGTCCCGTTGGTGCCTGTTTTTCTCTCGCTTTAATCTCTCCATTTCCTACAGACCCAGTTCTAAGAACCCAAAACCCGATACCCTGTCTCGCCAGTTCTCTCCGGGCGATTATGACAAGCAGGCTGCTCCCATTCTTCCTCCAAGCTGCTCCGTGGGAGCTCTAACATGGGAGATAGGAGATATAGTTAATCAGGCTCTGTTAAACGAACCTCATCCCAAGACCGGACCACCCAACCGGACCTATGTACCATCCACCGTCCGAGCTCGTCTTATTCACTGGTTTCACTCTGCCAAGTTTTCCACTAATCCTTGAATTAGTCGAACTGCCGCCTTAATATCCAGACGGTTTTGGTGGCCCACCATTCATCAAGACGTCAAGGACAATGTGAAAGCATGTTCTGTTTGTGCCAGAAATAAATCATCCAACCGACCACCAGCCGGCCTCCTCCAACCCCTTGAATCACCTAAACGCCCCTGGTCCCACATCGCTCTTGACTTCGTCACTGGACTTCCCGTATCGAAAGGTATGACCACCATCTTAACCATTGTTGACAGATTTTCCAAAGCCTGCCATCTCATTCCTCTCAGGAAACTTCCCTCAGCCTTTCAAACGGCCCAGCTACTCATCAAACATGTTTTCCGACTACACGGAATCCCACAGGATATCCTCTCTGATCGGGTTCCCCAGTTCATCTCCAAGGTATGGAAACAGTTTTGTTCAGCTCTAGGAGCCAAAGTGTCACTCACATCAGGTTACCACCCACAATCAAATGGACAGAGAGAGGGAATGAACCAGGAACTAGAGGCTACTCTCAGATGCTTTACATCATCCAATCCCTCGGATTGGAGTGTTTATCTTCCTTGGGTTGAATACTCTCATAATTCGCATGTCTCTGCTGCAACCGGATTTTCTCCTTTTGAGATTTCTTTAGGCTATCAGGCTCCTTTGTTACCCGCAGATGAGAAGGAAATCGCTGTCCCCTCTGTGGCCCACCACATTCGCCGAGCCAAACATATATGGAACAACTCCATCAGAGCCCTGCAAAGAACTGCCAGCCAGAATAAACGGTTCGCTGACAGAAGGCACACACCGGCCCCTCAGTATCACCCAGGAGAGAAGGTTTGGTTGTCCACACGAGATATACCTTTCAGGTCCATGTCAAAGAAACTCTCCCCCAGATTTATTGGACCATATGAAATTGAATCAGTGATCAGTCCCACCACTGTTAAACTTCGTCTTCCATCCTCCTTTCGTATACATCCAGTTTTCCATGTTTATCAACTTAAACCAGTATTGTCCAGTCTACTGTGCCCTCTGGCCGAACCCCCTCCGCCCGCCCAGGATTTCCAGGGGCATCCAGTCTACACTGTTCGGTGTATTGTGGACTCCCGTCGGCGAGGTAGAGGCTGACAGTACCTCGTTGACTGGGAGGGTTACGGTCCAGAGGACCGTTCTTGGATCCCCCGCTCCTTCATCTGCGATCCGTCCCTGATTGCTGATTATCATTCTTCTGCTTCTTCATCTTCTGGGCCGCCAGGCGGCGGCCGTTGAGGGGGGCATGATGTCTGGGTTTTGGAGTCTGTTTTTGTTTTTTTGCCTGCTGCTTACACTTTTCCACCACTAGATGCCGTCTGAGCTCTGGAGGTGAGAAGGAACAGGTGCTCGCAATTTCTCATCAGAGGAGGAGGATAAGAGAGCAGCTTTCCAGTACTCCTACGCCTGAGTGTTCGCCTATTGTGGTAACAAGTGCTGGCCAAACCTACCTTAGCTTTCTGGAGCTCCTTTGTGATTCCTAGTAACCCGCCTCGTCTCTATGTTTTTCTCCAGGCTTGACTCCAGTCCGGCTACGGCTCTGTTGATTAATATAAAAGCATACTGTTTTTCTAAATGGGCTAGTTAAAGTCCAGACCTAAATCTAAAGAACAATCAGTGACAAGACCTAACAATTGATGTACACAGATGCTCTCCATCCAAACTGACTGAGCTTGAAGTTATTTAAGAAGCATGGAAAAAAATGTCAGTCTCTAAAGTCTACTTAAAGCATGAGGTAGAACAAAAACAGGATGTGCAGTTGATTAGAATATATGTGACATTAAATGGCGTTCATACACTGACCAGGGAGAGAGAGTGTATTCCAGCTTCTGTCACTTTGATTTGTCACATGAGCATGACTTTAATTGCTGTGTTTCAGTCATCATGGGTTAATTATAAGCCCTGACCTGCGGTATTACAAACGCTCATACCGATACAGTCTCCGCAGGAGGGTGGAGGGATTATTTCTAACCACCAAAAGTTAGATGACACACCATGACAACATAGAGCTGCCAGGTCTCTTTCACTCTGTAGAGCCTAACTGATCATCACCCTCTCATCTCTCATGCCTCCCTCCCTCCATCATTTAGTGACCCACTAATGTTCTGTTCATTTTCTCTTATGAATAGATAATAGGCAAAAATCAAATCTCTTCATTTGCATGTAATACAATTAAGACTTTTTCAAACAATGACAAATGGAGGGAGCAGCGAGATGTCAGTCAGCCTCATCAGCGAGAAGACAAAGACAGGATCGGCAAGGCCCTGCGTTTTAAACGAAAATTAATAAAACCTGTAAATGGAATCTTCTAAGCACCATCTGGAATAACAATCACAGAGACACCCCGAGAGTCTGACTGTCAAATAAGATTAAAGTTCCCATGAATTTGAACTCATAACATGGACGTGAAACCCTCAAAGTGTCTGTTGAAACTAGGATTAGATCTGTTTTATTGGTAGTATTGATAAACAGGCTTTAAAGAGGCAGGTGTTTTTTTCCCTCAGAGCCTGATTTGTGGGGCAAACTAAAAAAAACAACAAAAAAAACACTTTATTTATTGTTATATTATATTATATTTGAGAAAATAATCATGCCAAAAACAAAAGAAAAACTCCAGCCTACCCACCCCAGCAATATTCCTTACAAAATTAAACACAAACTGTACAGTGGGTACAAATCGATGCACAGTCAGTTTAAAACATCCAATGGCAGATGGTTCCATGATGAACCCTAAACAGCAAAGGACAAAAGGAACCAGCACACTTTCTTGAAATCCATTTATCCAGACAAAGAAATGGCCGAAAATGTTTTCACAACTAACCCAGTCATTTTTGTGTTGATGCAATGCAATCACTGAAATACATCAAAAGCCAAGGAGGTGTGGAGTATGCACTAGAGGAGTCCCCAGAACAGAGCCAGCTTTCTTTATCAGCTTGTTGTGCTTTTTTAAGTCCTTGGCTCTGATGCTGCTTCCCCAGCAGATGATGGCAGAAGAGATCACACTCTCCACAACAGACTTATAGAAGATATGCAGCATCTTGCTCCAAATACTCAAATACTTGAGTTTCTCCAAAATTCAGTGTCCTGCAGACTATTTCTACAAACATTTGTGAATGAACGAGTTGCTCTCAGGAGCTCAGCGAATTCCACCTTTGCAATAAATCCAGTCATGAAATGTCCTCACTGCTGAATATTCTTAATGTTGTCCTAAAGTCTAATGGCTCTCCTAAAACTTTGCGGGCCTCAGCCACCCTGCAGCCCTGAACGTGGATGAGCATTTCGGCATCCACCACGCAGAGGAACGCGGTCTGGGCATCTTGGATCTGGCACTCTGTCAACGTGTTCTGGCTCTGACGCCTCCCTCTACTTTCTTCCTCCCCTACCACTGTCCACACAGTGCCATCCTTTCCTATCTCCTCCTCCTTCCCAGGTGTGCGCTCGTCTTGCGATGAAAACGCTGTAAAGCGCAGAATAGGTTGTTGTTACTGGGCTACTATATGACCTAACTTATTGTTTATTTCTTTTTCCATTATCAGTGCCTTGATTTCTAGTTTCTCTCCTGCCAAGGAGCTGGATTGCTGGGTTTATAGCTGGGCACTGGGCACATGGCTCATCTCCCTGTCTCTCAACCTGCGCTGATTGTGGCACTGTTGCTGTAGTTTATATATTATTAGTTTACCAATCTGTAAACTATTGCCTAAAATGATAAAATCGCTACATAGGCTAGTCTTTTACTACCTCGAAATAATGCGTCACAACCTCCAGCTAATGGGATGACTCGTGTCTTTTTAGCCGGGGGAGGTTCACTCTCTGACCCGCTGTCACTGGAACTGAATGCTGACCAAGAGCCGTCAGAATCCCTCTCGACCCCAGAATCACAATTATGTAATTTTTGAAGCATTTCCAATGGCTCTTGAGCAGAAAATATCCTTCTAGAAGCCATTTGTAGGATGCCAACAATCTGATTACGTTCTAGAGTGGCGGTTGCTAAGCAACGCTCGCTCGTATACTCGCGGAAAAAAAAAATCTATGTAAATAATAGGGCCGTCAAAATAGCGGCTTTGGTAGTTAGAGGTAAAAATACTTAGATCTTTTATTTGCTTTGTTATTTTTTAAAAATAGAGACATAGGAATACAAAAGACAGGTTTAGAAAAAGTCAGGATGCCAGGAAGATAAGAGTTTTAATAAACCAGAGTTATGGCATGTCAAACTTCAAATGGACGGCCCTGGGAGTTCTAGTGTTAAGGGCATCAAATTGACTTTGTTGCCCTTAAGCCATTTTGACTTGGACTCTATCCATATGATTGGATTTTCTGACATTGACTTTTTCTAACAGAGATCAGCAACTTTCCGCAGAGCCAGTAGCTACAGACCTCCAAACTTCATGTGGCCTTAGATTATCTCAAGAATAGTGTATAGAGCTTCATGGAAGAGGTTTCCATGGAAGAGCAACCACAGTTTCAAATCACCAAATGAACTGCAAAGTTTAGGTGTAGACATAAGTCTCAAAGCCACTGCGGCCGAAGTGTGCTTCTGGCAGCATGGCCTGGAGAAAGACTGAGCATACTTGAAGAATGTCCTTTAGTCAGATTAGATGAAACTGAAACTCATTAGCCATAGAGACCCTGCCTATGTTTGCTGAGAGACGGGAGAGGCCTATGACCTAAAACCCACTGTCCCCACACTGAAATGGAGGTAGTGGCTTCAGTGCATCTGCAGCTGCAAATCATGTCAAGGTGGAAGGGAACATTAAGAAAGATGACCAAAATGACTTCCACAAAAGTGGAATGAACTGAAGACTAAGGTCCATGCCAATAGGCCATCAAATCTGACAGAGCTAAAGAGATTTGCTAACAAATAATGTTTTAGGATTCCTCAGGACACCAGGTGGCGGCTTGTTAAAAACTACAACAAATGGCTTTAGGGTGTTAAAAAAAGGAGACACAAATGACTGGGTTTTTGTGCTATAATATTGTTTTTGAGAAAAAACAATATTATAGCAGATTTGGAGAAGGCACTCTACAGTATGAAAAAACACTAAAATTAAAAATGTTGTTGATTTTGAAAGGTCATAAAATTAACCTGTGAAATATTATACATGAGAGGCTGATACTTTGAGGTATCTTTCTCACAATCCTGGAGACAATACATCTGCTTGGGAGCATCAGAAAGGCATTTCTGTCTTAAGGCAATCACAGAACATTTAGAAATGCCCATTTATACATTGAAACACGATTCACATGTTTCCAAAATTCAGTACCTGTAATGCTGAGTGTAGGATGTGGTGCTGAGAAGAAATTTATTGGTAAAAGTCTGTCAGGCCATGACCAACCTATCTTCAACACATGGTAGAGGTTCTATCGTGCTAAGGTACTGCTTTCCTGGGCTCCCTTTTTCAAACCTTTCTTATTACTCTATCTGATGTGGACTTTTTCTTTTTGACAATAAATACAACAATACAAGATCTGACTTTCTATGCTGGGCTTTTTTTCCCCCTGAGATGCATATTTAATTGTGATAAATTCTGGTGGTGTTTAAGGAGACTTACTCAAGGGTCTTTAGCTGAAAGCAACAGTCTATGGGTTCCCCCTAAAGCAGGGACCTCAATTACTGCTGGCATCCTGAGCCTGTGAAACCCCCAAGGATTTATGCTGCCACCACCACTGGGTTTTTTGTGATCAGAGGTATTTGCATTTAGTTTTCCGCCACCCATAGTGTTTTGCATGTCGGCTAATTAGTTGCATTTTTTTCTTATCTCTGCCATGGTTTGCGGTGGTTGGGGACCAAAGCGGCATAACGGTAAATTAATATTTTAATGAAGATAATGATAAACTTACAAGAAACATGGAAACCAGAACATTTGCGACAGTGAAGTAAATCTGGCAAACCAGGAACTTAAAGACAGCAGGGATGGAATCAATGACATGAAAGCCAAATGAGTACAATCAACAGAACACAAAACAGCTGTGTGTCATGACAATCTCACCTTCTTCCTCTGTCTTTTATATGGCTTGTGGCAAACTGCAGACAGGACTCATAGCACATTTGAGTGCTCTGTAAGATAGTGCTCTGTGAGATAATTTAAGGTTGATAAATTGTCTTATGACCTAAAGGCAATTCGTGATTTTATTTAGGGGAATCAGAGTGAAGGAGTTTTTTATTTAGAAAAGAAAAGTTTATGGTTGAAAAGGGACAAAATCTGGAAATGTTTTTGGGGAATGAATACTTTGCAACGCACTGTAATGCATGCAACCAGGACATAGTCGTGGACTCAAATAACATCCTGCCTTCACCTTTAAGCTTACTGGACATATTTGTATTAATCTTCTAATCTTAAAGCTTGCTTGATAGCAAAACAATTTATTAAAGAAAATGTCAAACTAGTATTGTTCATTTGTAATTTAAATTACAAATACATGAACCCTTATTGATATTCAGAGGTGTTACAAATGTACAAAATTTAACATTCTCTCTATGGGCACAAAAATATGCACAGAAAAAACACCTAACCTGTCTGTCTAACACAGACGCATAACCTCACATGCAGGAAAATTAATGAGCTCTCATTCATAATCCTGGATAGAGAGAGCCATACTCACCCTTGGATGGTTTATTG
Organism: Crenichthys baileyi; assembly: GCA_036173005.1. Taxonomy (NCBI): domain Eukaryota; kingdom Metazoa; phylum Chordata; class Actinopteri; order Cyprinodontiformes; family Goodeidae; genus Crenichthys; species Crenichthys baileyi. The sequence goes on along the minus strand of JAHHUM010002917.1, from coordinate 360,714 downwards.
ACTGATTTCATTTATTTATGTCGAATAAGTAGGAGGTAAACATTGGCTGAAGTTCACGTTTTCTGCGACACACTCGCTGCACAGCATTCTGGGAGAAATGATCCCACCAACAGCAGGGTCACTGATTGGCTGCCTCGTTGTTGTGTGACAAATTACCCAATAAAAAATCGGTTACCCGTTTCCACAAACTAATTAACCTGGTTGATAGTGAAACAAATTATTATATTTTATATAATATTGTTTCACATCTGTCGCTGGACTGCAAAAAAATCTTTATCGCGTACCTCCATGCCCCTCTAGCAGTTCTTTCTCTGTGATGAAATCAGACTTTAGATGCAATGAAGGATTTATAAAGTCAGCATGTATCTGCAGCTCAGAAGATAGAAAGACAGGATTTTGTTTTACAAATAAAATATAATAATAAATAAAAATTTGACCTGCAGTTTTACCTGTTGGTAGGATATAAATGAAACAGCTGATAAAACTAATAAGCTAGCTTGCTCTCACAAACCAAGTTTTCTATGAAACCAAGATCAAAACTTTCTGATGCTAAACTCCAAAACACCGACTTTGTTGTCCTTAAGCCATTTTGTAACTAAATCGATGATATCCCAGGGGCCATTTTCCATTTGGAAGACCCATTTGTCCCCAAGCGTTAACCATCTGGCTAACCTTAACCCTAACCCTGTCCTTCATCCACTTCTCCTTCTTTTTAGAGTCCCACTTTCATAATTAACACAATAAAACTCATAACCTGATGTCCAGTTTTTGTAGAAGTGGTATCTCAGTCAGACCTCTCTGGTTCGTTTTTGCGGCAGCAGCAAGTCTTGCTGAACGGCATTTTCCATTCTGTTGTGTGACACGGGTTTGAATCATCCAGGTAATACAGTGTGACATGTTCAAGTCCTATACAATTTTTGAGAATGCACAGTGCATACCAGGCGTTAAACATGTATCTTGTTATGAATCTAACCCTAATCCTTGGCCGAACCCTAACCCAGGAAATAAAAAGAAGCTCAAGATCAATAAATATTATAGACAGTGCTCAGCTGAGAGGAATCACCCGGACAGTGACACCCAACCATGTGGTACAAGAAATATAGGCTCTATGTATACTCCGTGTATCTCCTGACGCCAAAACAGCGCAAGCTTGCAGTGACTGAAAACTTCTCTCATTGAAAAAATGATGAGTGTCATCATACATTTTTCAAAGTCACTATTTCTTCTTTCAGTTACTTTTTTTTTCACTGACAATGTTTACTTTTTTCATGGCATTTTATTTTTCAACATTTTATTTGGTTAGCCTCATAGCATTACTGGCTAAGTCATGATTTTACAGTGTTTAATTTTACACTGTTTGATTTTAGAATGCCAGCTCTCTTTTTTAATCTCAACGTAAGATGTCGCTAATTTAGCTCCATAGGGGAATTGCGGGTTCAGAGAACCAAGCCGGTTCACTCAGAGGTAACACAGCAAGATCTCGGCTACTGTAGAGGTGATTTTTATGCAGCTGGAGAAATTAAATTGTGAGGGTGAAATCCTTCCTTCCTTTTTTTCTATTCCTAGGCTCTCTCACTCAAATTAACAATACATGCTAGATTGTGAATCAGGTAATCTTTTCATCGTTCAGTATCTTATTCAAACAGCTTTCCTCTTTTTCTTTGCAGTAGTAGACTAGTCTGTAGAATTTGTGTTTGCGCCTTTGTTTTATTATTGTATTGTGTTTCTTTTTCTTCATTAAACAATAAGGAAATAGACATGAGTGTGATTTATAATAACACTTATTTTTGATTTCATTTCATTTTTAGTTCTCTGATGTTCTTTCCATAAACCTCCTGACTGAGGTGCAGTCATTTTCGTAATGCTGAATCTCCTTGCTTCTTTAAATCTCAGATGAAATTTGTTTCATGGGTTCGGCAAATAAGTCATTCTTCAGCTGGAAATTTCATCAGATGATAAGATTGATAAAAATACAGATCATTTCTGTTCATTAATGTTTAACGTAGGTTATTAACTGCTACAGTGGTACCAGGTAAAAATTGTTTTTCATTCCTAATTATATCTAATATATCTAGATTTTACATCCATATCTGTTGTCGAATTTGTGAAAATTACATTTTTGCATTCAGAGAAATAAGAAAACGTGGCATATGTTTGATCCTTTTGTCGTTTATTTATCCATCCTTCCATTATCTATACCCACTTATCCTTGCAGGATTGCAGGGTGGGTGTTGGGGGATGCTGGTGCCTATTTCCAGCGGTCATTGGGTGGGAAACGGGGTACACCCTGGAAAGGTCACTAGTCCAACACAGGAAAACACAGAAACACCCAGGACAAACACTCATGCAAGCACACATTCATTGGCCACTTAGAAAACCAGTAAACCTAGCAGTCATGTTTATGGACAGTAGGAGTACTTCGAGAGAACCTTGGAGAGAAAATGAAAACTCCCTGCGGAAAGATTCAAACCCCAGACCTTCTTCCTGTAAGGCAACAGTGCTAACCATTTCACCACTAAGCAGGCTTCTTTTGTGTGTGTGTGTGTTTGTGTGTGTGTGTGCTCTTGTACTTGTTGCTGAGTGAGAACCATTTTTCGTATTTTTATCGCAAAGTGAGGACATTTTGACAACGTGAGGACATTTTCCTGGTCCTCACTTTTCCAAATTCCGTTCTTGGGACATGGGTTAGGTTTAGGACTAGGGTATGAATTGAGTTATGTTTAGGGTTAGGGTTAGTTTTAGGGTCAGGGTTAGGCGCTAAAAATCAAGGAAAATGAATGGAAGTCAACGGAAGTAACTGAAAAGTCCTCATAAAGATAGTAAAACCCGGATGTGTGTGTGTGTGTGTGTGTGTGTGTGTTAAACACATCAGTTACTTTTTAAGTAAGTATTTTTTATTGTTACATTATTTTATTTATTTATTGTTATATTAAGTAAATATTACATATTGTCTACTACAGAGAAACTGTGAGCGTATAGAGGCAATCATGGTAGATTAATTAGCCTTCCTTCATCTAACATAAATGAATGCTGGTTAATGACAATTAAATTAATTTATAATTATCCAAAACACACGCAGCACGAGAGAAAATGTCATAACAGGATAGCAAGATAAACATGGCCTCAGAGATTATACTGTAGCCTGTTATTAGACTTTTATATGAAGTGTTTGAACACTGAATAAAGGATTTAATTGTTGAGTTTGGCTTTACAGCATATCAGGTATTAGTTTCTGTTTTCCTCTGTTTATTTGTAACATTGGTGCTAATGAGGGTTGAATCTGACATCCCTGATAGTGCCAGAATTGCTCATTTGGGTCCCATGAATGAATATATGTGCTCAGTAAAAGTTAAGAACTGGCAAAGGATTTGGACTTGAGAATGTTTCTTTGTTGGAATGAGAATTTAAGTTTGATTCAGATTTAAACAGTTTAGCCACAGTGCTAATGCTAAAGTAAAACCTATTAGAAAGCTGAGCTTTTTAACTCTGAGGCAATCATTACCAATGAATGGAACATGTTGGCTGTGGTTGTCGGGGGGAAAGTTTACATGTCAGCCTTGAAGAACAGATTTAAGAGGTTTAGCAGTATTTTAATAACATTTAAACAGAAACCAACTATTGTTTTTAGTTTATTACTAACATGTAACAACACAGATTGTCTTAATTTGTTAGAATTTACCTATCTGCGTAAGTAGGCTACATTTTACAAATTAGTTGGAATTTGTCTACTACAATGGGAAATTGTAGTGGGATTCTTATATATGTTTTGTGTATGTATGGGGAGTGGTGGCTGTCGGGGGTACAGAAGCAGGGGCTCGCCCAGGGCCACTTTCATGAAAGAACCACCACTGAGTTGGCTTCATGTAACTTTTCAACAGAACATAAAATAAAGACAAAGGAATAAGATGCATATGAGGACAATCCATAGATTTTTGTTTAAATTTGATTAAGAATCTGAACAATTTTAAAACATAAAAAGGCAGAATATTTCTGAACTTTCGCATATTTTCACCTTTTTACCTTTCTGAGTGTTTGGACAATTTTTGAGCTTAGGTGCTTCAAGAAAGGAGGGTTGATCCATGATGTGACGTTATTGAAAATGGTTTTTATTGGCTCATTTACACTGAATTGATATAAACATGTCCATGAAACAAAAAGGTTCCAACATTAAAGAAAGGCATATTTGATCATAAGCACAGACAGAGTTCTGGAAACATAGGTTATCACAAACTGACCAAATGGGAACAAGAGTGCTTCCGCTACACAAAAAACATCCTATATAACAGGTTATAGTTAAGTCAGCTTCCATGTCTTATTTTAAAGTACCCCCCTACTTTATTGTATTTTTAATTTATCGTTATTATTATTATTATTATCATTCTTATATTTTGCTTTTGACAGCACATGCAGTCAAGGTATTCTCCAGGTTGTCCTAAATCCTGTTAGATCAGATCATTTCTCTCTCCTGGTAGTTGATGATTTTTAGTTCTCAGTCTTTGAAACCTCCAAGCAAGTGCTTTTGCTTTGGCACTTTCAGTGTGCAACCCCTTTGGCCTTTTGGCAGCAGGAGGAAAAGTGAAATCTGCAACCTTGTTGTGTTCTGAAGCATCTCCAGGAGGTTTCGTCAGAAACAATCAGTAACAGAGCGAGCGAATGTCACCGAGAGCCCGTGCCCAAATAAATACCCAACAAACCAATAAGTTAATTTAAATAGACAAATAAATAGACAGAGGCCACATGCGAAATAATAAATTATAGCTTTAAACGGAACCAGCCCCGTGGTTGATAAAAAGCCAGCAGGCCTGATGGAGAGCGTCTCTTCTCCTCGTATTTGTGGAGGAAAAATAAGGAGCCAGGTGCCTGCGGATGAAGAAGTATCCTGGTTTTGTTTTTTTCCGTCTGAATGTAAGAGAACTAGATGCAGAAAGAAAATCTCTTCTCCCAGCAGCCCCGGCACTAAGTGAAGCTCATGGACACTGTGTGCTCCAGCGCTTTGCGGCGTAGCGACGCGATGCTCGTCCCTCTCCAGACGTCACTGTCCGGGGAGCTACACAGCTGAGGCGAGCCGGTCACGTTGGTCGGGCCGGAGAGAGACGCGGGCACCATCCCGGGGAAAGTGGGCTGGTAGAGGTGCGACTGCAGCCCGGAGCCGTTGGACGACATATTGGACAGACCCATGGAGTTGGGCGGCGGCCCCGCGCCGAGGCTGCACTGGGACAGGGACTGCGCCATGGCCTGCTGGCGGCCCAGAGCGGGCGGTAGCTGCAGCTGAGACACGCCAGGCATCCCCGCCGTGGCCCAGCGGGTGTCGTTGGCGTGGAAGGAGCAGAGGCTGTCGCCCATGGCCGCCGCTGCGGCCGCCGCGGACGGAAACTGGGGCAGGCCGTGGTGCGTGGGCAGGAGCGTCCCCGGTGCTCTGAACACGTTGGTGGTCTTCTTGCGCTTCTTCCACTTCGCGCGTCGGTTCTGGAACCAGACCTGCGGACAGACAGGCGATGAGTCAGGTGGAGATGGTGCATTGACAGGTCATGTTGCCATGACATCAGTTTGTTATCATCGCCATAATGCAACATGCAGCAATAAATCAGCTGGAGGGAAACACGGCTCCGGGTCAATTCGCCAATTCTTCCCCCCATTTTGTACCCACGCGTGGCCATTTCGTCTCTTGTGCTGACAGCCTCTTATGAAATTCGATAGATTATCACCACAAACCAAGACCCAAATTATATATATATTTTCGCAAATAATATATATATATAATATATATATTATATATATATATATATATATATATATAATATATATAATATATATATAATATATATTTATTTTATTTTTTGCCATAAGTAATTTGCCATAAACATTTAATCACTCGGTTGAAGGACAGATTTGTTTATTGTCAGAATAAATGAAATATTAAATTTCAGCCAAACTAAATACAAAGATGTAAAAATAAAAGAAACAAAAAAAAACGAAACAATAAAAAACCGACTTTTTTTCAATTTTTTCTTCAATGGATTTACAAGAAAAAAAACTAGAACCTTAATTGTTATTTTGGCTGCAGCCGATTTCCAACCCATGCCCGCCTCCAACAAAGACAATATTCCATGTGAGATCAATAGTTTGCTCTGTATTCCCGCAGTCCTTGGGTTCCTGTAAGCAGCAGCCGTCTGTGATTAATGTGGAGATTTGCTTGAGAAAGCGGGCCGCGGTAATAAGAACGGGACCATCTCGCTCCCGGCGAAGCCAGCCGTGAAATCCGGCCTGAAATGCATTACACTTCGGCGTGGCAAAAAGAAAACGCAATATCTCACTGGGTCTGAAAAGACAGAGTGCTCTGCTGTCTGTGCAGAGCTCCGGCATTAAGACGTGCAGAGCGCTGACAGGCCCATCGCTAAAGGCGCGGTGCACCTTCCTTCCTCATTCTGAGCCGGATCATAAGAGCGGATCAGCATCATTTCACTAATTCTGATTTTATGCAAATGATCCAGAAACTGAATGGGCCCATCCAATGATAATAATGATTATTAGAGTATTATTCCACATGGGAGCAGCTAAAGTGCGATTGCACTGTGCGTGTTTTATTCACTCTGGATCTGTGCAGAGTCGATGTAAGAGTACGCCAGACAAAATGCTGAGGGGAATAAAAAGCAACACAGATAGTATGTAGGCAAATATAGAATAGCTTTAAGCATGACATAAATTCAGGACTGCTGAAAGCTAATATGGGCTTGATCAGAGGCCATTAAATGACGGTAATAAAGCTGCTATCAGTGTTTGGGTCCCTGTAGATCTATTATACGGGATGGGCAGGAAATGAAGGCCAATCTTAATTAGGCTGAATTAATGGCAGGGACGCTTCTCCATTGCGATTTGCTTAAGGAAATACATGTAAGGATGTACTGCCTCTGCAAAAAGCTCCTTGTATAAAAAGCTGAGGAATCGTTACATATTTACAAGCAGCAAAATGTATTTGAAATACATAAATAAATAAATTGTGTTTTAAACTTAAATATCTACTTTATATCGTGAATTTTATATTATTATTATTAATATCGTTATTATCACACGTATTAAATTGCAATAATAAAATCTGTGCAGCCACAATAACCACAACAACCAACAGCAGGTGTTGCCATAATATATTTCATAGCTATTAATCAATATTATAACCGGATAGTAAAACAGATCTTCCTAAAATGATCCTGGTGTATAAAAGAATAACATATTTCATCACCTGCTGCTGCCACTGGCAAAACGTCAATAAGACATCATTGTTATAAGCATGTTTTTATTATTATTATCAGTAATATTCTGGGCGGGAACTAAACTGCAGGAATTAAACCTGCGCAGCCACATGAGCCACGGTGTGCGCATAGATATTTATTTTATAGTGAAGGAAACAAATCCTAACTTTAACGCCACTGGCGTTTTTTTATCATAATTGTGAATAGCCTATAAATTTTATTTGATTGTTTATTTATGGGTTTCTTTGTTTGTTTGTTTTTCGGTTCCCATAAAAAAGAAGTCCTTCAGGTGACATTACGTATTTCCTGTTGTGAAGGAACACGGTGACTAGATCCGAGTTTTGCTGTAAGATGAATATATCACCAGTTGGATCCAATAAAACGTTTTTTGTTCTCGTTTTGTTTTTTTATTGTTTCGTTCAAATTTACTCTGGAGGATTTTTTTTTTCCTGCTGCTGCCATCAGCAAAGAAATCTTTTGACTTTAATTACCCCCTGCTGTGAATCAACGCGATGAGACAACATTAGGATGGAAGCCTCTTTTTCATTGGGTCGGATAGATAATATGCAGAAATAGCTGCTCTGTCCAGTATTTTATTATAGTTTTTAATTTTCATTAGTGAGACGCCCTAAACAAGCACTTACTATCTATTAAAATATTAATAATAGCGCCTGTTTTTGCCTCTCAGCTAATAAATTCTGTCTGTTTAAGGCTTCAATTTCCAGACATTTACAGTAAAATTGTGTGTCCATTAGGCCCACCTGCACTCTGGACTCCGTCAGGCCGATCCTCAGAGCCAGCTCCTCCCGCATGAAGATATCTGGGTAGTGCGTTTTGGCGAAGCTGCGCTCCAGCTCGTTGAGCTGCGCCGGGGTGAAGCGGGTCCGGTGCCGCTTCTGCTTCTGGCTTTGCTGCCCTCCGGACTGGTTTGGGTTGCTTCCGCTGCTGTTGTTCTGCTGCTGCTGTTGCTGCTGCTGCTTCTCCTGCTCCTTGCTGTTCACCTGCACCGGGTTGGATCCGGCGCCGCTGCTGATGTCGTCACCGGGGAGCATCGTAGCTCCCTCCACGCCGTCCGGACCGGGGCCGAGCTCCCCGGAGTGTCCCGGGTCAGGTCCGCTGCCGCCGAGCCTGCACTTCAGAGCCTCCCTGTGGCCCAGGAGCTCCGCTGCAGCATCCTTCATCCCTGCACATGAACAAGCAAAGCAGGTGAGATTTGCACTGTGAAACCCCTTCTATGGTGAAAAACAACGGCATGGTTAGGGAAACATGAACATGCACGTAAGAAATATGATACATTACAGAAGAAAATGTTGGATTATGAAGAACTGAAGCATTATTTTACTGATAAAGCAGAGTCAAACGCATGCATTAAACAATCCAACACAAATACAAGAATTAAAAAGCAAGGTCTATGTGCTTTTTAGAATGCACACTGCAATCTGCTCCTTAAATAGTCTTCATTCAATTCGAGCACACTGAGATCTTAGAAAATTGTTAAATCAAATTATAGCGTAATATAATAATAATAATTACTTTCCCAATGAATTAGGCGAATTTAGCTCTGTTCAGGCACATTAAGACAATATAAGGAGCAAATTGGACAATTTTCTGAGCTTGATTTAAGATTAGAAGTTCCCCCAGCTTACAGTAGAGTTGGAGACCGGAGTTTGGTGACGATAACTCACCGAGGCGAGCATCCAGGAGGTCGGCATGAGAAAGCATTGCGCACCGCTCCAGGGTGAAATGCTATTCCCACACACGAAAAAAAATAAAAAAATGAAAAAAATCTCTATGACTTTAACCTATTTAAGAAAAATATATAGCCTAAATGAAAGCAAATTCGGTTTGTGGTTAAAAGGGAGGTTCGTTGCATTATAATGTAGTTTAGAGGAACGGGGAGGCGCTTAGCGGCGGAATGAACCCATGAGCTCCTCCAAACGAGGACCAATCAGAGCCGAAGCCCAAAGCATGTCAGCTTCAGCGCCGGACTCCCGGCTGCCCCCCATCCCATACACCTCCCACCTCCTCCTCATCCATCCTCTCGCTTCTCACAAGTTCATTCCTCCTCATTCCTGTAATTGGCTTTGATTTCTCCTCCAAATTACAGCCAATAAAATAACCTGATTTAATATCTGAAGTCAAGGTTCGACCCGTTTAAGGACTGTTGGACGTTTAATTGCGCGTTTGTCGCTTGTTTTTATTGTGAGCCACTGGAACAAGGGTTGGAGTTTTTCATTTGAAGGAGGGCCACATATATTAAATATTTCAACATAAACCTTTGCTCCGTTTTATGACATGTGTGGACCGGAGCTGATTTCATTGACGTTCGTTTCAAGCAAAAAACAACGTGATACACTGTAAAAAGCAATTTATCATCTAATTTTAACCATGTTTATTTAAAGGTCAGTAGATGTCTCATTCTAACATTTGCTAATTACTTTTGGAAACAAATCCCATCTAGGCATAGGCTATAGGTTAGAGTTCACCTGAAGTTAGCTACACCAGTTTGCTCATTCACAGTGCACCAATAAAACACACTGTTTAACCCGTAAAATTTGTGTAAGAATTTGCATATATTTTTATTTTAATCAATTCAAAGTAGGAATTAGGTACGTTTAACAGCCAAAAATACTGAAACAAATTTGCCTAATTTCAACCAAATTTTAAAACTTACTTATGTAACTAAATTGCTGGCAAGTTTGACGTTCGCATTAGCGCTGTTGCTGAAATAGCTAAAGCTGGACACAGAGTTAAGTCCATAACAGAAACTTTCTCATCCACAAGTCTTATATAGGTGACAACTGCATAACAAGAATGAGAAGAATTGCTGACTATCTTCAGTTCAATTTTAGTGAAGATGTTTAGGTATGATTTGTTACCAAAATAACTAATCTTGTTAGAATTATAACAGAATTGAACATTGTGTTTGCAAATTAATAAGATCAATAAAATTTTACTTTTTTAAATTTATTATCTAATAGCCTCCAAAATTCGTTTTTATAGTGTAGGCCACTGGAGCAAGTTTCAGAGTTATTCATACAAAGAAAAGCTGCTTTGAGACAGCATGTATGGTTCTTATAATCTGCATTTTAACAGAAAGTTTGACTTTCTCTCATTTCCATCATATCTTTCTTTAGTATGACATACACACAACAAAAAATGGCTCTTAAAGACCAGACAAGGGAACTTCCTGTAATTTGCCCAACTCAACCCAACCGGGCCATGTTTTATGAATTAATGTGAAAAATAAAGAAACTGGTAAAAATTATTTGGTGCTATGAAAAGGAATTCAGCAGGGTTTGGACCAGGAGCGGCATAAAGGTTTTAAAAAAGGTTCTGTCAGTTGTACCAAAACAAATGTTCTGCTGCTCCAGTAGGTGGGGAGTGGATCCTACCCAATGTCAGAACTCTAAACACATATAGTGCAGGGCCTGCATGGCTAGACCTACACTACAAAACAGAATTTTGGAGACTAAAATAATGTTATCTAATAAAATTATTCACATAATGGTTTTATTTTAGCATTAGCCTGTTTTCTTTGGTAATAAATCTCAGCAAAACATTTTGAAGAGAATCTGACAGAAGACGTTGGTTGAGAAAAACATTTTACTTTGGTCTTGTGTTTAGTAGATAACTTGGCTGAGATGTGTCACATTATGAATAAATGTATAAATTTAGTTATTAAAGTCAAAAGTTTTCAACAGGTATAATCCATCTTTGATCTTTAGCGACGGCATTAATGCTAAAGTCAAACTTGCTGGCAAACTGAGCTTTTTAGCTCTGAGGCAGTTGTTGCCAATAAGAAGCACATCTTAGCTGTTGTCAAGGAGAAACATTATTACTATTTTAGTTCTTTCCTGCCTTGTTCACAAACTAATTCTCAGTTTTGTTTCCTATTTTTAGATCGAAAGGACAAACCAAATGAGAAAAATTATCAGAATGATCCATGAGAATTTAACTAATTAAGGTGAGTTAGCAGCGTATAAAACTGGTTAGAATTTAACAAATTTACTGTCTTTATGGTGTAATCTAGTCCTTCAGTTGGTAAACTTATATAATTACTACTCTGAAATCGTTATGCTAAATTTATTGATTAAATTGTTTCATTTAAATGTATAGATCTCCCATTTCACTGCGTGTTTAAGCAATCATCATTTTGGTGCGAACTGATCTTATAGTAAAAACACAACAAAATAGTAATTTTGGTGCAAACTCTCCAATAGTATTATTACAATATTAATGTTCGTTTTTATTATATAGCATGTTGGTCAGCCTTGGTGATGCTTTTTAAGTGCTTTACAGAGAAATTATGTCAACTACTTAAAAACAAAAAAGTAACAATATTTTTGACTGCATAACCTGACATCTGCAGACACAAGCACTAATTATTTCTCCCTTCTATCCCGCTTTATAATATGCACAAATAAATGTTATTTCATTTGCAAAAGAGAAACCAAAGTTATTTTACGTCGCTAAATCACTTTAAACTTAATCATCTCAAAGGATTTTTAATGCACACACATACTAGTCAGCAACAAATGAAATTTAGAGACGTGGAAAAAAGAAAAGGAGACAAGTTGTAGACAGATGTCGGGAGGTTTCTTTTTTTAGAGAGCAGATTTATTTATTAAGCGCCACATTGGAGGCGTCCGAGCGTGAAGCCCGGGGTTCTTTTCTTTCTCCATCCGTCCAGGCTCCGGTTGCTGCTGCTCATCTTTTATTTGTCTGCAATCTGGTGGCACTAGGAGGGATGGATCTATGCGCTCCTCTCGGCATCTTTTTTTTATAAAGGAGCAAGAGAGAAAGCAGCTAATTTGGAGATATATATATTATTATATATATTTAATATATATATATATATTTATTATATATAAAAAATAATATATATATATGTCTTCTCCTTTAGTTAGAAGCAGCCTTGGTTGGATTCCTCTCGGTTTTGCAAGGATGAATTCGTGCACCTTTTCCTACAGCCTATGCATTTAGGCAAAAGAGCGGGTTATAATTACTCTTATCCGCAAATTTCCCAGCGCTTTTTACCATAACAGCAGTACCTGTACAAACGTCTCGTCACGCATCGTGCCTGTACGAGGGTAATTTAGACCCGTCACATTGCGCGATGATGGATTGTGCGCTTCGTTTTACGACTTTACACTTGCGCCATGCTTTTATAGCTGTGCGCAAACGGCTGTGAATGACTCCTCTCGGTGCAGCGGGTCATATTTAACCCGAACAACCAGCAGATCATGAGATGTCAGGAATAATGATGCGTCTGCGAGAAAAACACGGCAATTAAAATAGAATCCTTAGTTCTTTGAATATCTGACGTGTACAAGCGCACAAGAGGATTTTTTTTCGTTTGTTTTTTAAATCATGAGCCTGGGGTTCCCTTTTGGATTGAAAATAGTCATTCTACCGTTTTAATTAGAAATTTCTCATTATTTTTAAAAAACTAAATTTTTCTGGTATTCCTGCGGACAGCACCTTTAGACTCCTCGTCATTGGACTGTTAGCGCGTGCTGGCTTGATGGAGACTGTAATTTGGGTGCGAAACATGGATCTGCGCAATGTCACCCATGTACAGATTTTTCTAATAAGCCCGGACAAACAATTCATATGGTGACAAAGTTAATGCGGTGCATCTGTGTGCATCGTTGGGCTTGTTTCAGGCGCTGCTGAGATGAGGAGCGACCTTTGCACTGGTAAAAGTGGAAATCATGGAAGTTTAACAGCTAAAAGTCACTCAGGTCATATGTAAATTTCAACCAATTTTGAAAACATGCCTCTAAAAATTAGACTTTAGCATTCGGACTTCACAGTGACGGTTTTAGCACCCTGGGAGAGACCACCTTTTCTGCAGACTAGACTTTTTTTTTTTAAGAAAACCAAGAATCTGTTTTATTGTTTTCACAATTAGAACAAATGTTTTACAAATCACCTGATTTTTTAATCTGTGCTATTATTGTAGTTTAATCCTGTCGAGGTTTGACCAGTCCTCATAAATTGTAGTTTTCACGTTTGCCCTCATCTAATGTGCTCCTAATGCAGAAAAAATATGAAGGTGCTGTTTGTTTGTTCTCTCTGATGGAATAAAGGTTTAATTTTAAAGATCCTCCGCTCTTACTTGAACTACGTTTTTCAAGTTTTCCAGTAGTGAGCCTTCATATGCACCGAACCGGAAGACTCCAATCAGATGGCAACTCATTAAAAAGCCACAATTTTCCGTCATATTTCCTGACGGATCACTTTTGTTTTTTTCTTTGTGGACGTGTGCCAACCTCTGACAACACGGCGCCCTGGGCAGTCAGCCATATTACCCCTACCAAAAACTGCAACTGGTTGCTAAAACTAATTGGATATTAACTAAAATTATTGCGTTATTACAAACTTTATCAATTAAAATTCTCATGACAGTTTTGTTTTTTTTACCAAAGTGATAAATTTGATCATTATGTAACCCATGTAATCATATTAGCCTTGACGTTTTCTGCTGGACAACACAGATAATAAATGAAAATAACTGTTGATTTTATTTTTATAGTGTAAAAAAAAAAAAAAAAACAATAAATCAGTGCAATGTTAAACAGCATCTAATGTGCCAGACATCCTCAGGGGCCTTTTTTCCCCCTTACCTCACCTGCATATTTGTGATTGGCAGGGATTGAACCCATGACCCCCTGGTTACGCAGACCAGAGCCGGTGCGATTCCTGTTTCTCTCTGCTTGCAGTCTTTGCAGTCCGTATTCACTCAATTAGAGATTTCTGAGGAGAAAAACAATCGATCTTCCATCTGCACCGTGCTCCCAGTTCAACAAATGAGATTCTTGTTTCATGCAGCTGATTTGGTGACAGTCTGGGGGATTATAGGAGGAATGAAGTTACTGTGGTGAGGAGGAGAGGAGCAGCTGCCACAGGGTTCTGCTGCAGAAAGTTTGACACTGACTGACTTAAAGGCAGAAAATAGGACAACCTCTGTTGTGTTAAAGTGACGGAAATGCATGGCTGAATGCTTTTAGGTTCAGTGACAAAGGTATTCCATCCTGTGTAATATATCAACAACTCTACTGACTCCACATTACAAAAAAAGATTTTACAATTCAAATTTGTAAAATGTGCTTTTAAAAGCTTACAAAATCATTGTAAGCAAAAATATCCATACGCTATGAAAATGAATTTTGGAAGGCATTAATTATAAGCCATTAAAACTATATAAAAAATGAGTCAAGCATACTAGTTTGTAAATTAAATGTTTGATAGTAGTTAAATTCCAACTACATTAACTACTTCATCTTGGTAACAAATCCTACCTGAACAATATTAGAATTTAACTCAAGATTAACTGGTATTCTTATATGTTGTGAGGAGAGAATGGCAAGGCTGACAGGTTATGGGATGTCCTATGAATGAATGTATGAAGTAAACAAAAAAATTCATGAGTAGTGGTTGTGAAGTTGATGCGTTGAAGCAGGGTTAGAAACGAATCTGATGCCAAAGTCAAACTTGCAAGTGAAGCTTCTTAACTTTGAGGCAAATAGCAAATATTTGCAGTGGTTGTTTAAAGTTTAAATAATTCATTTTGTATTTCCACTGAATTTTAATACTGAAAAGTTAGAACTTAATTTGATTAATTTAGCAGTGAAGCATTTTTTGCTGTTAAACGAGTTCAGCTCAGAAATTAAAATGCAGCCCTCCAAAAAAAAAAAAGACATGCAAATGGGTCCACCAATTTAATAGGTTAAATTCTAGCAGTCTGTTTTCTAGTGTAGTTTGATTCCTAGACCTGTGATTTCCCACATTATGGTGGAGTAGTAGAAACAAAGGTTGATAAATTAAGAGTACCCCAGTATTGAGGGAATACACGCCTTAATAAAATGAACACGCAGGGTTTTATTTTATGATTCGTTTTTAATCATTAGATTGGAAATTCATGTTGATGCTCAGAGGGACAACTCCATTTACTGGGGGTTAATTTCATAAAGCCAAATGAATTGGGGTATTAAGGAGTAGTGTGGAGGCATAAAGCTCTGATTTGGTAGCTTAAACTCTGATTTGGTAGCTTAAACAATTTACCTACCTAAAAACCTGTTAGATTAAAACACTGCTTTTTTGACATGGTTACAAACTGCAAAATGTTATAAAAAATAGTTTTTAAAACAAATGGTTACACTTTAAAATGTCTTATGGTGTTTTACAGTGATCTCAATGAAGGCTTTTTATGTTACTTTATTGAGATAGTGTTGGGTTTTAATATTAGATTAATACTTGGATCTTTACTCCTTGTTCTAGTTATTTTTACTCTGGTTTTAGGGTGACTCATCTGTTAGAGAGCACGTCTGGCACACTTAGTTCATTAAAGTGAGATGTCCATGTCCTAGAAAACCGGCCAGTAATTTTAAGGCTTCTCCTTCCAATAAACCTGAAAACAGGATGTCTGATGATGCTCTCCCATCTCCTGCTTTCCCCTCGCACAGAACGGGACCCGAGCCACGTGTTTCCACGCTGCGATCAGCCTGCCTGGGGTCCGCCTGGTCACCCCAACCGCAGGTGGAGCGGCCCGCCGGCGCATCTCATGCCTCAATTAGCGCCGCTGCCCTCCTGCACGGACTCGATTAGGCCGTGATTTATCCGAAAGAAATATAATTATACCTCCAAATAAAATAATCAGCATTGAAGAGCGATTTCCTTAACGAGACGGAGCGGGGTGGATGTCACGGAGTAGCAGCGCCTCATTAGGGCGGTAATGAGACTTTGGGGTGATCCCGATAATTATCGAAATCTGCAAAATAAGGATCAAGTCAAATGTAACCTTAATTTGTCTCGCAATTGAGTTCATTTATTAGTATGACTATTTAGGAAGGACTCACTCTGCGTTAATGTAAGGTGTCATTATTTTAGGCCATTTGAATAACAGATGGGAGCGCAGCAGGGACATGAGGCGGCCATGTTTTGTCATTCACGGCGATAAGCAACATTTGTCAAGACTTAGAGAGTTTCCCAAAGTGCTCTTATCTTTATTGTAGGCATCAAGACACAACCCAGTTCAGTGTGGTTAACATGAACACCAACAGGTGCATGCATGCAATTAAATCCTTCCAACTGCTTTGCCAAGTGGAGTCATCAATTAAAAAGAATTAAAAACCAACAGGACGCCTCTAAAAGTAATTGCACAGTGCATATCTGGACTTTGAATTGCTATAAATCACTTCCCACCTTATTTTCTATTTATTCATAAACAAAAAGGCAGATTAAGAGTCAAAATCAACATAATTGAGCCAATAAAAGCGAGAGAAGGCAACAATTCTAATTCATAAAAGCAGCAAAAGTCTTTCAGTAATGGTTCAAACCAATAAAGTGTCCTGCAGAAAAATTATTGGATCAAAAGTGTGCATTTAATAATGAGAAAGCTTAGAACCCCCCTTCACTCTTTTGTGTTAATAAACTGAATATTTTACTGTATTCTTATGGGATTTACACAGAAGTTGAACAAATGTGGTGGCACGCTAGGAGTAAACAGTAGAAACAATCACATCAAGAGCAGAAACTTTGAATGGATTCTTTTAGGTGTCAGTGGTTCTGAAGGAGGCCTGAAGAAAGGAATGGACATTTAAGCCGGTGATTCCAGCAGTGAGAACAGAAAGCCGGCAGAAATTATCCTTCAAGCTTCACTGAGTCCAATACGTTTTTAGCTTCATTGTACTCCTCTGATTCAGCCAGCTCCTCTTCCGTTTCCTGGGCAGACACAAACACAAGCACACAGGTTGGGTTTTATTGCAATCCACTGACTTGCTGCTGGCTTTGAAGAAGCGTCTCAAAGAAAACACACTGAACAAACTGTCACCATTAGAAAACTTGTTACAGGAACCTAAATTTAGCAGAGAAGCAGTCACTCTGAGGGACATCACGACTGTAAAGCTGTCCTTTAATCAAGTGCATTTGAGTTCCTGTGGTGGTCACCACGGTGACAGCGCTGTTAATGAACTGTGATGAGTGTGTGCATGTCTGTCTCAGGGAGGATAAGCTACAGGAGAGGGGACATGTCTGTAATTCCAGGTTAGCTCCCTCTGCCTACCATTCAGCTCCGTCTCGCTCTCTCTCGTGCTGGTGACTCACACCTCGAGCTGCTGCTCTGCATTAATTGAGATGACCCTGGGCCATGCATGCTTATGTTTGCTTCTCGCTATATCAACTTAAATCCCCAGGGTTTAGGCATGCTCTCTGCTTGTATAGACACAAGATAATTAATGCAATGGGTGGTTTCGGTTCATATTGAAAAGTTCACTTCATTTAAAGCATCAAAACAACCGCTGAAATTACCAGGCAGCTTGTTGTATTTGAGAAGAACGTTTCCAACGTGACAATATTTCCCTTATTGCGCAGAGAGCACGACTTACTTTGGCAATATTAATGCTCTAAAAGTCTTCACAGCTTTTTTTATTGGTTATGTAGCGGTACTTAACGTGAAAAGGTGTAAGAACGTATAAAAAGGCGGTGCTGTTGGGGCAGAGGTTCACCTTCCAGCAGGACAACCCTGAACATGGAGCCTGAGCTACAACTGAGTGGTTTAGATCAGGGGCTTTCACTGTATGGGACAGTTAGCCACCCCTCAGAGAGCAAAGAGACAGCTGGGCCCCCACAGTTCATTTAGCCTCCTGTCAAAAATCTCCCAGGGTTTGGTCACCAATCTTAGGTGTTTGGTGTCATGAGGCCAGAGTAGACATGGTCTCGTTGTTAGGTAGCACCTCTCGGCAGACATCACACTGTGGCAGTGGAGCTTCTTCAGATCCAGTCCATGAAAATCCATACTTTAAATAATCGTGGTCATACTTCCTTTCCTTTATTGCTCAGCCCAGACGGTCTCCTCACTCTCCGTAGCTTTAGGTACTAAAAATCGATCCATTTAGTCTCTGGCATAGGCTAGCTGAAGTTGGCTAAATGTCCGCAGTTACTTTTTCTGGTTTATTCGTTTCCTCATGTCGCGCCCCTCTGAAGAACTGCGGCTGCTTGGCAGCAGTAGTTTACACAATACCGGTTTTGTTCCATCCTGATACAATAACCTCTTCACCAAACCCCACAGTGCATCATTATTCTACCTTAAAAGACAACTATATAAGATTCTGGAGGAGCCATCACCCTAATATTTTTATTTTGTATTCAAAAACAAAAAGTGGAATATTGTCACATTTTCCCCTACCACCAAGTTTTACTTACAAGTAACTGAAGCAGGTCTGCGTGGGCTATAGCCAGACGGCGGCGGCAGTCTGGGATCATCATTCTAGACTCCTGCAACACCTCCATCTGCGCTCACACAAAGATCACATCAGTGTCAGTTCCATCTTAGTTAATAAGGAAACCCTCAGATCGGTTCCTATTGTCAATAGGAGAATTACAAAAATTTTCAAAAATCACATTGTCAGTTTTTGTCCTCCCATATTTAGAACATTGATCAAAACAGCTAGATACATGCAGATTGATTAGCTGGATTTTGTAACATGGAGGGTGTCCCACGCATGCTCGACTGTGGTTAACATCTCTCCAATGTGGCGGCACTACATAAAAAAAAAATGTTATTGAGTTATCGATCGGGCTGGGAGTTGGGCAGCGAGGGACCGCCTGGATCTGACTGCACACCTGGATGAATGAAGAAACCTTGAGGCGAGGGCACGGTGATCAGGCGTAAAGAGGTATTACAGCGCCTGTAGTGAAACATACAGTCGGGTGGGGAACTTGCACAGGCACTGCTAATGTGGAATTCCCCCAGCCGGCACCCCAAAGAGCAGAAAAACAGTCTGCTAACGTTGTCAGACACACTTCTTCTTGACAGATGCTTCCTTGCCTATCCCAGTGTGGTGCTGCAAAGTCAAAACATGGACACAGTCGCCTGCATGGACACTGCACAAGCCTTCATGTAGCTGAATCGGAGCGCCTCACTGACACACAGTAGACAACCAGCCGCGCTGCTGGCCATCTAAATGTGACAAGGTGAGCGAGACAAGTGGAGAGGCGCTGAAACAGGAGGAAAGTCACAGTGCCCTCCTGGTGCAGTGGAATGATCCCATCAGGACAGGATAAAGATGACACTTGAAGCCTATTGATTCCATTAAAACATAAACCTCTAAGCCATCCTGTCTCAGGAACCTCTTATCTTCTATAATCCATCTGGCCTTCCAATCTACCCATTTAACACCAACTAAGCCTGTCGTTCAGGCTTAACTGCCTCCTCCATGAGACAACAAACAGAATCTTTCATACACTTAACAAATTGTGGATGTCACTCTGGGCAGATATGACAGATTATGTTTTTATTGTTTTAATACACAATTAAATAAAAGTAGAATAAAAAAATTAAATAAAATACAATAAAAAGTAACCATAAAACCATCAAATAAATAGTCAAAATCTATTCAGGGTTGCATAAGTAAGTAAAATGGGGAAACGAAATACAACATGGCTTAATTTAATATATTTTCCTTCATAATCAGATTACTGACATTTTTGTAAGGGAAGCAAGGAGGAGGGTTTCTGTATGTTAGAGTTCCTAACAGTGCTGGGAGGAGCTGCAGAGTAGCATGCAGAAGTAAACACGAGTCGCCATGCGGCTATCAGTAAGTTAACTGGGTGTTTTCCATCTTTAAATTTAAATTCAATTCAGAAATACTTTATTAATTCCAAAGGGAAATTAGTTGTTGTTGTACCCAATATTATGCAGGTTTCATTAAAGAGCCATTGGAGATTCTCTTAAAATCTACAATCATCTCCTTTGTTTTATTCACGTTCAAGATGAGATGATTGTTTCTACACCGTGCCACAAACCGGTCCACCAGCTCCCTGTACTCAGCTCCTTGTCCATCTCTGATCCACTCCTCAACTGCAGAATCATCAGAGTATTTCTGCAGGTGACAGGAGTCTGTCTTGTACTGGAAGTCTGAGGTGTACAGAGTGAAGAGGAATGGTGAGAGTACAGTCCCCTGTGGTGCTCCTGTGCTGCTGACTACCTGGTTAGACCCACTACCCTTCAGTCTCACAAACTGTGGTCTGTTTGTCAGCTAGTCTTTGATCCAGGAGATTGTTGAGGCCTCCACCTGAGTCTTCTGGAGTTTCTGACAAAGCAGATTCAACTCCAACTCCACGGCGATAAGCAAACAGAAGGAGGTCCTGATCATTTGTTTGCTTAATCAAATGGGCCAGCGTCTCACTAGGACCTTTATGATCTGGACGTTCAACAAAATAGAGTCTGCAATGCAATGTTGCAAATGCAAAGAACTGCTTGGACACAGCGTTCAGCAAGCCACTGTATTTAAAATGTCAGGAATTCACTTTCTGCATATGGGTGATATACAGTGCCTTGCGAAAGTACTCGGCCCCCTTGAACTGGTAAACCTCTTGCCACATTTCAGGCTTCAAACATAAAGATATAAAATTCTAATTTTTTTGTGAAGAATCAACAACAAGTGTGACACAATCGTGAAGTGGAATGAAATTTATTGGACGTGGGGCGTGCAATATTATTCGGCCCCTTTACTTTCAGTGCAGCAAACTCACTCCAGAAGTTCAGTGAGGATCTCTGAATGATCCAATGTTGTCCCAAATGACTGATGATGATAAATAGAATCCACCTGTGTGTAATCAAGTCTCCGTATAAATGTACCTGCTCTGTGATAGTCTCAGGGTTCTGTTCAAAGCGCAGAGAGCATCATGAAGACCAAGGAACTCACCAGGCAGGTCCGAGATACTGTTGTGGAGAAGTTTAAAGCTGGATTTGGATACAAAAAGATTTACCAAGCTTTAAACATCCCAAGCAGCACTGTCCAAGCAATCATATTGAAATGGAAGGAGTATCAGAACACTGCAAATCTACCAAGACCCGGCCGTCCCTCTAAACTCTCATCTTTAACAAGGAGAAGACTGATCAGAGATGCAGCCAAGAGGCCCATGATCACTCTGGATGAACTGCAGAGATCTACAGCTGAGGTGGGAGAGTCTGTCCATAGGACAACAATCAGTCGTACACTGCACAAATCTGGCCTTTATGGAAGAGTGGCAAGAAGAAAGCCATTTCTCAAAGATATCCATAAAAAGTCTCGTTTAAAGTTTGCCACAAGCCACCTGGGAGACACACCAAACATGTGAAAGAAGGTGCTCTGTTCAGATGAAACCAAAATCGATCTGTTTGACCACAATGCAAAACGATATGTTTGGCGTAAAAGCAACACAGCTCATCACCCTGAACACACCATCCACACTGTCAAACATGGTGGTGGCAGCATCATGGTTTGGGCCTGCTTTTCATCAGCAGGGACAGGGAAGATGGTCAAAATTGATGGGAAGATGGATGGGGCCAAATACAGGACCATTCTGGAAGAAAACCTGTTGGAGTCTGCAAGAGACCTGAGACTGGGACGGAGATTTATCTTCCAACAAGACAATGATCCAAAACATAAAGCCAAATCTACAATGGAATGGTTCACAAATAAACGTATCCAGGTGTTGGAATGGCCTAGTCAAAGTCCAGACCTGAATCCAATCGAGAATCTGTGGAAAGAGCTGAAGACTGCTGTTCACGAACGCTCTCCATCCAACCTCACTGAGCTCGAGCTGTTTTGCAAACAAGAATGGGCAAGAATTTCAGTCTCTCGATGTGCAAAACTGATAGAGACTGATGGAGACATACCCCAAGCGACTTGCAGCTGTAATTGCAGCAAAGGGTGGCGCTACAAAATATTAACCTGACAGTATAACGCCCCACTTTTCAGTTTTTTATTTGTTAAACAAGTTTGACAAATCCAGTAAATTTCATTCCAGCTCAAGATTGTGTCCCACTTATTGTTGATTCTTCACAAAAATTTAAATTTTATATCTTTATGTTTGAAGCCTGAAATGTGGCAAGAGGTTGAAAAGTTCAAGGGGGCCGAGTACTTTCGCAAGGCACTGTATTTGGCCAGTTGGATGGACCCAATAATACCATCACAACTAAATATGTTCCTGATAAGGTGCAGATGTGTTTGTCTGTATAATCTGTTAACATCTTATCTGTTGTCTTGGTGTCCAAGCACTGTAGCCAAGGATTTTCTTGTACTCTGCATGACAGCCAAAATTATACAACAAAAAGTGTTAATACAGCAAATCAACTGTGACAGAGCATTCAGCAAACATTCACAGAGCCTTAAACATGAAGAAACTGGGTCAGAACATATTTTAAGGCTAAATAAACTAATTAAAATATAATCGTTGCCCACAGAAACAGAGGCTGAATGCTTTATGTGTTCAGGCTGCAAAATTAACAAAGGGTCACTGTCAAATTTATTAATATAAATTTACAGTGTATGACATTACTACTACTACTACTACTACTACTACTACTACTTAGCATGTGACTGCTAAGAGTACATCTGGCTACATGGATGTGAATGCACGACTCACAATATTTCACACACTAATACTAATTGTGATGAGTGTGTTTCAAATCCTAACAACGTTCCTTGTGAAAAGCCGAGGTCATGTCAGGTCGGGTCTACGACTTGAAACACCGTTCTGCTAAACATTGACGCCATGATGGTGGCTTTGATTCGATATGTTGTGCAGCAGTTTAGACCATCAGACGCTTCATCTGGTGACAATGAATATGAAACATCACTCTAACACAAATACTGAACCATTTTGGTCTGCATCTATAGAACATGGTATGAAATCTGTACACCTATTAAACCGAATGATGTGAAAACAGCATGTATAGAGGGCAGTATATGGGTCTGTGGACCCTTTACTACATGTCAGCAGTTATTAAACTACAATAACCCAACATGATATAATTATATCTGCATCGAGGAGTTTAGAAAATCACCAGTCATTCTTCTTTCAAAGGCTAACTTTTCTACTGATTCTTACTCAAAATAACCAAGAATCAACCAAAAAATGCTGAGAATTCAAAACAGAAAACAAGTAAGACTTGAATACCTGTTTCTTGATGACAAATTCATCCTCTCCCTCTTCCTTCAGGCGCTCAACCTTCTGTTCTTGCTGCCTTGCTTCATTTATGTATGAAATCTCCTCTTTGGCCAGCCTGAAAGGAGGCGAAGAGGAGAAGACACGGTTAAAGGCGATGACACTCTTGTTCCTGCAAACATCAAACACTAGAGACACAATATAGGCTGAACCATGAAAGCCAGGCTGTGATGGTCAATTTTTTACAGACGGGTCCATCAGTCTTCATGCACTTCCACTGTATGGGGGGGGTCACAGTGAGATCATCTCCCACAGGATGCCAAGATACACTCCACAGAAATAAACTCTGAACAAGTCATATATCCTCACTGCTGCCAGAATAAGATCCACTAACTTCTTACGCTGACTGAATAAAAACCTGAGGCAGGACACATCTGATTGGAAGGCATTTTGGTTATCAAGACTCAAATCTACAATAAAAAGAAAACTTAAAGACATATATAATATGTATTACCCATTCAATACAAATAAAAGCTTCACCATTCAAAATACAGTTGTTATCCTTTCTTTTTTTTAAATTATCTTACTATTTTTCTATTATATTCTGGTTGTCTCAACTTATCTGACAGTGGCTAATGTGCCATAAAGTTCAGTTTTAAATAAATATGCGTGGAGACCAGTCAGTGGTATAAATGAGTTCATCATCCAGGAGCTGCCTGCATAGTCTTGCCACATGAGGCCAGGCATTATCACGCATCAGGATGAACCCAGGACCCACTGAACCGGGGAAGGGTCTAATAGTTGGTCTAAAGATTTCATCCTGATACCTAATGGCGTCAGGCTGCCATTGTTTCTCCTGTACAGGTCTGTGCTTCCCTCCATGGATGTGTCTCCCCAGACCAACACTGACCACCACCAAACTGATCATGCTGAACAATGATTCAGGCGGCATAACGTTCCCCACATCTTTCACATCAGTGACCCTTTCATGTCTGTCACATGAGCTCAGAGTGACCCTGCTCTGATCTGTGAAAAGAAGAGAGCACCACTGCTGAACCTGAACCTGGTGTTCTCTGGTGTTCTCTGGCAAATGCCAGTGGAGCTCCACGGTACCAAGCAGTGAGAACAGGGCCTACTAGAGGACATCGGGTTCTCAGGCCATCCTCATGAGGTCTTATTCTAACAGCCTGGTCAGAGGCATCCATGCCAGTGGACCACTGGAGGTCACTTTGTAGGGCTCTGCCAGTACTTATCCTGTTCCTCTTTGCACAAAAGAGCAGGTACCGAACATGCTGTTAAGCACCTCTGCCGACCCGGTCCAACTCTCCTGGGGTAACTCCCTTTTTCCTTGAATCTCCTCCTTGCTCTGACTGTGCTGGGAGACACAGAAACCTTCAGGCAATGGCACGTATTGATGTGCCATCCAGGTGGAGTTGGACTGCCTGTGCAGCCTCTGCAGGGTCCTGGTATCGCCTCATGCTACCGATAGCGACACTGACCCGGGTCAAATGCAAAACCACTAAAAAGCAGTAAAATAAAATGAGGAGAGAAAAAATATCTGTGGCCTCCACCTGAAAACTATTCCTGCTTTAGGGGTCATCTCATTGTTCCCCTTTACTTCACATGTTAATTTCATCAAAACAGCTGAAACTGATTAACAACCCCCTCTACTACTGAACTGACCAGATCAATATTCCAGGAGTTTAACTGACTCGATATTATACTCTGATTAAAGAGTTCCTGTGATTTTTTGAGCCGTGTATAATGGACAGGTACTGACATCACAGCTCACCTGCAGCAAAACCAATAAGTATATTTAACAATATCATTCTGTAAGTTAATAACATGACTGAAAAGTGTCTGATAGCAGGTTTTATAAATTATGAAAGCCAAATGTAATCCCTTCACAAGTGTAGCAACCAGTAGAGAACAGGCTGAAGAAACCCTAAGAAATAATAAAAAAACTTCTAAAGTGGCAGTTCACACCATGGAAAAACAAGCAGAAGCAAAGCTAATTAGTCACTACTGAACGTCAACGATCAGCAAAGAAGACGTGTTAATTCTGTCATTCTTATGCGTTCCGTCTCTAATTTAGGCATTTATGGTGAATATGTATTAGAAAAGTGTTAAAATGCATTAAAAGCACACAGGAACCGCATACAACAAAGGCTTTTCTGGGCTTACTTTAACAGCATTTACCTCAAGGAAATTCAAGGAAGGGTCAATGGCTTGAAAAACAATAACCGCAACCAAAATATGATGGTCATTCTAAATATATTAAACTGTGAGTAGGAATTCGTCAACATGGCATTTTTGGACCTTAATATAGTATTTAAATTCACCACATTACTAATACTATCAGGTTTTTTTATGTGTGGAATACACCCAAAAAATATTCATGTTTTACAACAGGGAGTACCATTAATGGGTCCAATCTGAATAAGAGCTGCAATATTAACACACTTGGCTTATTGGTCCAGTTAGCATTTTTATTTATTCTACTTTGTCCTAAACACTTTCTTGCCAGTTAGTGGTGTTCTTATTACTGTGGAATAATCAGGTCTGCAAAACAAATTCCTATAAACTTCATATGACTTGACATACATCTGCGTCTGCTCGCCTCTTCCACAGTGCAGCTGCATAGTTTGAATGATGGAAGTTGTGTTACTAGACATCAGAAATTGTATAACCATTATAACCAGTTATCATCTCATCCCTATGAGTGAGAGAACATGTCTATGTTACAATTTTGCATACAACTGTCGAAAGGCAAAATTGACGATTGTACAGCATTGTATTGCAATTAGACGATTATTTCAATTTCACCTTTTTTTTGTCTTTCTAAATACTTCAATATTGTCAGAATCATTGAAGTAGTTTATTTATACAAATGCACAATTCATTTCTAAAACATTCATCTAACCAAATCATTCAATATGATTTTGTTTAAATAAAATTTAAAAAAAAGGAAATATTTTCCCTTTAAGTGAATAACTGAGCCATTATCCCTAATGATAGTTTTTTTGTTTAGCATTAACAGGTATTAACCAAAAATAAAAAACCCTTTTCCGTCCATAATAATTGCATTGTACCATCCAGCTCACATGGTAACATCATCGCTGGCCCTTTAATCCACCTTTACCGTCTCTCCCCCACACACTCCCACATAGTACTACTGCTTTTTACTGATTAATTGATCATCAATTCTTCCCTAATCTGGACCAAGTCAGGTGGTAAATGGGCCTTCTTTCATTGATTGGTAGTGAAAATGGGCCTGAGTACATTGATAAATTTTGATTATTTATCAATTACGGGCCAAATGGAACTAAATCTATTAAACAGATTCAGAGGCTGATTGGCATAATAGAGTTTGAAAATATCGCTATTAGTAATAATTTCCATCTAATTGTCTTTTTCCGGCTGCGGCCGCTCGTCGAGATGACAACACAAATTTCATTTTTCACAAAATCAGCTGTGTGTAAGTGAGTAATCCTTCATTAGTCAGTCATATTACTGAAGAGCCTTGCCTCCGTGTTGCGGCGCTCCTCGCCTAACCAAGGAAGCCAACAGCACTCTGTCATATTTTACATCAATTACCCCTTATCGTAATACGGTTCCATCAAGAAGCTTTTAAACAGGCACCATATGTAACGCCGCCTCCTGTCTTCGACTCCCGTGTCTGACGCACAGTGAGTGATGTCGTCTGTTTAGAAAGACGAAAGTGGCACGCAGAGGAGGAAAAAAGATGGAGGAAGGGAGGCTGGAATAATTTAAATAAAACTGAAGGACAGTCTAATAACAAAATGTCCATTCCTCCACCTTCCAGTCCGGATGTTAATTTCTTATTTCTCCCAGACTTGGAGCGCAGTGTGAATGAGGGGTGGGGTCGTGGCTGGTTTTAAATAGACCTGCCAACTCGGGCTTAATGGAAAAGCCAGCTCTCTGGAAAATAGAAAAAAAAAGGGAATTAAAGCCAACCGACACACACATTCGGCTGCCTTCTCTGGCACTGTATTTTTGAGCCACAATGTAGTCTGTGCTGCGACCAGAATGACAAAGGCAAATTACTGTTGTCATTTTATTAAGGGCATCCGCCTCGCTAGGGCAGAGAAGCACTGACTGGAATGTGAGAAAGCTGCAGGAAAGAGGCCCCCACTAAAACAGCAAGGCAGGCTTACCCGAAGCCAGACTGTATGAAGGGGTGGAGGGACTGCGGAAGGAAAAGGAGAACAGAGTAACAAGGACATGAACTTATGAGACAGAGAACAACTCTGTATGTTTAAAACTAACAGTTTGATTAAAGGTTCATCTCTTGGAGACATTTTCAGTCTAGAGGGATTGAGATTTAATATCCCGTCTGGTACTGGAAGAATGTCCCAAACGTTAAACCTTCATACAGTAGGAAGGAACAGTGGCTACTCTGTGTGACTGCACAGCTGCTTTGCTTCGAATGACTACTGCTGGACAGCACGTGGCATTTTCACAATATTATTATTCAGTTTGTCCTGTGTAAATCCTCTCTTGTGTGGTGTGGCTCACCCATAAAACAGGACAGGTCCAAAACTGCAACGAACAATTAGGTGTGCAGGGAAGGTCATGAGGACTGACCATCCCTCCATCCAAGATTTGTACAGGTCTAGGGTCAAGAAAAAGGCAGCCAACATCTCTTTAGACCCCACACATCCTGGACACTAACTGTTTAGACTTTTACCTTCAGGTCGGCGCTATAGAGCTCTAACGGCAAAAACCAGCCGCCACAAAAACAGGCGGTCTCTCTGATGACCACAACGAACACCTCTACTGTAAAACTAAATAAGCATGTTGCACTACCACAACTGCTCATTTTATCCTTTATTTCCTATATAGTTTGCATAATTTTTGTATGTTGTGAGCGCGTGAAACTGAAGTCAAATTCCTTGTTTGTACACTAAATCTTGGACAATAGAGCTGATTCTGAATATCTTCCAAGGGAAATCAGGCTGTCATTGTCATGTCTGTAGGACCCTGTTAACCCTGATACAGATACTTAGAAAAATACCTGATACCACTTTCGATATGGCTGCAACTTCTTTTGAAACCACAGGGTTCTTACGAGTTAAGAGAAAAAAAATGTCACCAGTTTCAATAAGAAAATAATTTACCTTCCCTAATTAGGGTGAAACCAATAGGTAGGGGACAATTCAGCCCTCATTTAGAAAGAATATGTAACTTAAATGTCACTTCCCTCTTAGTACAAATGTTAATATCCTTTATGGAAGTATGTACCTTTGATTCAGTAATGTTTTTATTTTCTTATTATAATGGCTTATATTTAGTGTGGCACTGTGTGCTTCCAACTGCCCATAAATTTGCTGCAGATACAAACAAATGTTACTGCTGAGGCACAAATAAAACATCATTCACTTACTTTTGTATATAAAGCATTATATTTTCTCAATAGACAGTAAGAATAAAAAAACATTTACATTTATTGTACCATTTTAATATAGTTTTTAATTTTGTGTTTTAGAACAATTTGAAACCCCTGGCATTGTGTTTATTTTATACTCAAGTTAAATCCTTTTGGTTTATTACTCCTTTCCATGTTCTTGTCAGCTTGATGCGTGCCATGTTCCGTTTGTTGTTCTTAATAAAGTTTGGGGGGGGGGGGGAGGAATTACATTATTTACATTGAAAGTAAAGAGCTTAGTTAAAGCAGAAGAACAACTCTTTCTCTGAGATTTATCTGAAAGTAATTCATTGGAACCAGACATGTTATGAGCCGAATTATCACTAACACACGTCAACGTAGACAGGAAGTAAAGCTGATGTTTGCCCAAGAACTCCGCAAACATCTGAAGGAGAAGCAAGATGAGCGAGACTGAAGTGTTGCTGGATCTTTATAGCAGCTTATCTGAAATTGGGGATATTAGCAATCGTCTTCTACTCTCACACTAAACATCCAATTCAGTTCAATTCAGTTTATTTATATAGCGCCAATTCACAACACGTCGTCTCAAGGCACTTCACAAAAGTCAGGTACATACATTCCAATTAATCTTAATCAATGACCAGTGCAGTCAGATTCTGTTATTTATTCAAATTGGATAAAAAAGTTTTTCTGTCTAAGGAAACCCAGCAGATTGCATCCAGTCAGTGACTTGCAGCATTCACTCCTCCCGGATGAGCATGTAGAGACAGTGGACAGTCACTGGCGTTGACTTTGCAGCAATCCCTCATACTGAGCATGCATGTAGCGACAGTGGAGAGGAAAAAACTCCTCTTAACAGGAAGAAACCTCCAGCAGAACCAGGCTCAGTGTGAGCGGCCATCTGCCACGACCGACTGGGGGTTAGAGAGAACAGAGCAGAGACACAAAGAGAACAAAGAAGCACTGATCCAGGAGTCCTTTCTATGGGAAGGAAAAGTAAATGTTAACGGATGTAGCTCCTTTAGTCGTTTCATCTAGAAAGAAAGAACAGATAAACTCTGAGCCAGTTTTCAGTCTGAAAGAGAGCACATAGAGTTAGTCACAGTAAAAGCTCAGTCAGTAGCTATGTCTAGGAGAGAGAAAGGGTTAAACACTGAAAGACAGGGCCATGTGGATCATCGGTAGAGGGTGAGCATTAAGTTGTTGCCAGCAGAAGCTTGGAGGATTCCCCTCTCCAGAAAAGTGTCACAGGTAGACACAGAGTCAGGCCAGTGTAGCTTCTATGAAGAGAAAAGAGAGAGAACAAAGTTAAAAGCTGAAATAACAGCAAATAATGCAAAATTGAAGAGTAGTGTGAGAATGTAGCGAAGAGGGTGAAAGTGGTCATTATGTCCTCCAGCAGCCTAAGCCTATAGCAGCATAACTACAGAGATAGCTCAGGATAACCTAAGCCACTCTAACTATAAGCTTTATCAAAAAGGAAAGTTTTAAGTCTAGCCTTAAAAGTAGACAGTTTGTCCATCTAGAGCCCACTGATGGCCATTGTTATACTAAAAACCACAACGATCGGGATACCTCTCTCTTTCAGATTGATTATAACTATTGGAAAAGAGAGGGGGTCATACTGGTAGCAGAAATGGAGGGTGTGTTTGCACCTCAACCATAACTGAGCCAGTTTAGGCTAATCCTGACTCCCCCTTACTCCATCCAACAGGGAGGGAAGAAGACGGAGGTAAAAATAAGGAAGATAGCTCAGGATAACCTAAGCCACTCTAACTATAAGCTTTATCAAAAAGGAAAGTTTTAAGCCTAGCCTTAAAAGTAGACAGGGTGTCTGCCTCACGGACTAAAACTGGGAGCTGGTTCCACAGGAGAGGAGCCTGATAACTAAAGGATCTGCCTCCCATTCTACTTCTAGAGACTCTAGGAACCACCAGTAAACCTGCAGTCTGAGAACGAAGTGCTCTGTTAGGAACGTATGGAACAATCAGATCTCTGATGTATGATGGAGCTAAATCATTAAGGGCTTTATATGTGAGAAGGAGAATTTAAACTTCTATTCTGGATTTAACAGGGAGCCAATGAAGGGAAGCTAAAGTAGGGGAAATATGATCTCTCTTTTTAATTTTCATCAGAACCCCTTGCTGCAGCATTTTGAATCAGCTGAAGGCTTTTAACTGCATTTTGTGGACATCCTGATAGTAAAGAATTACAATAGTCCAGCCTTGAAGAAACAAATGCATGGACTAGTTTTTCAGCATCACTCCTGGACAGGATATTTCTAATTTTGGCAATGTTCTGTAGATGAAAGAAGGAAATCCTAGAAACCTGTGGGATATATATATGGGATTTAAATGACATGTCCTGCTCAAAAATAACACCAAGGTTTTTTACTTTATTATCGGAGGTCAATTTAATGCCATCCAGGTTAAGTGATTGACTAAGCAGTTTCATTTTTAAAGACCCCGGTCCAAAGACGACAACTTCTGTCTTGTCTGAATTTAGAAGCAGAAAATTTAAAGTCATCCAAGTTTTTATGTCTTCAAGACATGCTTGTAGTCTATCAAACTGGTTGGGTTCATCAGGATTTATGGATAAGTAAAGCTGAGTATCATCAGCGTAACAGTGAAAATTTATCTCATGCTGCCTGATAATTAAACATGCTGCCTGATAATTAAACCAGCCTAGCGCTGTTCCCCTGATCCCTACAGCATATTCCAGCCTTTTTAAGAGAATATTATGATCGACTGTATCAAATGCAGCACTGAGATCTAACATAACCAGTACAGACACAAGTCCATTATCTGAGGCAATAAGAATATCATTAGTGACTTTCAGCAGAGCTGTTTCAGTGCTATGATGAGCTCTGAAACCTGACTGAAACTCTTCAAACAGGTCATTGCTTTTGTAAATGCCTCACACATTTGATTAGCAACTATTTTCTCAAGAATTTTTAGATAAAAATGGAAGATTGGATATCGGTCTGTAATTTATTAAAATCATCTCGATCAAACGAAGGTTTCTTAAGCAAAGGTTTTATTTACAGCTACCTTAAAGCTTTTTGGTACATATCCATTTTTCTAAAGATAGATTAATCATATCTAAATGGGGCTGGTAATCAGAGGAACACTTCCTTAAATAATTTTGGGTTGGGATTGGGTCTAACATACAAAGTTGAAGGTTTAGATGAAGCTAATATTTCTGATAACTCTGGAAGCCCCACAGGATCAAAACAGTCCAAACACAGATCAGGTTCTACACTTACTTCCAATGTTGTCTCACTTGCTGAGGATGAAGGAATCATCTTCGGGAGAATGTCAAAGATTTAATTTTTAATAGAATCAATTTTATTTTGGAAGAATCCCATAAAGTCATGACTGCTGAGAGCCAAGGGAATGGATGGCTCAACAGAGCTATGACTCTGTGTAAGTTTAGCAACTGTATTAAAGAGAAACCTAGGATTATTCTTGTTCTCTTCTATTAATGATGAGAAATAAGCTGTTCTAGCTTGGTGAAGTGTCTTTTTATACAACAGTAGGCTATTTTTCCAGATTATGTAGGAATCTTCTAGGTGTGTAGAACGCCATTTTCGCTCCAGTTTTCTAACATTGTGCTTTAAAGTACGCAGATCTAAATTAAACCAAGGAGCCTGCCTCCTATGAATAATTTCCTTCTTTTTCAAGGGGGCTGCATTGTCTGCAATGATGAAGTAACACTCTGAACAAGAGAATCAATTTGTGAAGGGGAAGAAAACAGAATTATTGCCCTCCACTCTGTTTTTCTGTGATAATGAGGAAATTAAAAAAGTGGAAAGATTCTTTAAAGGTTGTTACAGCATTGTCTGATAATGATCTACTATAATGAAATTTTCTTTCAGGTGTGGAGTACTCGGTTAAAATTAAACTCAAAGGTTTTTAAAAAAATGGTCGGACAGCACAGGGTTGTGTGGAAAATATTGTAATGTCTGTACCATCAATGCCATATGTCAGCACAAGGTCCAGAGAATGAAGACAAACGTGGGTAGGTTTTGTTAATGTTTTGAGTAAAGCCAATTGAGTCTAAGATACCATTAAAGGCTATATTTAAGCTATCACTTTCAGTATCAACATGAATGTTAAAATCCCCAATATAATAACTTATCTGTATTTAACACTAAATCAGATAAAAGGTCTGAAAACTGATCTAAAAATTGAGAGTAAGGGCCTGGTGGACGGCACAAAACAAACAAACAGAAGTGGTTTTAGTGCTTTGCAATTTGGATGAGGAAAACTAAGGATTAAAATTCAAAGATTTGTAGCTATTGGATTGGTCTGGGACTAGTCAATAAATCGGATTGAAAGATGGTTGCTACCCCTCCTCCCCGCCCAGTATTCGAGGAATGTGAAAATTTAAATAATTAGTAGGAGTGGACTCATTTATAGTAACATAATTCTCTTGCTGCAGCCAGGTTTTCTGTGAGGCAAAATAAATCAATCTGATTGTCACAAATCAGCTCACTAACTAGCAAAGTCTTTGAAGAGAGCGATCTTATGTTCAGTAAGCCACATTTCATTGTTTTATTTTTTTTTTAGTCTGAGTTGTGTTTATTTTTATTAGATTTTCCTTGATTTCCTCTTTTTAGATAATTTTTAATCTATTCAATTTGGGGGCCCGGGGAGCGAGGACACTATCTTAATAGGGTAAATGGTGGGTAGCAGTACAGAAGCTGCAGAGAGGAATGTTAAACTACGACCCTGCTTCCTGGTCTGAACCCTGGGTTGTCAGAGTTTTGGAGAACTAATAAATTCGGCCAGATTCCTAGAAAGAAGAGCTGCTCCATCCAAAGTGGGATGGATGCCGTCTCTCCGGATCAGACCAGGTTTTCCCCAAAATGTTCGCAAATTATCAATGTAGCCCACATCGTTTTCCGGCAATTTTTTTATTCCAAAACATCTCACAAATAAATGACAGGTAGATTTTTATGCACGCTTCAAAAATATACAATTAATCCTAACAAATTCTATGTATGTGTACTAGTGATGGGATGAGATTTTTAAAATGTATTAATCAAAGGTTTTCCAATAAATTCATCATAATTAATTGCATTTAAATCATTTCAATCCAAAAGCTACATTTGACTCAGTAATAGTAAGAATGTAATATCCTTAACACTACACATCACACCCCCACACCAAAAGAAAAAAATCTAAGAAAATATCCAGTTTTACATATATGTTATAAAACCGCCAGACTATCCTGAAATAAATAAAGTCAAATTGTTATTTTCCTATATTTTTTAACTCACTGCATTCATCTGGAACATTTTGTCAGAACCTGGAGCTTTCTTGCTTGAAGACAGTATTCTGGAAAGTGCATTTTAGCGGTAAAACAAATGTTTTGAAAAATAACAGTATGCAATTCATGTTTCCCAAATAGATAACTACTCCTGTAATGGATTAATGTAATGCACTATATTTATTATTTAATATATGTGAATCCTGAGAATTTGTGGCATTATTGGCGGCCACATTGAATATGAATGTTGAATAATTTTTCATTATGTTAAAGCAACAGTGTACAAAAAGACAAAATTAAATGTCTAAATAATGCATTCATTCTATAAATAAATAAAGAAACTCTAATTTCAGGTGACATGTTAAAATCATTTTTAATTATTTTAGTATTTAATCAGTTATGTCATTGGGTTCCTTTGTTTCAAAGCACCATGGAACAGTTTCCACTGTCTTGTTTAATAGACTAACACCTGACTGGTCAACCTTTACAAGCAGAACAATTCAGACCAGTAAACCTTCCATGTTAGCCCTGCACACCGACTTTAATGGGAATTTTTTGACAGATAAAGTTCATGATATTTTGCATCACATCAACTAAATTATATATGCTTTGTGTAAATATAAAAACTTTATGGCATATTTAACAATTTATTTATAAAAATATTTAAACATTTGTTCCCAGTTTTATAAAATACTGTCACTGATTAGGTTGTTATTAAATTGTGGAACTTTTTGTGGCCCTAATAAAACTGGGCTGTTAGCCGACATGGTGCAGATTTTACTCTCTTTCTGACCATGCCGGTTTTTGATTAAATATAAAAAATTCATAACTATTTTATGCAACTTATTCTTAATCAACACAGTCAATCTACAAATAGTGGAACTGCGGCAAAGCAGAGTAGCATGGAGGCAATTGGTATTAGCCATGTGCTAGCATGTTAGCTTACCTCTAGCTTGGTCGCCTCGAGGTTCTGCACACATTATACCAGTTCAACACAATTGATAGTCGAAATATCACATTTATTGTCACACTATAAGGGGAGAGGGAGGTTGGAGACAGAGTTATGAGTGCCGTAAAATCACCAACAACAGAAACTAACAAAAGACGTGTTCTTGCTAAGCTAGTTGTTGCGCACAAGCAGCGCTTCAACATCGGAGACGCAGGCAGCAAATATTGCCCCATGTACGGGAAGTGCTTGTAGGTCTTAGCTGGTTACCTTACTAGCAATAGCCTTGTGGCTGCTTCTATAGCATCTCTGTCTAATCTCACTAAATCGTATTTAGAGTAACAAACAATTACCTCTTCACGATGCCGGTTTTAATTTTAATCTGCCGTATTCTTGGATCCGCCATGGCGATAGAGATGATTAATGAAATCCGGTGTTGCTTGATCTCTAGAGCTAACTGCAAGCGGGGAGCAGATGGACTTCAGCGATGACAAGCTGTTCTTCTTCTTCTTCTTCTTCTTCTTCTTCTTCTTGTGGCGTTTAATGGCGGTTGGCAAGAAACTGTAGGTGTGCATTACCGCCACCACTGGTATGGAGTGTGGTTCATCATGGATTAAATATCTTCCTATATACTTAAATTCTATTAAATAATTTTGTTCTTTTTAGAAATCTTAATTTGTATATTTGTAATAATGGTAATAATTTGTATATGTTTGCTCCCTATTGTCTTTTGTAATGAATCTATTATACTAAACTTTTCTTTAATCCTTTCAAATTCTCTCTTCATACCTCTTCTTTCCAGCTCATATTTCTGACACTATAAAAACATGTTCAATTGTTTCATCCTTCCCACAGTGGTCACATTGTCCTGTACTATGTTTATGCATTTTAAAGTGTATAATTAAGTCCTTTATGTCCTAATCTTAGTCTTGTTATTACCCTTTCCTCCTTTCTATTCCTTCTTCCAGTTCTTTTTTCAGCCTTTTTGATCCTATAAAACCATCTTCCTTTTTTTTCTCCATCTCATCTTTTCTGCCATTCTTCCTTCAATTTTTGTTTGATGATGCTTTTTGCTTCTGATTTACTTAAAGGTACTGTAAAATTGATCACAGAGAAGTCAATCCGCAGAGTAGATTGTTATTGATTTTTCAGGTCTGAGTGGCAGGTCGAGTGATACAAACTCCTAGCTGAGTGAGCTGGTCGCTTCTGTTCAAATTGATCTATAAATTGGATGCCGTTTAAAATTATAATATAATATATCCTAATTATTTTTATGGTTGTTTATTTTATCAACAGTATTTATCTTCCTGGTAAGCAACGAAACAAAACTCCTGAAAGAAGCCAAACCATAGCAACAGACATAGGAGTATAAAAAATATGTGTTGAAATCATAAAAAGACACAGCTACTAATTGTCAGCACAGCATCAACTGAGACAGCTGAGGTGAAGTGGAGGAAAATGTATAAATCATTTTAAATTTCTTTTTGACTATTGGCCGGACTCTCCTCTCCAGTACCCTGGGATAGGCCTTACCAGGGAGGCTGAGGAGTGTGATCCCTCTGTAGTTGGAACACAGCGTTTTCTTTCTTTTTTCATTGATTTCGTTTTTGTTTACCTGATTTTGCATTTACTTTAATACACTCTGTGATTTATATGTGAGAACCATGCTATGTAAATATATATATATATATATATAATATATATATATACTTGCATTAGAGGAACACTATTATTTTCAATGTACTAAAGTTTCCGCAGCCTAATTTCTTCCAGTAGATTGACTGTTTGCCAACACCCACTCGTTAAACTTAAGTGAAGACTTGACCACATTTGCACAATTCATGTGATGAGTCTTTTATTTCATATTCATGCAGCAGCAGTAAAATTCAGTCAAGCCTTTGGTCAATCTTGCCTGTCTAAACAGCTTGTGGATCATCCTGAAAGACATATCAAATTAAATCAGATTCAAAAGACAAAATGAGATCATTAGTGTCCCATTGTGAACCTAAAAATCACCATTCATTCGACATATTTTTCAAAGTAAAAACTTTAAATGTCACTGCCTTCATATTTACTTGGCTTTTTGCATTTACTTTAAACAAGAATTAAGCTCTCCATACTGAAATGTGTCAAATGGAAAGTTATAGACCAAACAAATTATTAATTTTACGCAGTTTTCCACCTAGGCTAAACAATTGACACGGTTTTAAAAAGCTGTTTTACAACGACAGCACATTCAATATCATTTGAATCAGTCTGCGTCTAATATTGATTTGTGTGATCACAAAGAAAATAATCAATTTCATAGCATTATCTAAGGCAACTTATGCCAAAAATATATACTATATTCTATAGGTCAAGACTTGTGCCTGGTGCTAGTAACAAAAACGGTTTATGCACAGAAACAGCACTGACTTTGCTTTATAAACCATACTGTGAATGACTGAAAATGTACCTAAAACCTCATGCCAATATCAAAAGTGTTCCTCGAAGCGGACATTGTTACCAAACTGATGAACTGTCAGGTTAGTATTTTCACAGACAAACTGAACTTCATCTATATGACAAAACTACATGTATAAA
The DNA here is from genome assembly GCA_036173005.1 of Crenichthys baileyi. Taxonomy (NCBI): domain Eukaryota; kingdom Metazoa; phylum Chordata; class Actinopteri; order Cyprinodontiformes; family Goodeidae; genus Crenichthys; species Crenichthys baileyi. The sequence continues at coordinate 323,315 of JAHHUM010002917.1, read as the reverse complement.
ACAGAACATTCAAAATTTCTTAGTAGAGCATATGTTTATTCTGTCCACAAAATCTAAATAGGCTTTCATCAGCCCTCTCTAGAGATAATATTGTAATCTACTTTAATTTGATGACTATAAGCAAAACTAGGAAGAGGAATCTATTGCATTGGTGATTTAAGCAGTATTTACAACAAAAAGGGAACAAGATATCTGGAGCTTGTACGTCTCACAGAACAGGAATAATTATAGTCGATTTTTACTTGCATTTGGGTTTCTTTTTGCATTGCCTCACTTCAATATTTCAGGTCCTGCATGTTGATCCTAATTCAGTACACATTGGCAGTACCTGTGTATTATACGAGTGTGCAAGTCAAATTAATTCGAGATGGAAGTGTGAAGTTTTCAATAACGGCAAAGTCAGCTAAAATGGAGAAAATAGTGTAGGGGCAATATGAGTTTCTTTTGTTGTTGTTTTAATTTGCTGCCAGTCAGATTAATTGGCCTTGCCCATTCACTATAACCTCGAAAATTTCGCAACTCTTATTGGCCAAAAAACTGATACTCAGTTGGACTTTGATTGGGCCATTCCAAGACATAAAACTGCTTTAAAAAAAAAAAAACATTGTACCTCTTGCTTTGTGTTTAGGGTTGATGTCCTGCTGGAATACATCACCCTCCACTCCCATACTCTGCTCTTTTGCAGCCTTTTACACATGCTGTACTCATGTACTAATGGGTACTCAGTTCTAATTCTGTACCATTTTGCCAAAAAAATAAAGAAACACAATTAGAAAGGAGACATGATAATTAGCAATAGTATAAATGAAAAAAATATTTAAAAAAAGCTAAATCATTGGCAGTGGTCTAGGTTAGCTGACTTTAGCCTGCAAAGGAGCAAATACTATGATTGTTAAAACTTTTATGGAAGAAATATCAAGTTCCTTCCAAAAAAGTAGAGTTTGTTTAACTGTTTGTGGAGATCAATATAAATGAAATAGAATAAAAGTTAGAACACAGTATTAGAGTCATATGGATGTTTAATTAAATAAGGATATTTAATATCTGTTTTAATAAGACCAAAAAAAAACCATAAAAATTCAAATGATACAAATAAACAAAAAAGATGAAGAAAAAACTTATTTACTGTACAAAGTAATAAAAAAATACAATTTCTACAGAGAAATAAATTATTACATCCCCATATTCAAACCCATTTAAAATAGCTAAAAACATCATAGAGGCATATTCAACTAATGTTTGGACTTGTATGACTATTTCTGCCATTTTTTGAACAACCAGCAAAGGCCTCGTTAACTACCAGGATTCTCAGCAGCTGGCAAGTAGCAAAATGGCTCCAAGCTTGAAAAAAGATATGGAAGAACTTAAGCTGTCATTGAATGTTATGTCAGAAGAACTGAGTAAGGTGGTGAAGCAAAAAAAGCTTGATGCGTTTGATTGGAGAAATTCAACAACTAAAAGCAATTATTGGGAAAAAAAGGGGATGAGAAGATAGAAGAGTTGGAAAAAAAAGAGTGGAGGACTTGGAAAGTTTGCAAAAAAGGAAGACGTGGTGATATCTGGATAAAAAACAACAACCGCACATACGCAAGGACAACACCCAGAAGACAAAAGGGGGAAATGCCCCACCAGATGAAGTTGTCAAGTTCTTCAGCAGCAAAGGGTTTTGTGGCAGTAAAAACTACCGCTTTTTATACAGTGCCTCAGAAAAAAACAAAATCTGGATAAAGAAGGGAAAAGACCAAATTATCCTTCGATTTGTAAAATACAAAATAAAAACTGAACTGCTAAAAGGTAAAAAAAAACTAAAGGAACAGATGGTTTTTTGTGAATGAACATCTTCAAAAAAGAATAAAGGTTTGCTTACCAAGCCAGGTATTGAAAAGGAGAAAAGATTAAGGCAACATGGACTAGGAAAATTGTAAGACACTGATAAAATTTAAAATGGTTCCCCTGAGCAAGCTAAGTTGTTGATGTTGCTGGTTGTAGAAAATTTTAGGTGAACAGAACAAATTGACTTGGTACCGTTTGGATTACATTTTTCTATTTTTTATTTTTGTTTTCTTTTTTGGTTTGTGGATATAGTGATGGAATGAAAGAATATACCTTTTTAGTTATGAGTCAAAAAATGAAATTTAAGTGTTTTGTTCCTACGGATCATAATTTTATGATATAGAAACTGATATAGATCCAGAGACCAATTTAAGTCATAATACCATACAGCATTGTGAATTTTTTCTAAAGACAGTATTAATATGGGGTCAGGGGGCTTTTCAATAATTCATTTTATTAGTAGGAGTATGCATAGCAATTTTTTTCAGATAAAAAGGGTCCTTTGGGAAATTTGATGAGAAAATTTAGTGTGGTAGCAACCCGGGAAACCTGGATTACTGAGGGAAAAAATCTGATGGATGGTCTGGATGGATATCAAATGTTTAGTCAGAATAGGTTTAAACAAAAGGGGGGGTGGTTTTGTACTTTTTGTTAGGTGTGGATTGAGATGTACGGTTATGGCTAAAATGACTTTTTCAGTTGATAACTTGATGGGAATGCTTATCTGTTAAAATGAGGATAATAGACCGGGACATATGTTAATTATTTGTGTTTATCGAACCCTGGGTCATCCATACATGAGTTTAGTAAGAGAATATTAGAGACGTATGAAAGGCATAATGGGAAAGCTTACTTTTATTTGTCGAGTTTAACGTTGATTTTTGAAATATAAAATGGGAATACTAAAACGACAGAATTCATAAAAAAATGTTTGGTTTAGGTTTTATCCATTAATTTTAAGACCTACGCGAATAACTAAAAACAGTGCGTCATTGATTGATAATATGTTTTAAACAAGCTCAATGTGAAAACAAAAAGTGGTTTTGTGGTTACTGATATAACTGATTATTCCCAGTGTTCACTATGTTGGATATTAGTAATCAGTTTAAAAACTTAAATATGACAAGCAATTAAAAACTAGTTAGAATAAAATCACCTAAGCTGTGGAGAAATGAAAGTAGAATTTTTTAAATTAAATTTGGGAAAGATTTTTATGTTGATGATATTTATGAGTCATATAATATTTTTTGGAAATATTTGAAAAATTTAAGTCATTATTGTCCCTTCAAAGGAAAAAACAAAACATAAAAATAGATTGACTCCCTGGATGACCAAAAGATTTGGGGAGAAGACATGTAAAAAGAAAATAAGTTATATAAGGATTTCATTAAATGCCCAACTCAGGAAAAAAAGAAGAAAAAATATAAAATATATAAAAATAAATTAACATCAGTGCTGAGAAAGAAAAAACAGGAGTACTATGATAGGTTGTTGCAAAAATACCACAAAACATTAAAAGGTACTTGCAATATAATTAATAGTATATTAAAATAAAAAAGACACTGATTTCCAATAGGTATTAAACAAAAAATTATAGTAGAAAAAAAGAGGAGATGGTTAAAGTTTTTTAACAAGTACTTTTTAATATCTGTCCTAATTTAGTTAAAAATTGCCAAAGGTTACAGAGGAAAGACATAACAAAATTTTAACAACATTAAACAATGTGTTGGAATAGTGAGTGAAAAGTGAGGTAATAGGCCAGTTAAAAAAAATACAAAAAAAGAAACCCAAAGATTGTAATGAAATAGATTTGGTTTTTGTGAAAGAGGTAATTTATAGTATTATTAAACCCTCTCACCTATATTTGTAACAGATTTTTTTAACTGGAACCCCTTTCCTGAGAAAATAAAAAGGCAAAGGTTTTTTCCAGTTCATAAAAGGGAGAGAAGCAAATATTAACAAATTACGCCGATATCATGCTCCCACAATTTTCCAAAATTTTTGGGAAAAAAAATTTATTTAAAAAAGGCTGGACCTTTTTTTTAAAAATATAAATTTTTTGAATGAGCCCAGTACGGCTTCAGGAAAAAAATGCTCCCACAATTTTAAAAAGCTGTGATGGAGTTTTTGGAGCACATTGCTGCAGCAGTTGACCAGAAGCTTAAATCGTAGGTGTGTTTATTGACCTATGTAAGGCATTTGATACTATTGAACACGCACAACTATTAGGTAAATGTGAATTGTAGGCTTCCCGGGGGGTTACATATCAGTGGTTAAAGAGTTTTTGGGGTAATAGATTACAATATGTACAAATTAACAACAAAAGCACAAACAGGAAAAGTAAATTTGGGTTTTTTCCACAAGGCTCAGTCTTAGGACCCAAATTTGTTTATACTTTATTTAAAAAATATTTTTGCAGTATCCAGTACTCTAAAGTTTATAATGTTTGCAGACGATACAAATTTTTTTTTTAAAAAAAATTGGATGAAATAAAAAAAAACATAAAAAAAGAATTAGCAAAGTTGAAAACAGGTTTGATTACAATAATTTGTCGTTAAATGAAGGAAAAAACTAAATTCATGGTATTCTCTGGTAGGGTCTATAAAAAATTACAGTTATGTATAAATGGAGTGGAAAATCGAAAGAGTATATAAGACAAAATTTGTTGGGGTTATTATAGACTATAAATTTAGCTGGAAGCCTCACATAGAAAAATTTTAAAAAATAAAGTTGCAAAAAACTATTGGAATATTTGTTTTAAAAAAAAAGATTTAATAAATGTTAAAGGCTTGTAATTATATATTCCTCTTTGTTATTATTTACTTATTGCTCAAAAATTGGGGGAAATGCAAAAAAAAAAAAATATTGAATATTAGTTAATTTGCAAAAAAGCTATAAGACTTATTAATAAGGTGGGATACTGTGAACCAACTGATAAACTCTTTATTAAAAGTAATACATTTAATTTTAAAGACATTGTTATATAAAATACTGGACATAATGTACAAAGCATTGAACAAAAGTCTTCCTTCCCGGTATTCAGAGGTATTTAAGTTAAGAGAGAATAAAATTAATTTGCGGGTTTTTTATATTTGAATGTGCAAAAAAAAGAAGAGCTAGATAAAGTCTAGATGGTTTTTTTTTAGTTTTTGTGTGAAACTGTGGAATGGATTGAACGAGGAGTTTAAGGTATGTCCTTTTCCTGGTGAAACTTTAAAAAAACTTTGAATTTAAACTGATAAATCATACGCTGTTATGTAGATTTAATATGTGTTTGAAGACATCTGGTAGGGTTTTAGGTAAAAAAAAAAATAGGGTAGGCAAGAATAGGCTTTGCTTCGGCCTATTCCTTTTTTGGTAAACTGTGGGTTTGTTTATTGTTATGTATTTTTTTTTCCTTTCCTTTGTTTGGTGTGGACAATTTACCAAAATAATGTTTGAATTGAATTGAAAAATAGAGGCATAACACATCTGGTGCACAAAGTTTAAAAGAGCAAAGGAAGAAACCAGCAGAATTACTCAGGGAGGTGTGTAGAATGACATAGGATGTAGGTGAGTAAATCAGGTGATAATGTGGAACAGCTGAGGCAGAGGGAAAGCAAAGCAACTGAAGGATGGAGACTATTTAATACAGTAGGAGCTGACATAAAACACAATATAAACTGACGGGGAAAATATATGTATACTGATCTAAGAATTAAATCCAACAGGCTAAAGAACAGAACACAACAATAAACTAATAAACTACACTGCTCAAAAAAATAAAGGGAACACTTAAACAACACAATATAACTCCAAGTAAATCAACCTTCTGTGAAATTAAATTGTTCACTTAGGAAGCAACAATGATTGACAATCAATCTCACATGCTTTTGTGCAAATGGAATAGACAACAGGGGGAAATCTTTGGTGATTAGCAAGACACACTCAATAAAGGAGTGGTTCTGCAGGTGGGGACCACAGACCACTTCTCAGGATCTATGCTTTCTGGCTGATGTTTTGGTCACTTTTTTAAGTTGGTGGTGCTTTCACACTCGTGGTAGCATGAGACGGACTCAAAACCCACAAATGACTCCGGTAGTGCAGCTCATCCAGGATGGCGCATCAATGCGAGCTGTGGCAATAAGGTTTGCTGTGTCTGTCAGGGTAGTGTCCAGAGCCTGGAGGCGCTACCAGGAGATAGGCCAGTACACCAGGAGACTTGGAGGGGCCCTAGGAGGGCAAAAAACCCAGCAGCAGGACCGCTTCCTCCACCTTTTTGGGAAAGGGAAAAGGGGGGGGCACTGCCAGAGCCCTGAAAAATGACCTCCAGCAGGCCAAAATGTGCATGTGTCTGCCCAAAACGGTTAGAAACCGACTTCCATGAGGATGGTATGAGGGCCTGACGTCCACAAAGGGGGTTTTGGCTCACAGCCCCCAAAACCGGTGCAGGACGCTTGGCATTTGCCAGAGAACACCAGATTTTGGAAATTCGCCACTGGTGCCCCTGTGCTCTTCACAGATGAAAAAAAGGGTTCACACCGAGCACCTGTGACAGACGTGACAGAGTCTGGGGGGAAAACCGTGGAGAGCGATCTGCTGCCTGCAACATCCTTCAGCATGACCCGGTTTGGCAGTGGGTCAGTAAGGTTGGGGGGGGGCATTTCTTTGGGGCCGCATGGCCCTCCATGTGCTCGCCAGAGGTAGCCTGACTGCCATTAGGTACCGAGATGAGATACTCAGACCCCTTGTGAGACCATATGCTGGTGCGGTTGGGGCCCTGGGTTCCTCCTAAGAAAGGACAATGCTAGACCCCATGTGGCTGGAGTGTGTCAGCAGTTCCTGCAAGATGGAAAAACTGAAGCTATGGACTGGCCCGCCCGTTCCCCCGCCTGAATCCGATTGAGCACATCTGGGGCATCATGTTTCGCTCCATCCCCCAACGTCACGTTTCACCACAGACTGTCCAGGAGGTTTGGCGGATGTTTAGTCCAGGTCTGGGAGTATGATTCCTCAAGGGGACCATCCACCGTCTCATCAGGAGCATGCCCAGGCGTTGTAGGGGGGTCATACAGGCAAAGTGGAGGCCACACACAATACCTAGCCCATTTTATTTTTTTTTAAAGACATCACATCAAATTTTTTTTCCACTTTAAATTTTTTGTGTGTGACTCCAAACCGGGGCCCCCTTTTGGTTAAAAATTTGGGTTTCCCCCTTTGTGTGATTTTTGTGTGATTTTGTTGTCCGCACATTCAACTTTGTACAGAACAAAATGTTCAATGGGAATATTTCATTCATTCAGATGTAGGATGTGTTATTTGAGTGTTCCCTTTATTTTTTTGAGTAGTGTAAATACAAATGAATGAACTAATATGAAAACACCTTGCTAACAATAATGAACACAGCGAATGAAATGAATATGGCAAGACCTAAAGAACATAACAACAAAGAAATGATCAAAATACAAACACAAAAGAAAACCATAACCCAAACACCTGTGGACTGTGACAGGCCTACTGAGGAAGTTCACCCAGAAAGCATCCAGCAACATGCTAAAAGAAGCGTCTACAAACCTGAAAATATCATCATGGAACCCACAACAGGCTCTTGCTAATGTGGATATGAAAATGCAAGACTGTGCAATCAAAAAGAGATGGAATAAGTTTAATTTTCATAGGTGTGTAAAAAAGAAACATTTGCTCTCTTACAAAAACATGAAGGCCAGACAAATGTTTGCCAGAGCAAAAGACCAGGACTTGATTGATTTATTTCAACACCAAAACATGGGTCATTATTTTGGCATAAACTAGACAGCATTCCAGGAAAAGATCCTTATATGAAGCTAAAAGTGAAAAGGTAGTGCAAGCTTTCCTCTGACTGATATCAGAGACTGACAGATGGCTAAAAAGAAGCATCTCGCTGAAGTCATTTCAACCGCAGGGAGTAGGGTGTCCTAACTTTTTCTTCAGCTAGAAAATGCATTGTTAATGTATTTTGTTTAATGAGTAAGACAAGTTTAATTATTGTTTTAAGTGCAATTAAATCAGCTTCTTTTCCAGAGATCAATGGATGAGATTAGATACCAATGTGTAAGCATTATTTTATAGAGATCTGAACATTTTATGGGGGGCTGCACGGTGGCGCAGTTGGTAGCACTGTTGCCTTGCAGCAAGAAGGTCCTGGGTTGAATTCCCGGCTGGTCTTTCTGCATGGAGTTTGCATGTTCTCCCCGTGCATGCGTGGGCTCTGACCGGGTACTCCAGCTTCCTCCCACAGTCCAAAGACATGTCTGTTTGGTTAATTGGTCTCTCTAAATTGCCCTTAGGTGTATGAATGAGTGTGTGCATGGTTGTTTGTGTGTTTCCCTGCGATGGACTGGCGACCTGTCCAGGGTTTACCCCGCCTCTCGCCCATAGACTGCTGGAGATAGGCACCAGCTTCCCCGCGACCCACTATGGAATAAGCGGTAGAAAATGACTGACTGACATTTTATGGGGTGTCCTAATTCTTTACATGACTGTACATATAAACATCCGGGGAAAAAAAGATTCTATTTCTTCCCCAAAAACCCTAAAAACATGGGATTTTCCAGACATTCAAAAGCAATATGAATAGCTATTAATTTATAATAAAACTATCAAACAGCTGCAAAATATATATTCTAGATATGTTCTTATTTTTGCGATTTTACTAAAATGAAAACATGCGAGATAATACTGTAAAAGTACGAAACACATAAATAAAAGGTAGTGGTGGCTTTCTGTGCTCTAACTGCACCGGGAGCAACAGCAGAGCACTAATTCAGTCCATGCTATCGGGGAGAGTCATGGTGTGATTGCATCTGAGATGAGGGAAAAACCCGGGGCTCTTTCCCTGCAGCTCCATGGCCGTTGATTATTGGTATTTTCCGAGTTTTCCAAACTAATAAGTGGCACTATCAAGCATTTGGAAGCGCCGGGAGACTGCAGACGGGCTGCTCGGCCTAATTGATATTGAGCGCGGCGCTGGTAGGCGCGGACGGGGCCGCTGCTGGGTAATTTGCAGTTTAATCAGCGTTTGTAATGAGGGCCCCTGATTAGCGCGGGCTGGAAATAAAAGAGAGTTACAAGGAACGTCTGTCAGAGTCCAGCGATAATTCACCACTAATTGTAATGATTAGAGAAAACTGGATGACTTTGGAGTTTTCTAATGCTTCATCGTGACACTTTATATAGGACTATGCTGCATGTTCCAGCGCCTTGTCCTATACATGTCAATTCATTCTGGCAATTTTCTCCATCAGACATCTCCACAGACCAGAGAACAGGGCTGAATCACAGAGATTTGATTATCAAACAAAAACAGCTCATTTCTAACAGGGGGCTTTCAGGTGGGTTGAGGGGGGTGGGGGTGGATCTTGGATGGACTGTGATGCAGAGAAGAGAGAGATGTATTCCTCGAGACGTGCCTTGACCACTGCTGGAATAGCAAATGTGAAATTAGCGAAAAATGTGTGCATGAACGCCTCTGGTCAATTAGCGAGGAAAGGAAGAGGAGGCAGGAGGCGAGAAAATCAGCTGGTGCTCTCATAGTCCAGGTTTGCCTGTTTGGAGAGAGAGAGGGAGTGCACACATACAGCAGCTGCAGCAACTCCTCCAACAAGCCTGCTGGTGGCCCTCCCTCTCCCTCGCAAAAGCTTTATGTGATTTCTACTGAATTATAATGGAGTTGGAGGAAATAACCTATCTGACTGTGATAATGACCAGAAAGAGAGATCTAAACTCACATTACTCCCCTGCAGTGTAATTTATCCTAAATAAAAATAAATTTTCTAGTTTTGCCTGTGTTAGATTTTGATGGCCTTGTCTTTAAAATGTCAACCTTTTCCCTGTTTGCTCAAGTACATTAAATGTCTTGTTTACAAAATATGCCATGCAGAGCTAGTTTAAGGCAGTAAACTGTCATATTTTAAGGCCTCCAGGCCAGCAGGGGGCCCTAAAAGAGTTTTATTTCTCACACAGAATATGTGTTGTGTAACTCAATGCAAAGCAGCAATCACAACCAAAGTAAATGCGAACAGAGTGTAATGCAAAGTTTTCAAGTAATAATGCAAAATTTTATTAAACAACCTGTAAGATTCTGGTATTTTCCCCACAGTCTATCTTCATAATTCGTGAAAATACATAACTACAACAAACAAATAAACAAACACATAATAGTTTAAGTACAACTGCATTAAATGGCTTGTTTCTAGGTAAGAAACTGAAGATGGAGTTTTACAGCTTTCAAAAGTGCATTTCCTTACAAAGTCTGCAAAAAATACCATTACAATTTCTTGTAGTCAGATCTTGCCTATAGATTCCCACAGTGTATATATATATATATATATATATATATATATATATATATTATATATATAGTATGTATTAGTACAATGACAATCTAATACCAGCCCATACCTAATGTGTGATGATGGTGGAGTGAGTAGAGCTGATCTTCAATATCATGTTCTGGGTATAGTGATCATCATATCTTATTGTACAGATCATGATTCTGTTGAAAATTTGTTTCCACAATGTTTTGATGTTGCATAAAGACTGAAACAGCTGTGTCTATCTTCCAGTTAGAAGACTGGGTTCAACCCTCTGCCCAGCCACAAGTTAAAGCGTCTTTGTAAACAGGGCGCTGGACCACCACCTGATCCCACTCCATCTCACCAATATTCCAACTGGTTGTGTAATTTCCTCAGCTGTAAGTAGTATTATAAAATCATCTGCTAAATGAAAAATATCATATAATGTAGTAATAAAGATAAACAGAGCTTGCATTTCAATTGTCATCACGTAATCACAGTGTAAATTTGCTTTGAGTGATTGGTTAGTGTCCAAACAGCTAACCAATCAACCCCTTAAACTAACACATTTATTTTAATGTTTTATTTTATTGTGTATGTAATATAGAATTGCTCACATTCAGTTTAAGTCATTAGTAATTCAACCTGGAAAGACTCACAAAGAGAAGACTGGGATGCAATTAGAAAAGTTTATAGTGAATGTTTATTTCTTTGGCGCTCGGACCCCAGTGGAAGACGTGAATGCTGAGAATGACATGCGCTTGAATGAACATCTTGGGGTTAGATTTAGAAATGTCTTCCCCCCCTGGGATCCGATCCTGGTGGTGGAGTGGATGCCTGGCCACACTTAGATAACAACACTGTTGGCTATATAACCAATGAGAGAGCTGGTTACATCCGAGGAGCAACTGTGATTGGTTTAATTTGGTTTTCAGTGTGCTGAGGGAGCAGAAGGGTCACAGAAGTGCTAAATGGAGAGGGCAAAATAAAAAGAAAATGCAATGGCAAAAAGGATTTAAAAATGCAGGATGAAAAAGAAAATGGAAATGGAAAATGAATTACCTTTTTAAATGTTTGATAAGGAAAGGTATTTATAATCAGATTTTTGATTTGTGTTTTTTAAATCTCCATTTAGAAATAGGATTTGAAAATACATTTTCAAATTGCAGTATATAATAATGGATTAATAAATACAATTTACAATTCCTCTTTAGTAATTCAATTTAAAATGTGCAATTACAAAACTCGTTTCAAATTGGATTTCTAATTGTATCATTTAAATGTTACATTTGAAATGGTTGTATTTCTTTTTCAGTGACTCTCCTGGTCCTTCATACTATTTTGTGTTTGCTGTGTGTCCTACATTGCCTGTATTAAACAGCAATGGGGACTTCTTCTGACTTTCTTTATACAATGGCTTTCTTCTTGCCACTCTTGAATAAAGGCCAAATTTATGGCAAAACTACCAGTTTTCCTGTCAACAGATTCTCCCACTTGAGCTGTGGCTCTCTGCAGCTCCTCCAGTATCACCATGGGTCTTATGGCTGCTTCTCTGATTATTGATCTCCATGCCTGGCCTTTCAGTTTGGTTGGATCACCATGTGTTGTTAGGTTTGAAGTTGTGCTATACTGCTTCCATTCTTGGATGACGGATTGAACAGAGGTCTGTGAGATGTTCAAAGCTTTCACAGAACAACTGGATTTATACTGAGAATAAATTACAAACAGGTAGATACTATTATTTACTAAATAGTTGAGAACTGGTTGCACTGGATTTTATTTAGGGTCATCAGAGTAATGAGGGCTATATAGAAATACACACCACACTTTTCAGGTATTTGTTTCCAAACAAGATTATGCATATTTTCTGTTGGTCTGTCTGGTAAAATTACAAAATATGAAAAGGTTCAAAGGGTATGTATACATTTGCAAGGTACCATAAATAAAGTAATGCATTAATTTCTCAGTTGGTTGCAAAGAAACCCTAGGTGTGCCCACTGTTTCAGTGACTCCAGTGGTCCCTGTGGTTCTCATTGGAATGTTGTCTGGTAAACCCCCCTATTAAAATGCTAAAAGCTTCCCAGGGCACTGCAGCTGCACAGATGACCTGTTTGGTATCAGGTGTGATGTGCCACTACACTGATCATCTCAATCTGATCCTCTGGTCGGCGACACAGCGCGACAAGACCGGACCAGCCAGCAGGAGTCGGCGATCGATTCTCCAGCAAGAGGTGATCTATATGTGGTATTTTAATGTCACAGACTCAGGCCAAATTGATAGTGATAAATATTTACCGGAAGATTAGGTGAGGGGAGTGTTTCTGGGGCGCCCCATCTCAGACCTGTAACCCTGGCAGAGCTGTTCTTCTCTGTGTCGGATTAGCCCCATCCATCCAGTGTCAATGGCTGTCTTGTTGTGAAAATCAGTGGGTAAACACGGCTGACAGGGAGAGACAGAGGAGTGTGTGCAAGGGGGGTGGGGTTGGAAAATATGTGTGTGTTAGGTGGTGGATAGGCAGTTGATTACTCATACAAATAGACTCCAAACTCTCCCTGGTCTCTTTGGAAATCTGTTTTTTCTCTGTTCACCTTATTTCCTATCCTTCTTCTCTCTCTGCTGTATTTACTCCCCTCCCTGCTGTCTCCAAGGACCCCCTTGTTCCCCCTCCCCACCACCTGTCCTGCTGTTTCCACTTTGTCCCCATCAATCACTGCAGTATTGTATGCTGGATGTTATATAGAGTGACTTAATATCTCCCCCTTCATCTCTATTCACTCCTATTATTCTCCATGAGGGTCCAACCCTGCAGCTTCACATATGACCATGAATGTGTGTGTCAATATGTGTGTCTGTTTCTGTAACAAGATAATGCAAAGTAAAAAAAAAAACCTGAAACAAGTACTGTGCATTTTCTGTGAGGCGTCTCCCATGTAATTTTGTTGCTAACCTGGTTTGGAAGTCATCCTGTTACAGAAATCTTGAAATTAACAATGATGCAGATTCATTTTAAAGGTGAGTTAAAAGGACTGCACTAAAACACTGTATTGGCCCATTACAGCCTGAGTCAGGTAATATATGTCTGTAAATTCTATGTTTTTGAACAGCTTTTCATGCTTTAAATGGAAATTTTAAAAAATCAAATAGATTTCTATTGATTGTATCTTAATTAAAACATCAGGCATTTATGGCTAGCTAATTTCCCATTCAAAAAGAAAAGCCCATAGAAAATACCTAAAGTATCACAACTGACACATTTTTGCTACTGCTTTTCTTCATGTTCTACATGAAAACAACTACTTTAAATGTATGTATCTTTTTCCATTTTTTTTCCTGTACACATTTACAAAGAGGGTCTTTGTATTCCATGACAACTATATTTCTTAATTTGTATACCCATTTCAGAGTTCGAGCTTCCACCAGTGGGCAGGAGACAAGTATGGCCAAATATACCTACTACAATACCTGACAATTTAAAGTAATCTTTTAAAATCTACTCATGATCTAAAGTAAATAACAATGGTTATATGACTCCAGTAAACAATACCAACCAGCAGGAGGCTGCTCCGAGTTCTTATGGTTTATATCAGGGGTCGTATTATGTTTCATAAGAGTCAACTGGTTTGAACGTGAATCACACCCAAAAATAGGGAAGGAGGAACAAAAGAAGAGAAAGGAGAAAGTAAGTCTTCATAATATAATGAAATACAAATAAACATGACATGTCTAGATTTAGATTAGCATAGAAGAGGCAGGGATGCTAACTGTGACATCACTGTTCCCCAGTAAATCTGTTAGCTATACACAGTTACAGTAAAAAAAAAAAATACACATGCTCAATTTAAAGGATGTCTGGGAGAGTCTTTTTAATTTTCACCAAATTCTGATTTGACATATTTGTACAAGAGAGGCAGAAGCAGCAGAAAATGTTTTTTTTTTTTTTGTATCACATTCAGGTCTGTGTGTAGCTGCGGAGGTAGCAAAAAATTTGTATGAGCTAAAAAATGCTTATAGTTGAAAATTGCACAACATGGTGAAGCAGATGATTTATGTGCTGCTGCTACTTAAAAGGCAACAAACCTGTTCTTCATCAGCTAAAATATCTGCATCAGATCCCCCAGTGTGGTTGCCCTGGTCACAATGAAAGTTTTTTTTAGAGCAGAAATAGTGTTTTTTTTTTATTTTCAGCCAAGATTTTTCTTAAAACTTAATCATGTATATTTAGATAACAATAGTTGTTAAGTGGTGTTAGCTAAAAAGTCAAAAGTAGCTAAACATGATGAGAGCCTACAGGCAGGGTACACCAAAACAAATAAAGAATGGGATTTCTTTTTCAACGCCCTACTTGACTGTCTTTGGTAAATTTTTACTTTCATATGCACCTGTCTTTAGCTACCTCTAAACGTTAAAATTTTGGTCTTTGCATTTCCTCAGCATGAGGAAATTATCTCTACGTCCGATAATGACAAGCAGCATTGAGTGCCTATTGCGGTGAAGCTCCTAAATAGAGCTGCACAATGTACTAAATCGCTATCGTCGTCACAATATCAAAACCACCAAGGAATGCTTGGATGCAGACTTTGGTCAGCTATTACATTTCAAACACTATGCGGTCACGCTCTGCATGCCAGTAATTTGTTTGGCATTCGCCATTGATGCCCACAGCTGCTAGATTAGAGTGGATTAAAGACAAGAAGGCTCAGAGTAATGGTATCATTTTGATGATGGTAAAGAAACAGAAAAACTGAAAAAAATTGGTTCAATTGTAACTGATTTTGTCAGTGCAATATTTAACAATAATATCACAACTACACGTTTTACTAATATTTTACTGCCCTGGTAAAATACATTCCCTCCCCATGTTTGTTAAGATTGTGCCTTGTGACATGTAGTAGTGATGTATGTATTTCAGTGAGAACAGATTGTCTCATTTTTAAACAAGGTTTTAAGAATTTCTTATCAGTAATAGGTAACTTTCCTGTAGTAGAAAGATGTTACACTGCTATGAATTTGTAGAAAAGCGAATCAATCCCAAGAAAAACGGGAGGCTAACAACTAGTCTGACAGGTGCCTTTGTTGTAAAAATAATAATAATATAATAATCTTAATAATAATAATACTAATAATTATTATATAGACTTTATTGATCTAACTGATCTTAGCAATTTAAAAACAACTGAACCTAAAAATGCACATACCTGTGGGATTCAATACTATATGAGCAGATATTATACGCTTACACAGTACGCTGTTTTAAACGTGATGTTGTCTTTGCTAGTATAAAAAAGTGTGATTGTGTCCATCTCCCTAATCAGCTGATTGCACCTCTAAGGTCGCTTCCAAATAAGTACAAGCCGAGAAACATGCCATTTTTAATGCCATTGCAGAGATGACTGTAGCAAAACCTGAGCTGATTCCAACTCTGACTTAAGACTCATGTACATACACTATATATTGCCAGGCATATTGGGTCACACCACCAAATCAATACATTCTGGTGTTCCAATCACTTCCATGGCTGCAGGTTTATAAAGTCTGGTGTGGAGAAACTGGACTGTTCTGCACAGAGTCCTGACCTCAATCGTCTTGAACACCTTTGGGATGAATCAGAGCGGATGCTGCAATTCTGGTTTTCTCATCTAACTATGAACAGACTCCTAAACCTTGTGGAAAATGCTTACAGAATAGTTAAAGTTGCTATTGCTGGCAGCAATGGGTCCATCAACAAATTGAACCTTATAGATTAACAATAGGATGTCATCAAAGTCCATGTACACATAAAAGTAGACAGACAAATACTTTTTGTGTATCTACACATTTTGAACTTGAATGCGTTCCTTTTGAGTTTTTTTTAAGTATATTGAACATTTTGCAACAAAATATTGTTTCTGTGGATATATTTTGCCGTAATAAAAACAAATGTGTTTTCAGATTCTGAGATTCTGAGGTGCAACTTTCTTTATTTGGTGAGCATTACAAAAGAACCGGGGCGAGATGCTGTTTGTGAGGACAGAAAAGTCAGGCCCAAACCAGGTTTTATAGTTTAGTGATGAGACAGCTCAGCCACCATAATTATGCACAGTAACACGGACATAATTCAGCAAAGAGAACAGTAACAAACTGTGAAAATGTAAAATGAATATCTGATAATATAGAAATGCATGTTGGTATGGACTTTAGGAAGAGCTCACAGGAGCAGTAGCCCAGGGCCCCAGGATTTAATGGGTGCAGCTATTTTTATTTCCTTTTTTTATGAATGGATTGTTCACAAACACTGTATTTTACAGATTTCAAAGTTCAACCTTTAACCCCATATATTGTGAGGTGTTCTAAGGTCATGGATGTTCTTGTACAAACCAAAATTCAGCTATTTATAAACAATGATTTCATAACCCCACCTCTACCAAGTAGTTGTGCTTGGGGTTGAAACAGATCAGAGGATCTTGAACCTAAGAATGACACCCAAGATAAAGGTGTAATAGTCAAAATCAGTTATCTATTTTAAAGCAATCTTTTTGTAACAATACAAACCATCCATCCATTAATTTTCTATACCCTCTTCTTCTGTACGGGATTGCAGGGGAGCTGGTGCCTATCTCCAGCAGTCTACGGGTGAGGGGCGGGGTACACCCTGGACAGGTCACCAGTCCATTACAGGGCAAGTACAACCAAAAAAATCTATTTCTCTTGATTTGATGTGTTTAAATACTAAATAAACATGTTCACAAACAAAACATGCACATTAATATGTGTGAAATTGGTTTGATGAGATCAGACCATCAGAAGTGGTGATAAATAGTTCATATCTGCAACTTTCACTATGTTGTACATACATGGTAGTCATATTAGATGCTGAATAGGGCTGCTTGACCTTCCCACTCTAGATGGTGTTTTTCTGACTGGGAATTTGGAAAATCCAACTTTCCAGGACAAAGTGAATTCACCATAAAAGCAAGCCTTAGGTACATGATTGTAATTCAGTTTGAGTTTTTAAATAGCTAAAATCAGCTAAAACAGCGGATCTGTCCGACCAGCTGTTTGCTTTCCACTGCTTCAAGGATCTTCACTTCCCTACAAACATACAGTTGATGCCACATCTTTCTATTACTTTAAAACCCCAAATTATTTATTTAGGCTTAGTGTTTTGCTTATCTAACTTACTCACTGGAAATAACAGGTTCTACTTAATATACTGTCAAAATGTTCTATTAAATCGACTGTCGTAGGAGAAGAAAAAACATTTTAAAAAACACTGGAAAAAATAGTCAAAATTCATCTGTTACTGTTGTCTTATTAACACTAATAGATCAGATCTTGAATATATAAACAATCCAGTCCATCCAGTTACCAAGTGTGTTGGCGTTGGTTTTTACTCACATTTATCTGAAATGTATTTGTGTCATTTAGCCCTCTTCGTAAAATGAAGACATCACGTCTCCACCAACGCCCCTGTGTTTTATGAAGGGTCCCTGACAAATAGGGGCTCCTCGCCACGCTCGGGTGGCCCCCTTCACTCTGCTCTCGGCCTGTTTACATAGCACCAGGACCATTTCCACATATTAAACAAATCTCCGCCCGAGGGGGACATCAATAATCCGCTAACGGGTCACCGACAAGACAGTTATAAATGCCCTTTTCCGGTGGTGGGGGTGGAATAAATGTCCGTGTCCAAAGATGACCTTCCTTGAATACAGCTTCTGCAACTCTGAGCAGTTTATTACACCACAGCTGAAAAAAAAATAAAGGAAAGAAAGAAAAGGCTATGTCCCAAAATGTTTTATTAGATTGTTATTAAATGGTTGATTGCAACAACAAGACAAAAAAAGATATTTCTAAAACCAGCCTCAGTCCACACTCCTAACATAATCCTAGCGTTAAGAACCCATCACCATTTATCAGCTTTTATTACCACATGAAAGACTTTGAGACAGCCATAATAATAACAGGAGACATTTTTCCAACAAATAGAACGGCCAGTGAAATAGATCAGTAAAACACAGAGTGGATCTTGGACCAATTTAATTCATTCATATTTCCACATTACAGCCTTATGAATTCCTCAAATTCGATAACAAGCACTCAATTCACTCTATTATGTAAGTTAAATTAGACTTTGCATTAAAAAAACAGAAGAAGAAAAGTTGTAGGGTTATTCAATGGCTTCTTGAATAAAATGTAATTTGTGAGAGAATTTGTTGTATCTGTCACAAATATTCACAATTAGCAGTGGTAATTATTTGGTAGTTTCTGCAATTACGGCCTAAATGGTTAAATTCGGAACTGTGTGGAGGCCTAATTGGCCTAAATGTGATATTTTGCATATTTGCATAATGAGGAAATTGGTAGAAAATTGTGTTCACTCATTTGTGAAAACTCCTATGAATTTTATGAATTCCAAAGGCCTGCTCCTGAAGTCTGTGACTTTGCCGGCTGCTCCCTGAGGAGCCCGGTGGAAAGTGGGGCACAGGCAGGGCGCCAGATGGAGGTGATTTAAAAGAGAGAGGAGAAAGTGTAAGTGGGGTTTTGCAGAACTTCTTGTCTGCAGTTGTAGACCTGTGAGGATTTAAGTTAGCCTGGTTTAGTCATCGTGCTTTTTGCCTTAACTATAAAAAATAATTTTGGAGCGTTTTAGCCATTTAAGTCATTTAAATTTTTAAGAGTTTTAAAGTCCAATGTTTAATATTGGTTATATTCCAATATTTACTATTTTTTGTGGTAATAAATCCATCATAAACCAATTGATTGAATATAACGGTAGATGTTGGTTCATGTTCGGTGTCCAACAGAGAACAGTGAGGGGGATATGCTTTTATGGGTTGTGTTATTATTATGGGCTGCATGGTGGTGCAGTTGGTAGCACCGTTGCCTTGCAGCAAGGAGGTCCTGGGTTGGAATCAAATTCAAATCTTGCTTCATGGAGCTTACATGTTCTCCCCGTGCATGAACGGGTTTCTTTGGGGTACTCTGGCTTCCTCCCACAGTCCAAAAACATGATTGAATACCCTGATTGCCCCTTACATATGAGTGTGTTTGTGCATGGATGTTTGTCGTGTGTGTCTCTGTGTAGCCGTCTGATGGAATGGCTACTTGTCCATGGTGTACCCTGCCTGTTGCTCAATAGCTGCTGGAGATAGGCCACAGCAACCCCCCACGACCCTGCAAGGACAAGTGAGTATAGACGATGGATGGATGGGTTGTTTTATAGATGAATATATCACTTTACAAAATCTTAAGAAGTGTCATCAGACGTATGGTTGAGCAAGTTTCTGTTTTGGAGCAAGAATTAGGGATATTGCTAATGCTTAAGTCAAACTTACATGCATGAACCTCTAAGCTAAACGGCACATGGCTAACACGACATCTTGTTAGAATAGAATAAACTAGTTCACCACAGTTTTTTGCTCAGTTATAAATCAGTTCTTATTTGGTGTTTATTTGTATCATGGGAGGACAACCCAGATGTGCAAAATGATCTTAATAATTGTTTAGAATTGAACTAATCTAGTCTAGTCAGTACATTTTAAAAATTCACTGATATTTAACAATTTTATTGAAGTTTCTTTTAGCTGTTAAACTTAAATAACTTTTAATCAAAAATGTTGATTGAAATCAACCAAAATAAATTGTAGAAGGGGACATTAAAACCGTCATTCAATGCATTCATGGTTTTAGTACAGATACAGTAACAAATGCAGCCACATTTGTTTTATTAGTGTATCCATTTTATTTTGTATGACAATCTCTATCATAGGGATTGTTGTTAGTTGCTAGAGGTTTGTTGATTCTTCTGATTCTATATGTATTTTATTTTAGAAAAAGTAGAAAATTTGACAACAAATTAATGTGTAATTTGTATATTTAGAGCCTGACATGTTTAATTCTCCAGAGCACAAAATATGTCAGCTTTTTTCCATACGGATGAGCTATGCTCTGGATGACTTCTGGCCACTGCATGTCAGCTGCTGACAGGGTGATAAACCATGTGGGAATTCCAAGTTGTTGCACCATGGTCTGGCAATGATAAAGAATCCCTCAAAAATAATCCTGGATCCAGATGGTGGTCTGCATCCCCACCAAAATTTAATCATCTGTTCCGTGTCCTAATACACACCTTGTCTGAAAGTTTAACTCGAACCTGTTCAAAACTTTTTGAGATATTTTGTAAACAGACAGACAGACAGCGACAAAAACATAACCTCCTTGGCAGAGGTAAAAAAACTGCAGAGGCCTAAATTAGCTGACTACTGCTACCAGAAATCACATTCTCTGTGTTTAAAACAGCCCAAACAGGCCACCAAATTGTGTATTTTACCATGTTTCACCTCATGCTGTCAACCTATAATTCAACCATGAATAATGATCTGAATATGAACATATTTACCGTGGTGGACTGCTAGTTGGAGTATTTAATCATGAACTGCGTGGTGGAAGCAGCTACAGACGTTCGTTCACATGAGGTCTCCACCATGAAACGAGACGTTTGTTATGTTTCTAATGACAAATTCTTGCTCATCTGGTGTTGCTGCTGTTCTAAGACATTGTTACCCTGTCCCAAATCATCCGAGCTAATTCAAGCTAAGAGCATGTTGAATGCAGCAGGTAAGGCGGTAACTACTCATACCTCCCTCACACAATATGTCGCAAAACATAACCACAGTATTATTAAGCAGATTTGTTATAGTGCGTATTTATTCAGAATTCTTTTAAATCAAATTAATTAGTAAATTTACCAGGACATTTGAAGATGATGATCATTTGAATTTATTTTGCAGACTAACTGATTGATAAATATAAAATGTCCCTTATTAGAGTGGTCACAAAATCCAGTGGAGTTACCTTGAGAAGTCAGCTAGTTAATAAATAGAGTCCACCTGTGTGTAATTTAATCTTTGCTGTCCTGTGAAGGTCTCAAAGGTTTCTTAGAGAACATTAGTGAATGATTAGCATTATGAAGTGCAAAAAACACAGCAGCCAGGTCATTGATAACGTTGTGAAAATTGTTAAAGAAGGAATAGGTTATAAAAATGGAAAAAAGAAATGGGAAGCAGTATATTAAAACTGCAAAGGTTGTGCTATAGTACTTTAAGAGGCTGCAAATGTCTTGCCAGAGATAAAATGAAATGGTTCAGAAAAAAGGGTTGCTCCTCGCGGGACCCGGCCCGGCCAAGCCCGAAGGACAGACGCAAGGCCATCCCCCAGTGGGCCCACCACCTGCAGGGGGAACCGTGAGGGACCGGTGCAAAGAGGATTGGGTGGCGGACGAAGGTGGAGACCTCGGCGGCCCGATCCCCGGATGCTTAGGCTGGCTCTAGGGAATGTCACCTCACTTGGGGGAAAGGAGCTTGAGCTTGTGTGGGAGGTCGAGAGATATCGACTAGAAATAGTCGGGCTCACCTCCACGCATAGCGTGGGCTCTGGAACCCATCTCCTCGAGAGAGGCTGGACTCTTCTACTCTGGAGTGGCCCACGGGGAGAGGCGGCGGGCTGGGGTGGGTTTGCTTGTTGCCCCCCCAGCTCAGCCATCTCATGTTGGGGTTTACCCCAGTGGATGAGAGGGTCGCATCCCTGCGCCTTCGGGTTGGGGACAGGTCTCTGACTGTCGTTTCGGCCTACGGGCCGGGCGGTAGTGCGCCTGTCGGGAACTCCATTATTCTGCTGGGGGACTTCAACACCCACGTGGGAAACGACAGTGACACCTGGAGAGGCATGATCGGCCTCCCCGATCTGAATCTGAGTGGTGTTTCATGATTGGACTTCTGTGCTAGTCACGGATTGTCCATAATGAACACCATGTTCAAACGTAAGGGTGTCTATCAGTGCACTTGGCACCAGGACACCCTAGGCAGGAGGTCGACGATCGACTTTGTTGTCGTATCGTCAGACCTTCGACCGCATGTTTTGGACACTCGGGTGAAGAGAGGGGCTGAGCTGTCCACTGATCACCACCTGATGGTGAGTTGGTTCTGCTGGAAGAGGAGAAAGCCGGACAGACTTGGCAGGCCCAAGCACATAGTGAGGGTCTGCTGGGAACGTCTGGCGGAGCCCTCGGCCAGGAATGTATTCAACTCCCACCTCTGGGAGAGCTTTGACCAGATTCCAGAGGATGTTGGAGACATAGAGTCTGAGTGGACCATGTTCTCCGCATCTATTGTCGATGCTGCTGCCTGTTGCTGCGGCCGTAGGGTCTGCGGTGCCTGTCGCGGCGGCAATCCCAGAACCCGGTGGTGGACACCGGCAGTAAAGGACGCTGTCAAGCTGAAGAAGGAGTCCTATCGGCTGTGGTTGGCTTGTGGGACTCCTGAGGTGCTTGATGGGTACCGTGAGGCCAAGCGTGCCACGGCTCGGGCTGTGGCAGAGGCAAAAACCTGGGCCTGGGAAGAGTTCGGTGAGGCCATGGAGAAGGACTACCGGTTGGCCTCAAAGCGATTCTGGAAAACCGTCCGGTGCCTCAGGAGGGGGAAGCAGTGCTTCGCCAACAGTGTTTACAGTGGGGGCGAGAGGCTGCTGAGCTCGACTGGGGACATTATCGGGCGGTGGAAGGAGTACTTCGAGGATCTCCTGAATCCTGCCATCACGCATTCCCTGGTGGAAACAGAGGCTGGGGACTCGGGGTTAGATTCTTTCATCACCCAGGCGGAAGTCACCGAGGTGGTTAAAAAGCTCCATGGTGGCAGGGCCTTGGGGGTGGATAAGATCCGCCCTGAGTACCTCAAGTCTCTTGATGTTGTAGGGCTGTCATGGTTCAACATTGCGTGGCGGTCGGGGACAGTGCCTCTGGACTGGCAGACTGGGGTGGTGGTCCTCTTTCATAAGAAGGGTGACCGGAGGGTGTGTTCCAACTACAGGGGGATCACACTCCTCAGCCTCCCTGGTAAGGCCTACGCCAGGGTATTGGAGAGGAGAGTCCGGCCGATAGTCAAACCTCGGCTTCAGGAGGAGCAGTGTGGTTTTCATCCCGGCCGTGGAACCCTGGACCAGCTCTGTACCCTCTACAGGGTACTCGATGGTTCATGGGAGTTTGCCCAACCAGTCCACATGTGTTTTGTGGACCTGGAGAAGGCGTTTGACTGTGTCCCTTGTGGTGCCCTGTGGGGGGTGCTCCAGGAGTATGGAATCGGGGGCCCTTTATTAGGGGCCATCTGGTCTCTGTACAAGCGGAGCAGGAGTTTGGTCCGCATTGCCGCCACTAAGTCGGACCTATTCCCGGTGCATGTTGGATTCCAGCAGGGCTGCCCTTTGTCGCCGGTCCTGTTCATTACTTTTATGGACAGGATTTCTAGGTGCAGCAAAGGGGCGGAGGGGGTCTGGCTTGGGGACCAGTGGATTTTGTCTCTTCTTTTTGCAGATGACGTGGTCCTGCTGGCCCCCTCTAACCAAGACCTACAACATGCACTGGGGCGGTTCGCAGCCGAGTGTGAAGCGGCTGGGATGAAGACCAGCTCCTCCAAGTCTGAGGCCATGTTTCTCGACCGGAAAATGGTGGCTTGTCCTCTTCAGGTTGGAGGGGAGTTCCTGCCTCAAGTGGAGGAGTTCAAGTATCTTGGGGTCTTGTTCACGATTGAGGGAAGACAGACGGATCGGTGCGGCTGCTGCAGTGATGGGGGCACTGTGCCGGTCAGTTGTGATGAAGAGAGAGCTGACCCGAAAAGCAAAGCTCTCGATTTACCGGTCGGTCTACGTTTCTACCCTCACCTATGGCCATGAACTTTGGGTCATGACCGAAAGAACAAGATCCAGGCTACAAGCGGCTAAAATGAGCTTCCTCCGTTGGGTGGCCGGGCACTCCCTTAGAGATAGGGTGAGGAGCTCGGCCATCCGGGAGGGGCTCGGAGTAGAACCGCTCCTCCTCCACATCGAGAGGAGCCAGTTGAGGTGGCTCGGGCATCTATATCGGATGCCTCCTGGACGCCTTCCTCGGGAGGTGTTCCAGGCACGTCACACCGCGAGGAGACCCAGGGGACGGCCCAGGACACGCTGGAGGGACTATGTCTCTCAACTGGCCTGGGAACGCCTTGGGCTCCCCTCGGAGGACCTGGGGGAGGTGTCTGGGGAGAGGGACGTCTGGGCGTCTCTGCTGAGTCTGCTGCCCCTGTGACCCGGTCCCAGATAAAGCAGAAGATGACAACGCCGACGGTTTAGAAAAATACACAGAATCTGTGGCAAGACCTGAAAATTGGTGTACAAGGAAGCCCTCTTTCCAATCTGGCTGAGCTTTAACTATTTTCCAAACAACAGACAAACATTTCAGTTTTGACACGTACAAAGCTGAGAGAGACAAACCTCCAAAAGACTTCCCACTGTAACTGAGGTGAAAGTTGGTTCTATGAAATATTGACTCAGGAACTGAACACAAATGCATGCCATACTTTTCACATTTTTAGACAAATATTAAAAACTATTGATAATTTCCTTCTAATTCACAATTACTCATCAATTTGTGTTGGTCTGTCACATAAAATCCCAGTACAATACACTGAAGTTAGCGGCTGTAACCTGACAAAACCTGAAAACGTTCAAAGGGTGTGAATACTTTTGCTGAGCACTGTATCCTTCAAGTGCTTTTAATTATTTCAAGCCATTTTTATTCAGCTGTTTACAGCATTTTACAAAAGTAACAATAAATTTGAACAGAAAAATTGCAATGTTGGTGTTTTAAACCAGTAAAAACACTTAAATACACTCTCTGCCGTTGTAGCAGAGAGTTACATTTCGTTAAGAAGTAAAAACGTGCTGAGCCACTTTTGTAAAACACATGCATTACTTTAAGCTGACTCTTCACTTTCTTCTGCTGGCCTGTTTATTTTTCAGTTTCTAAAGAAAAGAAAGTGCACATAAAAACTTAAAATTGCAGTGTTCGTATCTTAATGGGAATCAGGTTGTTAATGTTTTGTGTTTCAAGAATCATCCACATTAATTAAACTTTGACAGTTCCAATTAAAACTGTAGGCCTGTAATATTATGACGGGGTTCCCGCCGGGAAGTAAGCCATCTCGAAACAAACCGCACAGGTTTAATGTAAAGGTTGAGTGGCTGATCACAGAGCCTTGACGAGGAGTTTTCGAGAGCGTACGTGCACACGTGCCTCTTTTCCTTTTTATTGTGCTTCCCTGTCATTACCCAGAACCTCATAAAACTCATAGACAATAATGATCCTTCCATAGACTGTAATGATCCTGCCATTTCATGGGGTATTACGCTATAATGATGATGGTCCCCCCCTAACATTTGCATCCCATCCAGCCTTTAGCTGCGACTATCACCTCTATCTTACCTGGCACGGGTAATTTATAGAGCAAAGGCATGATTAAGACTCTCTGGAATAACACGATCCACCACAAAGATTTATTACGGGATTGTAAACCAAGAAGGCAAAAACAATCCACCTGCAAGGTTTGCATGGTAGTTTTTTTTGTGTGGTCAGTGTTCAGAAATGAAGACATTCACGATAACCCGACAATGACAGAAGACTAAAGATGATGGTGAGGTGGGTGGGAAACCTGGGAGGAGAAGGGAGGGATTTAGGGTGTGGCAGAATCATAAAAATGCTTGAGAGGGAACTAGTGGGAAACAAACAAACGCGACTGTAGACGTGCTCTTTGGCCCAGAAATTGTTCTCCACTGTTCTTTACAAACAGAGAGACAACGTGAGGCACAAAGACGACACACACTCCGACACACACAATTGCAGGAAGGAGGGGGCGAAAAAAAAACAACAAGTCTGTGCGTATTTTACTCTGAGAGTTAATGGGAATAAAATACCTTGGTGGATGAGTGCAGATGTGTTTGATACAAATAGTCATTTTCCTATTTGCTGCCTCATTGAGCATGATGAATGATGGGAGTCAGGGAGGCGGCGTGATGAATGGCAGCACCTTGGCTCCATTGCATGCCCTATTGATTCTCCTTCTTTATTACTCCTACAACCCAGCTGGCTGCTCCTGCCCTCCCTTTACTCTCTGTTCTCCACTGCCGGGGGGAGAAAAGGAGAAATAGGTGTGTTTGTTGGGTTGAAGGGGCTTCTTCCTACTGTAAAACCCCGCCTCTTACAGGAAAAACACAGAGCTGTGTGTGTCTGTATAAACATGGAGGTGAACTAGCACAAAGTGTGTGTTTGTGTGTGTGTTTCTTGTGGTCTGCTGGGAATTCACGGATAGGGGAAAAAATGAGTTTTCTGATTAGCAGATTAGAGGCCAGCAGTCTCTAATAGGAACTTGGCTAGGAGCTGCTTAGTTAGAGGGAGCTCCCAGACTACTAGTAGGGGTTGGGGGGATGATGGAAGGAGGGAACATTAAGATAGAATTTAAAAAGAAAGAAAATTAGGTAATATGGGGGTATGTGGGGTTATTGAAGGAACTATTAATATATGAGTAAAATACATAACAGTTCAATTAAGATGCTTGTTTCCGATAGGTCCTTAGCCTTAGGTTTATAGTTGTTCATTGGTCCTAAACCAACATAGACTGATATCATGTGCCTTCTTTGGAAGTCATTGACCTAAAGAAAACTTATGAGATAGGTGTGAGTGGTATTAAAACAGTGCATTTAAATTTGTCTACACTTGCTGACTACTCAAAGCATTTTTACAATACTAGCTACATCACTAACACATGTACACAAATACCAATCAGTGTCTGTAAGGCTATGTGGGGTTAAAGGACTTACCTAAGGACACATCCACATGTAGTCGTGGAAAGATGAGATTAATTTAATTTCCTCCTAGGTTATCATGCTGTTCCTAATATGAAAAGGTTGATCTAAAATTATGGAAGGTTGGAGCATAGATACTGTATCCACATTGCATTTAAGCATCAAGGATCAATGGGCTGCACGGTAGTGCAGTTGGTAGCTCTGCTGCCTTGCAGCAAGAAGATCCTGGGTTTGACTCCCAGTGTCCTTTGCATATTCTCTAGTGCATGCTTGGGTTCTCTCCGGGTACTCCAGCTTCCTTCCACTGTCCAAAAACATGACTGTTAGGTTAATTGGTACCTCTCAATTCCCCTTAGGTGTGAATGGGTGTGTTCATGGCTGTTTGTCCTGTGTGTCTCTGTGTTCCCCTGCGATGGATTGGTGACCTGTCCAGGGTGTACCCTGCCTTGGATGGATGGATGGATGGATGGTCATTTTTATATTGAAGTCACATGTTAGAACTAACAAAATAAAGGTGAATGATAACTTTAATCTGGCCTTTGGAAGTAATTTTAAGTCACTTAAAGCCTACTAAGTAAAATTCCTAAATACAAAAGCAGGAAGCAAAATGATTATTTTCCATCATTCCCTTATAGGTAGTGTTTTTTTCCTCTTGTGGGCAATATGGTTTACAGCCCAGAGTACCATTCAGCCAGAAGGTGGCACAAGCATTCGAAAAGAATGAGATTGACTGTTCATTTCCATGAACAGTCAATCTCAAGTGGCCACCACTCTGTGTTGTGCACAATGTAAGCATAGTAGGAAAATTCGGTTGTCCACTCTAACTGGGTAATGACTGAAGGTAATATCTGATTCTCATGTTTTAACCTATAGTAAAACTCCAAAGGGCTACTTTGTAAAGGAATCTGCGATGAATTTTATCATCTGTAATTCAAATCTAAAATAGTCGGATTGGTCAAACCTGAACCAAATTACTGCAGTAGTGGTCAGAGGGGTGAATAAGAAAAAGGCCACCTAGGCGTGGTGGTGGCGCAGGGATAACGTGCATGACCCATATGCATATTGTTCGAGTCCCTGCCTGTTGACCTTTGTTGGATGTCTTCTCTCCATCCACCCCATTTCCTGTCGGTCGGTTTACAAAACAAAAGCCACTTATGCCACAAAATTAAGTAAAAAAAAGAAGAAGGCCACCTAGGGTGCCGCTCATGTAAGAACCACCACTTCACATATGAGCATTGTCCACACACGCATTTAAGAAATTAGTTTGTGAATTTTCATTACATTTACTGACACTGATTGAAATCAGTTTTTCTTTGTGTACATGCACAGTAACACCTTCTTTCAGATGTACATGTTGCTTACTTTTAAAAACATAGTTTGGCCTCCTTTACACCTACAGTGTAGCTGATCTCATTAAATTTACTGTTCTAAAAACCACAATCTAGTTTCCCCACTTTCCTAACAATCACAGTTGTATTCACAGAAACTTAACAGACATAATCTTTGGTTCTTGTGTTTTGCTTTATTTTAGGATTTGTCAGTCTTTGCTTTTCATATTCAGTTCATTTCACAGTTTTTTGTTCAGTACTTTAATATTTCAAATCTATTTCACAATCTATAGTTTTTGATTTTCTGTGTACTCCTAGGTCTGTGTTTCTGCTATTGTTACTTCTGTTAGTCTGTTAGTCTGTGTTCCCAGATCAACCATGTAGCTTCCTTCGATGCCCTCCCAACTGTCTCCCATCTCTCCAGCATTCCAGTAATTAAGGTGCCCAGTATAAATACATCTCGGGTTTCTCATTCAGTGTCAGATTATCCGGCTATTCCCACCTGCCTGGTTCCATGTGTTGCTCTTGTGGTTTTCTATTTTTGATCCCCCTGGACTTTAGTTTTTAAATTTCCTTTTCAAAGTGAAACACAAGATAACACTTTTTAGATACTCTATCTTGCTTTTTATGGAGACCCATACTAGACTTGGGGTTTGTTAAGTGAGAGATAAAACAAGTGTCATATAGAAAGCTATTTGAGTGACAACTCTGTGTTTTCTAT
The DNA here is from genome assembly GCA_036173005.1 of Crenichthys baileyi. Taxonomy (NCBI): domain Eukaryota; kingdom Metazoa; phylum Chordata; class Actinopteri; order Cyprinodontiformes; family Goodeidae; genus Crenichthys; species Crenichthys baileyi. The sequence continues at coordinate 294,476 of JAHHUM010002917.1, read as the reverse complement.
AGAGGTGCCTTTAGAAGATCAGCGAACAGAACTCACGCCGGGGGACTTTAACCCCATTCCCATTGGTTCTGTCAAAACAAAGGCCTGCTCACCCATCCGTCCCTTCATCTGAGTCCACATCTGAGAGGCTGGGGGCTCGGCCTGGGCCGACAGCTCCTGTGGGGGGCGGGTGGTGCGAGTGTGTTGTCATCGGCCTGTCTGCATGATGAAGGTTTCTTCCTGGTCAGGATGCAGCTAACCGTGCGTGATTGGCTCTTAGGATGCCACAGGAAGATTAGCTAAGGGTCGTGACAGGAGACACAGGAAACCTGGAGACTCCTAAGAAATCTGCAGAAGTCAAGCATAAAGAAGTGTGCTTCTTTGGCTTCTTTTCCACACTTTGTGGTTACAATCACTACAATACATTTCACTGGTACTATATGTGAATGGCCAACACAATGTGGCACATTTTAATGTGGAAGAAAAATGTTACATAGTTCTCAAAATTCTTTACAATAAAAATCTATAAAATTGGGCATGCATTTGCATTTATCCTGATTACCCAAACACGCCTAAATATAATCCAGAAAAATGCAAACATGAGGAACAAGGTGCATGGGTCAGATTTTCCAAAACTGACCTTTGACTTATATGCAAATGCTATGAGCAGCACCCAGGAAAACGCCACTCACACCGCTGAAATATGTTGATGGAAGCATCATGCAGTGGGAGTGTCTATCTCCAGCAGGGATAGGGAAGCTGGTCAGAAGCTACAAAACACTGTAGACTGGGTAGAGATTCATGTTCCTGCAGGACTGAGACAGAAAGCCAGAGCTACAAAGGAGGGGTTTACAGGAAGCATATTGTTATTAGTATGACCTAGTCAAAGTTCAGACCAAAATTCAATTGAGAATCTTTGGCAAGACTTGAACATTTATGTTCACTGATGCTATCTATCCAATTTCACAGAACAGTACTTTGCAAAGAACGGACAGAAATGTTTATTTTTTAGAAGTGTAAAGCTGTTAGAGACATATGTCAAAAGGCTCATAACCCTAATTACAGTGAATAATGATTCTACTTGGAGTTGACTCGGGGAGGCTGAAAACAAATGCGGGTCACACTTTTCATAATTTTATTTGAAAACAGTTTAAGAAACTATGTACACTTTTACTTTCACTTTATAAATGTGTGCTATTTCAGTCTATCTTATAAAATCCTAATAAAATATATTGAAATTTGGGCTCCTGATTTGGCAAAATTTTAATAAGTTCAAGAGGTTTGAAAAGGTATGCAAAGTATCACATTGTCAGAATAACACTATTTTTCTGAAAGTATATCCTGCACACAATCACTATCCTCTGGATGCTAATTCAGTCCCAGATATGAAAGAACAACTCTCATTGAAAATAATGGGCAATCTCTGCAGCTGATGAATTAAATTTTGATTTATTTCCTAAAAGGGGCCTGTTAGACATCGAAATAATCCCAGCCAATAATATGCATGCACATATAACACTCTGACACACACACACGCACACATGTACGTCCTCACACACAACCATCGTGCTCTCAGCGCGGCCCACGCAAAGCTTCCCAGACTTAAATTACAAATGTTTCAGCGGATTGGAGTTGCAGGACATAATGAAGCAGTACGGCACGCTGAGAGGTAATTACCCAGCAGCACTCCTGGTGTTCCTGCAACCCGGCGAGGTGAGGGAGAAGATGAATAGCCAAAGTACAAAACCACTGACCCCTCAAAAGTTTCATTTACCATCTCTTCCTCGCTGTCTCCCCTCCCTCTGGTTTTGGGGAGCTTGGAAGAGGTAATCATCTAGGGACAGTTTTGGTAGGTTGATGAATGGTGTGTGTGGCTTTGGTGCTCGTACGCACATGGACACCTATTTATCTGCTCCGGCCTAAATCCAGCCGAGCAGGGCCTTATTGAGTCACCAGAGCCAGCTGAGTGGAGAGACAGGCCAAGGGAGGAGAGTGTGAGGAGGAAGGGGGAAGGGGGAGCCTAGAGGGATGGAGCGATGGAAGGACAGAACGCCTGGCTTGGAGACGTGAAGCCGATCAATTTTCCCCCCCTCAGCCTATCAGTCATGTCCTCTCACTCTGTCCGTTTCTGCTGATGACACACTTTCTCTGCCTATCGGTCCATTTCCAGGCCAGGGGGAGAAAAGTCTAGCTGTGTGGATTTGCCTTGGATGTGGATGTTTGTGTGTGTCAGTCAGAGCTGCAGAGACACACCTGAGGGGCTGTCAGGAGCTGGAGTAGTGTAGAGGGAAATGGAGAGGCTGGCTGCACTGTCAAAGTTTCCTCTCTCTCAGGAGCGAGATGGAGGGAGGGGATCACAGAGCGGCAGCCCCTCAGGTGAGCTCGGCTCTGCTTCTTCTCCCAGGCGTGCCAGCGAAGGTGGCAGCATCCAAAGCCTTGTCAATGCATAATGCATTAGCGCCCCCCCTACTACTGACAGCCCCCCTCCACTACAGAAGCCAGGCCAGCTAATCAGAAACGACATATCCGAATGTCCGGGCGTACACACACAATGTGCACGCCTTGCACACGCGCATGGACAGAAATTTACTAATCAAAAAGTGTATTTCCTAGAGGCCGACTCCCAGGAGAAATCCAGCTGGAAGAAATTGGAATAATTTATTAGCTTACAAGTTTTCGTTGACAGTTAGCCTGAGGCTATTTATCTCCGTAATAGAGAACGTCTCCAATGTGGCAAAATTGACCAAATCAAACAGCTTTGATCAGAAAATGAATCTGGCAAGGCTGTCTGTCTCTGGGTGTCCCAGGAGGTGAGAGGCAAACAAACAAAAACTGTGAGATGGAGAAACAGACTCAGAGAGAGAGATTATTTAACAAGTGACCACAGGGAGGAGGGAAGAAAATAGTGAAGGATAGGTTCACACCGCAAGTGAAATTATGATCAAATCCATGAAACGCAACCTGTGATACTTCTAATGGAGGATATTGCTGGATAAATAATGACAACAGCAGAACATCATAGCAATTTGTTGAGTTTCCAGTCTCTCTTGATCAAGTTTGAGATGCTAGAAATTGTTCTGCTTTTTAACATTACAACTACAGAATGCTTAATCCACGTGGTCAGCTGCAAAGTTGATGAAAAAGAAGAAAGCAAAGACATCCGTTTGACAGAATGATAAAAAGGTGCAGTCAGCACTAGTCACTTCCACAACACAAGCTCCTGGTTTGGTAATCGTATCTGGATAGGTCTTGGTTTGGCTTGGGCCAGTGTGTCACGATATTTACACACAGATTTTAAACAAGAATCTCTAACATGGAGAGTAGGGCTGAGTATAAGCTGACGTTGCCCATGTGTAAGGACCCCTGCTGTCCTGGAGGTCCTAACAGGTCCTTGGATTTACATGGAAACAAACAAATAAACCAGTTGTACACACACTAAGGAAAACATTCATAATTTGAAAGTTACAGTGGATATAAGAAGCATACAAAACCCAGGTGAAATGGCAAGTTTTGTATATTGATAAAACATGACTATTATAAATAATTGGAGACCTTTTTACACTTTAAAGTGATAAATATCGTGTTAAATTCAGCTTAAGAACAGGCAAATCTGTGTAAAAACAAAAATCTGAGATAATCTAACGGCATAAGTGGCCACAGTCTTAAACTACTACTATTGTACTATGAACCACCTTTTAATTTAGTTTCAGCATTCAGTCCTTTTGGATTCACACCTGCCAACAATTATAGTGAATCTTATGCAACTAAAATAAAGTCCTGTTGTCCCAGTGGGATTCTCCTGTCATTTGCTCATCCTTAGGCTACAGCCATTGTTTGCAGATCAAAACTGTCTCATTGAACAAAGGTATCAATCTGGAAAAGAGGTTGAAAATGTTCCACTGCATTATTTATATACCATGACACAATAAAGACAGTTATCGATAATTGGAGAAAATATAGGACAGTAAGATTGCTAAACATGGATGTTTCTCCGTAATTAAACTGATTAGATAGAAACTGGTCAGGGAGGCTGCCAAGAGCCTGGCAGGAACACTGGAATTTCAGGTTCATACTGGTTCTTCATATGACATCTTATGTAATCTTTACATGTCCGGACTAAAGAACAGGGATGAAGGACAGAGGTATTTTCTTCCTGAATAAAAAACATCCAGGCCTGGCTAAAATCTCCCCAGACCTTGTGAGAGAACCTTTTATGGTCTGATTAAACCAAATTTGAACTTTTCAGCCACCATTCGAAAAAGGAATTTTGGCTCAAAACAACATGCTGATGGAGATATGGTGGTGGCATCATAATCTGGGGTTGTTTTTCTTCAGATGTAGCAACAGTTTTGGTCAAGTTGTATTAAGTTTTAAATAGTTCCAAATTAGGTTTTGACCCAAAACCATTGAGGTCTGCTAGAAAGTTGAAATAAGGAGGGATTTTATTTCAGCATTAAGTGAGGCCAAGCAAAAGGTTAAGTTCAGGAATGGACTAGAGACTAGATTTAACAAGAGATGTCCTTATAATCTGATGGATTTGAGATTTAAATATTAAACATCACTCCTCCCTGATTCTTCCAGGTCTGTAACACTTAAAACAGATTTAGCTGGAAATGGGTCCCCAAATCAGTTTCTGCTTAAGGCCTTATAAAGTCTACAGACGGCCCTTAACACATGTTATTGCCTTTATCTAAAACGGAAAATCTTGTAAGGGTGAGCCCTTTTTCAACCAGCTGACCAGCAGTGCTAAGTAATTTGTTAAAGGGGTTAGGGCAGAGTAATGCTGCATTCACCTGTGCTCAAGGAGAACACTTTAGAAAAGTGCATTCTAACAGCACTTTTTCTTTGCCAAAATTCCACCTTCTTATGCTATTTCTAACTGGGAATTCCAGTAAAAGGATTTAGACATTTAGTGATATCAAAACCATAATTTTGTAACACCTTGGTCTACCTTGATATCGGTAGCAGGCCCATGCCTAGTCTCAGTTCACATCTTCCTCCACACTTGTCCACGGTAACACAATTCCCCCCTCTTCAATCTCTCAGCTACTTAAGGGATTTGCAGACACTTCTAAGCCAAATCTATTTCCTCTCCTGCACAGTATATATCTCTGTCACTCCATCTCAGTGACAAAGACACTGAGGCGAGCTGTAAAACATGCTTTTGACACGATCCCTAGGCATGCCTCTCACATCGAGGGACACATTCATTTGTCGAGCCGGCTGACAGACAGTTCAAAGGGTCATCGGGCTGACACCAAAAACAGAAGAGTAAACACACCGCAACCGTCTCAATTAGCAGCCAGGCCCTTTGATTCCCAGCTGTCATGCTTAGATCCCAAAGATAGGTCTCATTATGTTAAATGCATGTCAATCAAACAAGCTTCAAGGCAGCAAAACATGAGGAGATGCTGGTAGAGACAGAGCCAAAGAAAGTTGTACTGCGCAAACTGAAAAGCTCAAATGCAGTGTCTCACAAAAATATTAGTAACTCGACATTTATCACATTATAATATCAAACTTCAGTATCTTTACTGGGATTTTAAATGATGGGCACCCAAAAGCTAATGCGTAACAGTGAGGAGGAAGAAAAGGGAATTTTTATAGTAACATTTTTTATAAAAAAAAGGGTTATGTGGATTCACCTCCTTTGAGTCATCATACCCACAGCATGATGCTGCCACCACCATGTTTTATGTCTATAATGGTGTTTTCAGGATAATGTGGAACATTAGTTATCCAACAGGTTGTCCACAAGGATTCCCCTGTATTTAGCTCCATCCAATTTCCCACAATTCTGCAAAGTATCTCCTCAGCATGATGCTGCCAGTACCATATCAGTGTGTTCAATGTTAGTTGCAACCGTAGTTTTCTGGTTACCTCTCTTCCATAAGGGCAAGATTTGTGGACATAAAGTGGATAGGTTCAGGGAAGATGGCTTATTTTGCCAGCAATGTGAGCTTCACTCTGACAGAAAAGTAAAGTCAACTCAATGACCTCACAGCTGAAGGGAGAAGTTTACAGAACAACACATTCGCCATAAATGGGCAGCCGCACGGAAAGGAAACAATGATTGGATCAAAGATGGAAATTTCTCCACGGACTGGCATTAGCATTGACCCCCATCCTCCTCCCACACCCCACCCACCTCCACCTGTTCAGCTCCCCACCTCCTCCATCTCCCTCGTCCTCTCCAATCTATCCGCGTAATGAATTTTTACCTGGCACAGACTGTTTTAAACTCCATTTGGACTTGTGCCTACAATTACCTCCTCAGAGTCTCCAAAGTAACTGCGCACAGCCTAATTAGTATGCATTATCAATTAACAAACTTAATAGCTGGCAGATTGATTGGATCCTCGGTGGGGGGTGGGAGGGTGGGGGGATTGGTAGAGCTAGAGCGAAAAACAAAATGAAAAATCTTCTCCCTGTGCGCTTCTCACTTCTCTTGCTCACAGATTCACGTCTGTACCATATCTCTGCATTCTAATGACTTGGCAGATACACATCACCGTGCATGTGAACTCTGTATGTAGGAGGCCTTGTTAGAACTGTGCTTGAAAAAAGCTAGAAAATATGCAAATGGATAATGTTCTGTATTTATACACAATCTGGGATGGACTTGCCAGATTTCAGTTTTATATGTAAAGAGTGCAGTTTCTGATGATGCCAAAGCTGAAACCCTACAAGTGTCCTTAGAGTATTTACACAGCTGTGACTGACAGTGTGACAGAGGGCCCTGCAGAGGATAGTGAGGGGCGCTGAGAAGGTCATCAGAGTGTGCCTACCCTCTCATACCATTATCACAATTACGTTAGAGGTACTGTCAGTTTGGCACTAGTGATCCTGATAAAAACAATAATTTCTTAAAGTCTGATTATACATGTTAAGGTGATGTTTCTCCATCATATTTACAAGCTCCTAATGTACAACATATCTGACAACCAGTGGCATATTTGTGTTTAAACCAACAACAAAAAAAACACGTAAATGTTTTAAAGTGTAGTTTATGGTAGCACCTCAGTAACTATGCAGGTCTGCTTGTCTTCCATTACAGATCATATGATCATTTTTGCATCAGGGTGAGTGTAATTTTCTACCACCACCACCATGGGGTTCTCTGTGCCTGCTCTCGTTGTGTTTGTTAGAAAACCTGTGTACTCTTAGAAGATTACCAAGCTGAAGAATGCCGCCTTCTTTCCCAGTGACATAAATAGAAGCGGTATTTGTTGTGCTTCATTTCTGCTGCAGCAAATTAAGAAAAGATGCGGCTGAGAATTTTTAGAACAAGTTCAAGAACATAATTAGGTTCCCTCTCAGACGGTTGGAGGTGTCTTATTTACTCTAATTTACAGTTTAGATAAGGTGGCCGTTAAGCGTGACTTTAATATTTGATGGTTTTTTTTCCTTCAATCTTGCTATGGTTGTGAGAATGAGGAAACTTCATTTATTTCAGAGCATTATTGGCTAGTGTGGGTTTCACAGTTGCTACTGACTGAAAAAAATGATGTTTTCAACAATAGTGCAGGACATAAATGATTTGTGGGGCTTAGTTCTTTATTCTGCAATTCATAATAATTGCTGATTATATTTTCAATTTTAAAATAGTGTTTGCTGAAATGAAGGACTTACTGTTGCTTGAAATATGTTTGCACTGTCCTGAAATCCTGTTCAGTAGCAAAGCACCATGGAGATATAACTGCATGTTATTTACAGCACAAGATTTGCACAAAAAGGTTAATAGATATCACACTTTTACGGATTTTGTCATGTTATAACCATAAATCTCCATGTGTTTTTTTATTGGAATTGTGTGTGGTAGACTAGCATCAATAGTGCATAAAAGTGAAAGAAAGTATTCACCCCCCTTTTACTTTAAAACCACTGAAGTCCAGTTGCAGCAACTGCCTTTAGAAGTTACATGTCTAGTGAATAGATGGAATATAGGTACCTCTATGTACCACTGTGTGGTCCAAATCTACTTTAAATCCAATCCAGAATCCATGATAAGATGTAAAAACGGCTGCTCAAAGATGCTCTCCATTCAATCTGACTGAGATTGAACTATTTGGCAGAAAATCATGGAAAAAAAAGTTCAGTCTCTAGATGTGCAAAGCAGGTAGAGGTATACCCAGTGTATACAAGCAATATTGCATATTGAGTTTTAGAGTAAAACCTTTATAATTTGGTATTTTATTAACAAAGTTGTACATATAAAAACCAACTGAAAATGAGACCAAGTCCCAAAAAACTAAATGATTTTCATTGTAGTGGCAACAGATGTGGTATGAACCAAGAACTCCAGAGTAAAAGTTCAGTAGTTTCATGCTGCCCATGGACTCTGTGGCTTTTAACATCACACGAAGGCTATGGGAAAAAAAAGTGTTAGACAACATTGAACATCCTTAAATTTGGGATTTTTGTGACTGTTACAATGCTGTGATGGAATTCTGGTCCACTCTTCTATGCAGTACGGTTCTAAGGACAGTATAAACATAATTATATATATTTTAAAAAAAGGTCTAACTAAATATTTCTAAGTATTTGGATAAAACTTGGATGATATATGTAAATAATATGGGACATCACAAGATGAGCTAGGTATTTATACTGCTTTAAATTATTATTATTATTTTTTATAAATAAAATGGATCCAATATACTGCGATGGACTGGCGACCTGTCCAGGGTGTACCCCGCCTCCTGCCCATAGACTGCTGGAGTTAGGCACCAGCTTCCCCACGACCCACTATGGAAGAAGCGGTAGAAAATGACTGACTGACTGACTGGATGCAATATATGTTCATTGACAGTAATATATACTCAGTATTTGAACTTCAATAAAACATATACTCCTCTTTGTATATTATTATATGTGTATATAGACAAAAGGCACAAAGGGGTGGGAATATTAAAAAGAGTAAACTTCTTCCCACACCTTTTTAGAACATGCAGCTAAAATGATTTTGATGATATATATATTGTTTGAAATAAATTATTATTAAAAATGTTGTTCTTCCCTTCAGAATTTTCTGATGGAGAGCAGAAGTCATTATTCCATCATTTACAGCATCTCCTCCAGGTCCTTAGGAAACAAACAAGCCACAGGCCAAGACACTACCACCAAAACCATTATGTTTGATGCCAGGAGGATGTTCTTTCTCTGAAATGCTGTGTACCAACACATTTTGTCCCATCAGTTCACAAAATATTTTCCCAAAGGTTTTTCTGGCAAATGTGAAACATCCTATGTGTTATTTTTGGTCAGAAGGGGTGTTTAAGCTTGGATGCCTCCAATGGATACAGAGTTTTTCTTCTTTTGTCCATGTTTTCTCCATTTGTGAATTATTGCTCTCCCTGTTTTTAACTTGAGTACGAAAGCCTTGGAATTGGACTGTTATGTATTGTAATCAGGGCATGATGTGTTGCATTTAAGGAACCTTTGACCTACTTCATGTTGTCAGATAGGTCCTATTTCTGGATTCTGCAGGTTTGGCAGTAATTAGGCCTGTGTTTGGCTAGTAAAATTGAATTCAGCTTTAAAAATGTCTGTTCAATATCTATATAAGTATAACGAGGTACAATTGTCATGCTGGTCGTCTAACATCATCAACACCAGGCCTTACTCTGTAAATATGTCTGAAGTGGGACAAGAAAGGAGACTTCCATTAATTTAGTATCAGAAGCTTTACAAATACGAAAAGTTAATTATATGAGCAGCAATGTGAAAAAAACTCATCAAAGACATGTGTGGCTAAAGGAACCAATTTGTCAGGGAGACGAAAATGTTTGTTAAAGCAGCAATTTCTTCTCTGGACACCGACGTTGCCGTTAAAATGTGCTGTCTGACATAAAAGTCGCTGAGTGGAAGGGAAAGTCTCCATTTTTCACTCCTCTTTTAATTAATGCCCCTTTTTTTCGGCGGATCCTTATTAACTCCCCTTAGAATAAAGAAAATATTAACTGCTGTATTTTATGGTTGTGCTATAAAACCTGAAGGCTCAGCAAGGATCTAAATAGAACATTTCCACATTGTTTTCAAATATTATATCTGGTCTGTCTGTTAAAGTCAATGACTTTAGGCCCTTTTAAAAGCAGCTACTTGGGTTTCTTTATGCAGGGAAAGTAATTCACTTTAATACCAGTCTTTATGCATGGCGCTAATGCTTGAATAACATTCATAAACGAATTACCAAAACATGTTTGACAGAGTCACTTTGCATGCAAATTGGCCAATCCGTCGTCAGCTCTGAGTGCGCTGTCCGTGGTGCTGGAATTAATGCCGCACTGATTCTCTGCTCCTGCGCTGTAGTGAATCCAAATGTTTTCACCTGATTCAAACTGTTTGACTGGAGAAACTTGCTTATTTACATAAATATCAATAAGAAGACATTATGACAATTAGCCGCCCTGTTGGTCACAAACTTTATATGCTTGAAAATATACTTTATTTTCATTAGGAGGCATGAAATGCAGTCATTAGACCATTAATTAGGGCCACTCTAAACAATTATATGGGTTAGTTTTTCGGTTATCCTGTAATGGGTCATTGTTGTGATAGAATCAACACAAACATGAATCTAATCTCTACACAATGCCACTTAGGATGGGACAAAGGGCGTGAATTCCTGCAGCAAAATGAACAAATAGGATCATCTTTGTGCTTTATAGAGGGTGTTTTTATATTTGTGGTAAAGATGGTCTCTCAGCACAATAGCAGGGGGCTCCAGTGGATACAAAAAACAATCCATTACCTGGTGCAAACATCGGTTGTCGAGATAGTTCATAGCGCGGTGGTACAGCAGGCAGAGATGTGCTGTAAATGCAGGGAAGCAGCCAAATTGAAGAGTCACATACAATGATCATCATAGCAGGAAAGAGGGGTGTGGGCAAGAAGGCGCAGATTCAGCAAAACACCGGAGCAACTTTGGAGAAATTAGAAAAAAAAATCAGATCTTTCCTTTCATGTGTAATGTGGTGGAATTGTTTACTTTTACTTTAAAAAAACGAAAAATACAAGAAAACAGGATGGCCCTGGGATGGCTCCAGTACGTCAGTTCTTACCACAATTTTATATCTGAGAGTTGCCATTTCATCCATTACTTCCTCCATTTCGTTCACCTAAACAAACCGTTTCGTATGAATGTACGAATTGCAACCAGTCAGGGCGGTACTGGTCATTTTGCCCCTAAGCCATTTCGTACCTTGTTAGTTTTTAACTATTTGTAGCTGTCTGGCATAGATCGTTTTTTACCGACCATGCATCCATCCCGGAGAGTGCTGCTTTGACAACCGTGGTATATTTTTTTGTTTTTATGATCCACCGATAGCGTAGTGTATGACTTTAATTAATACTATTTATCAGCAGGATATCGCTCAGAGCTATTTGTGTTTGATAGGGTTATAATCTGTTCCAAAAGGGGATCAAAACCAATATTAATTTAAAGAGAGTTTAATACGTTCTTTTAGAAAATAACATATACAAGTAGCCTACATGGGGACGAAATAGCAACGAAATAACGCAAATAGCGCGAATAGGAACCAAAGGAAGGTACGAACTGGCAAAGAGGCGAGTTGAACCGGAGCCAAAAACCGGAGCTAAAAATGTCCATGTAAAAAATAGTTAACTAGCCTGAAAAGTGCTGAAATCTCGCTTGTTCTTACATTTAGTTGTATATAATATCTGAAACCTTTCTATTGGACCCTATTTTACCTGATTGTGATTCGGACCCTTGTTAGCACTCGAATGTGACCCCTGATCAAACAAAAGTAATTGGGAGCACTTCCTGCAAGTAGGCCTGTTATTCAATGGAGTCATACAACCGTATTCCCTAATAGCAGATTAATAGTCTGTTTCAGTAAAGTAAATCATCGGTTGTCAAACCGGGTTCCAAATGACCCAAAAGAGGGTACGTATGGTCGGTATATATCCAGTGGTCCACGGCTTTATTTCTTATTTCCACTTACGAAACAACCAAAATTACGAAGCTACGAAACAACCAGAGATCACATCAAATCCTAAATAAATTTTACACAATCAAACTGATTTTTTTTTCTTTTTTTCCGTTCTTGATTTTTGCTTATTTTGTCTGAAGTGCTGTTTGTTCCATTTAATTTTTGTGGCTTCTGCTGCTTTCATTCCTGCAACCATGCTTTACTCTTTTGTTTAACGATTTACTGTTGTTGCAATTGCCATTTTAAAGTTTTAGGTTGATCCTCACAGCCACAGGCTAATCTGGAGGACGGGCCACAAGCAGCATCCTGATTTATCACTTTATACAGAAGAAAAAAGGCAGTGCAGTGTTTTGCAATAGGCTTTTGGTGGTTGTTTGCTATTTTGACCTGACTTGATGCACATGGATGCAGCTCCTGCACGGTGAACCTTTTTTATAACAATTTCAGTTAAACTCAATTCAATATATTATATATTTTACCAATTAATTCACATCAAATGTCCTCTTCGGGGACCTCTCAAGACAAACAGGTCCAATCAACTCCCAATTATAAATAATCTGACTCAGTATGAATTTACTTTATATCAGTCCAAGTCGTTCCTGTTAAATCAGATTCATATCCCACCACATACAGTCCGATTGGAACAATTAGAATATTGATAAAAAGAGTAAAACTCATATTATATAGTTTCATTACACAAAGAGTGAAATATTTCAAGCCTTGTTGTAGTTTAAAAAAACAAATTCTGTGTCTCAGAAAATTTGAATATTGTAAAAATGTTAATATTGGAAACCTGAGGTGTCACAATCTAACCAACTAATTAACTCAAAAAATTTTAGAGTACTTCATGATTCCTTCTGCTGACAAGTTTTATGGAGATGCTGATTGTATTTTCCAGCAGAACTTGGCACCAGCCCGCACTGGCAAATGCACCAGAAGTTGGTTTAGTGACCCTGGTGTTACTGTGCTTGATTGGCCAATAAACTGGCCTGACCTGAACACCACAGAGAATCTATGGGCCCTCTATCAAAGCAAGCTGGGCTTCCATTAGACCTCCATGCCACGCCGCAGTGATGCAGTAATTTAAGCAAAAGGAGGCCAAACCAAGTATTCAGTGCAAAGATACATACTTTTCAGACATTTGTGTTTAAAATTTCCTTTTTTTATTTATGTGTAAGCCATAATCATTAAATTAAAATAAATAAAGGCTTGAAATATTTCACTCTGTGTAATGAATCATTTGGTATATGAGTTTCACTTTATAAAATGAGTGACAGAAAAATATTGAACTTCTTCACGAAATTCACATTTTTTACCTGTAATGTCAGTTAGTGAAGTACTATATGTGTAAGAAGCCCAGCCGATTGCACAGGGACATTGACTTTACAGCAATCCTTCATCCTAAAACAGCACATGGTGGTACTGAACAGCGTTTTTGTTACTGTATGTAAAAGTATTGTTGCAGTAGAATAAAAACTGTCCATAGCACGTTTCATTGACATCAGTTATTTTAAACATATTTTCCCTTTTTAGTGTCATTTCACCAGATTAATTAGCTGTATTATTTTGCCCTGAGGTGCCAACAGCAGCTTATGGCCTCAATCTATGAGTGAAAGTATTAATAATTAAAATTTGCACATTTACTTGTGAAAGTTGTATCAGAAGCTTCTCATGAAAACAGCTACAGTTCACATGTAGCTGAAATACTCTTGCTGTATATATACCTTGTCCCTTTTAAATGAATTACATTCTGTTTTGTATTCTTGTGTTGGACATTGTTTGCAGGCAGGAGAGGGATGCCGATCTTGGCTGATTAAGGAACAGCGCACATCCTTGTCTAGTTCAGCTTTGAAAGTGTGTCTAATCAACTGAGAGGGCGCAAATGAGCGACTTGCCTTATTCTATTTGTAGGGCTAAATGAACATTTGGGGCTTTTTAAACGGCTGAAAAATGGCAGTGGTAAAACAGAACCATGAGCTGAGCTGCCTTTACAAAAAAAACATCCCAAACAGGAGCAAAAATGTGCAAGAAAAACAGGATGGAGGACACATGGGGGCATGTGCGGCTGCGAGCGCCTCCTTCATCGTCACTTTCGCTCCAGCTCCCGCCCCTCTCCCCTCCTCCTTACTGATGTATATTTCGTTGTCCGATGGCTTAATTTTGATTTATAGTCCGCCCATAAATTAGAAAAATATGCGTTAGAATTCCAGAAAAAAAGAGGGGGCCCGTGATGTCAGGGGACTGGCTGATATTTGGGATGTCAGAAATACATATTGGATTAGCGCGCTTTGTTCGCCCAGCAAAAGCAGGTGTTTAATCACGGCTGATGGCTCGAGCGAAATGCGTTGGGACAGGCCGGGCGCCCCAGAACCAGCAGCCTCTGCAGCTCCCGTCGCGATAAATCACTCCGCATCCCTCCTTTCCTTCCTTCCTCCCTTCCTTTGCCTCCTGCAGCCTGTACTACTCCTCTCATTTTCCCGTGCGAGCGCGCCACACTCCCAGGTATGTTTACCTTGTCACGTGACGGCCACGCGCTTTTCTTCACCCCTGCCCCGCCGGGTTAAATCTGCTGATCAGCAGAGTAATTGAAGCAACAGTCCTTAATGTGAGCCTGATGCGACGATAGTAAAACAATTACTGACTGATATTAATTTAATTCTTTGGACTAATCATGATTTGCGCAGCTTTAGATAATGTGCTTAAAAATGTTCTTCTCTCTCTCCAACCCGGCAGGTAAGATCCGCTGTCATTTCCGCACATTAGCACGGATGAGCAGCTGTGAACAAACCCGACTGCAGGCCTTTTGGGGTTTATTTAATCCCTAAATGACACAAATTAATATCATCCATCATTTATAACAAAATGCCCAATTACAGTGCTTTGCAAAAGTAGCAATACCCCAACCCCCTCAATTCAATATAATGGAATTTTTAATGAGACCAATGCAAATAATAATTGCAATTTCAAAGGAAAATGACATTTTTATTCTTGTTAAATAAACATTTGTTTTATACCCTCTACAAAGTTCAGAGCACAAACTGCATTCAGAAGTAATCTATTCAACTGTTTGTAATTTAATATTACTTTGAATACAGCAGTTTTGTGTAGGCCTCAGAGTCGAGAAAGTGGACATAAGTGAACCAACATCTTAAAAACAAATGCTAAAGAAAAGCCATAAGAAGAAATGTAGCAGCCTAGGAGATATAGTGAAGATGTAGAAGACAGTGCTTTGGTCAGATGAGACTAGAACTGAACTTTTTGACCCATACATAATGCTTCATGTGGAAGAAAATTACCGCAGCAGGTTTTGCATGCATGTGATGGTGGTACCATCATCATGTGTCAATGCTCTTCTTCAGCAGGAATGGAGAACCTGGTTAGAGTTGATCAGAAGATGGGTGGAGACAAAAAAACAAAACAAAACAGGACAATCCTGAAGGAAAGTCTGTTAGAACCTGCAAAAGATCTTAGATCGGGGTGGAGGTTGACCTTCCAGTAGGACAACAATCTTAAACATACATTCCAATTAAGATTCTGTAAGAATAGAAGTTCACATAAACTCTTAGTCTAATTTGGAACTATTTTGCAAACAAGAATGGGTCAAAATTTGAGCTTGTAGAGGCATATGGTAAAACACTTGCAGCTGCAATTGCAGCAAGCTCTACAAAGTATTGACTCATGGGGTCTGAAAACATGTGCATGCTATACTTTCCAGATTTTTACATGGAAACAAATAACAAACACCATTTTTTCCCCACTTCACAATTAAAGGCTACCTGGTGCTGAACTGTCACATGAAACTTCAATAAAAAAGAAACATCCAAGGTTGTGTTGGTAATGTAAAAAAATGTGGAAAGGGTTAAGGGCGACTGACATAGTTCTTACATGAATGACTTCTAGGCCGAGGCCCCCTTCCTACACAAATGTAAACACACAACCTTTCTTTCCCCTTGTGGCACCCCTCGGGCTGTGCCGCCCTGGGAAAAAAGCCATAACTTTCCTCTAATGGTTGCACCTTTCATGAGTCCACCTCCTTCCACCCGTCACATCATTATGGACACCCTCACAGTAAAGCGGTCTGTCTGGAGGATCAGCGGGAAATGGATGAGGGCTGCTTGGAGCTCTAAAGGCTGAGTTTCCGCGCATTGGTGGTAGTGGTGGTGGTGGTGGGGGTGGGGGGGGGGGGGGGGGGGGGGGGTTTAAACACACGCAGCGAGAATGCCTTCAGACTGTGCGTTTTGCCTCTCCGCCCTCCTCCTCCTGCAAATTACTTAACAGTGCAGTGATGGAAATAAGGTTGTAATGTTTGGTAATGGAAAAAAAAAGCCTATAAGGGCTGTTCTTCTCTTTTTCTGCTCTTCTTGTTTTCTGACATACACAAAATAAATTACCCAAGCTAATGACCATGGCGCATGAGTTGTTTTTGGGTTTGTTTTTTTTTTGTTCCTCGGGTGAATTGGACTTCTCTGAGCATTTTCCATTCACAGTAATGGTGAAAATGATGAGGCATCAGTCTTGTAATGTAACATTAGCAGCTAAAGCTCGTGGGATAATAAAAAACGCTGATGTGGTCTGGAAATTAATGAAGAATTGGAAGAAAATGCAGTGCTTTCTGGTAAAAGAAAATGGCACCTGCAGAATGAAGGAACCTGCAGAGCAGAACAAAGAGGGTTGCGATGAAATCCACTGGAAGATGATTTAATGGGAGGTGCGTGGGGAAAACAAGCTCGAGCATATTAGTTTCCAGAGAGAGAAGTGCTAATCGGGCTTTATTGGAAATGAAATCTCAACAATTAAGAGCAGGAATCCACCAAAGGCAAATAGTCTTTCTCTCTGTCTGTCTGGCTGCTGTGTGTCTTGCAGCACCTCCTCAATAAGTCTCTTAATTCCTCTCTAATTCCGCATGTCAGGGCCCCGTGTCCCCGCCGTCCCGCCCATTGGCCCCTCTGTCGCCCCGTTTTCAGCACTCCCCAGCATTAGTCAGCTCAATGACACACGGCAAATTGCATTTAATAAATTAGCTTAATGGATCCGACGATCGGTTAGCGGGTACAGTGTTTCCTCTGGTTAAGCAAAACATTTATATCCTGCCTTTCCTTCACTCTCTCTCTCTCACACACACAGTGCCTTCCAAAAGTTTTCACACCCCGTGAACATTCCCACATTTCTGTCATGGTACAACCGCAGACGTCCATGTATTTTATTTGGGATTTTACACACATTTATTTTCCATATGAAAATGTGAAAAGCATTTATATTCACCCCCCTATACACCCATGAATATAATCCAATGTGATCAATTGCAATAACCTAATTAGTAGAGTCCACCTGTGTGTAATTTAATCTCATTAATAATCCAGCTGTTCTGTGAAGGCCTCAGAGTTTTGTTAGAGGACGCTGAACAGCTCACAGAACTCTGTTTGACTCATGACATGAACAGCCTGGAGGTCCCTGGTAGTTCTGGAGGAGCTGCAGAGATCTATCCAAGGTGGGAAAGTCTGTTGACAGGACAGCCTGTGATGGGCCAGACAATACTGAGGCTTGGGAGATCTGCCAAAGTGAAGTGCTTGGGAATCTAACTGGAGCTTAATACGTTTAGTAAAAGTTATGTCAATGATTAAATAACACACCCTCTAGATTATGTGACACATAGACGTGTTGACATAATTCAAAGTTTAATTTTTTTATAAAACCTCAAACACAGGCATCAGCGCATTGTGCAGAACACACCTCCAAGGACAACTATTAGTCACACACTCCACAAATCTGGCCTTTATACAAGATTAGCAAGAAGTAAGCCATTATTGAAAGAAAGCCATAAAATAAATCCTGTTTGTGCACCCGGCAAATCTGGCCTTCATTAAATAAAGCTGTTGTTTAAGAATGCCATAGCGTGTTTGCAGTTTTGTCCCTAGCAGCGTAGTGTGGGGCACAGCAAGCATGTGGAAGAAGGTGCTTTGGTTAGATGAGACCAACATTAACATTTTTGGCCTACATGCATAACACTCTCTGAAATGAAAAAAAAACTAACACTGCATATCACCTTGAACACATCAGCCTCGTGGTGAAATAGGTGGTGGTAGCTCCAGGGAAGCTGGTCAGAGTTCATAAGAAGCTAGATGGAGCTGAATACGGGCCAATACCTGAAAGAAAACAGTTAGAGGCTGCAAAAGACTTAAGACTGTGGAGGTCTATCTTCCAGCAGGACAACAGCTCCAAACATACAGCCAGAGCTATGATGGAATGGTTTAGATCAAAACACATTCATGAGGTAGAATGGTCCAGTTAAAGTTCAACCCTAACTCTAAATAAGAATCTTCAATTAAAAATTGATGTTCACTGATGCTCTGGATTTTGGTCACTTTTGCAAAAATTTACCAAAAATTTAATCTCTAGATGTGCAAAGCTGGTGGATAACATGCAGAATTTTCTTTTCACATCACAATCATTCTCTACTTTGTGTTGGTCTGTCACATGAAGACCAAATAAAGCACTGGGAAGTTTGTGGTTGTTCAAGGGGTATGAATATTTTGCAAGGCACAGTATGTTGTTATAAGAAGGGCAAGTGGAGTCCTTGAGTGGACCGGTTCCACAGACCCGTGTCCTTTCACCTCTCTGCTGATGTTCATACCTAGGGAATAAAAAGGAGAATCTAAAAACCTTTTCAGACCATAAATCACTATCATCAGCATCAATGCCAGCATCATGCTCCACTCTAGAAGCCACGCTGGCTGCACGCGGTTAAATGTCACTACATCCCTTTATGGCCCCTGCATGTTTGGTTGCGCAAAACAATCTCATCTGACATTATTGATGTTACAGGTGTTATAGTAATCAAATTATCGGCCTGTGAAGGGCCCCTGTGTCACAGCGCTGTGTGATGAATTATAGTAAAGGTCACTGGCTGCTGCTGCTGCTGGAGCTCAGGTGAACGCTCTAAAAGGATGCTGCTTCCTCTCAACCGCAAAAAAAAAAAAATTTCTTTGCTCGGCTTGGGTGTGGGGGCTATGCTCCATCTCCGGGGAGAGAGTTGGAGCTGAGGGTCCACCGTTGGTGACACAGCTTTACGTGTTTGTATTTACAGATAATAGATGTTTAAGGTCTCAGGAGCTTCCAGGACTTGAAGAAAAAAGTGGTTGCGTGGGGCAGTAAAAAAGAGAAATCTGAGGAATTTGTTCTTACAGGTAAAAAGCATAAAAATTAATGCTGAATGCACTTATGAGGCGGTCATTTTCTATTCAGTGCTTGATAAAAAGGTTTTCTATATGCCACTAAGCAAAGATTGTTCAAAATCTATTACGAACACACCATCTCAGGATTATTTTCAAATTGCTGATGATCTTCTGGGAACAAAACATTCCCAAAGAGTAAAACAGAGAGCGATGCATGTGAAAGTCAAATCATTGCAAATGACACACAGGTCTATAATCAAAGCAATCTTTTGCCTGTTGAAAAGCTGCAAACCAGACCTGCCTAAATGGAACCAACAGCCTTTAATACAGTATTTTCCTGACTGCAGTCACCACTTAAATCTGAAAAGCCTCTTGTTTAACCACAACAAAATCATCAGGCTCTTATGGACTTCTAAATTTCAATTGAAAGCATTTTCAACATTATTTATTTGTTAATATATATGGTGAGGGTTTTTGATTGAAAATGACTATGAAGAAGGGATTTGCGCTCACACACCTGTCACACATAACGTAGAAGAAGCTGCTAATTTCGACAGCTAACACAAAGCTATTGTTGAAAGGAATTCATAAGAAGTCCCATTTAATACTAATACTAATTCAACACTCATTGGAAGCACAGGAAACATGTGGAAGAAGGTGTTCTGGTCAGAAGAGAGCAAAATGATGCATTTTTGGCTTAATGGCAGTTGAGCAGAAAATTAACACTGTATATCACCCTGAATACACCTTTTTCAGATAGCAAAACATAGTGGTGGCAGTATCAGGTTGTGGGCATGCTTTTCTTCAGCAGAAACAAGACAGCTGGTTGGGGTTAATAGGGAGATGAATGGAACTAAAAGCAGGGGGATCCTGGAAGAAAACATGTTAGCGGCTGCAAAAGAGTTGAGATATGGGCGAACGTTCACCTTCCAGCAGGACAATGGCCCTAAATATACAGTGAGAACTACTTTGGAATGGTTTAGATCAAGCATATTTTTTGAAGTGGTCCAGTCAAAGTCCGGATCTAACTTCAATTGATCCAATCTGTGGGTAAGTGTGGATTAATGATGTTCACAAAAGCTCTCCATCCCAGTTTGCTGCGTTTAGGACATTTTGCAAAGATGAATGGGTATATGAATGCAACAATGTTACAATTTTGTGTATATTAAATGTTATTGAATAAACATACAAAAATTTACCAAAAGTAACAAAATAAAACAAATAAATGTGGTTTATTTTGTTTTCCTGCTTTGGTACATTTTTTCTAAAGATTTTCTTGAAAATTTTAGAGTTGTACCTTATGTGCAAAATATTATAAAAAGTTTCAAACAAAGCTATCATATTGCATTATTATATTTAGTCAGTCAACATGTGACTATTATTATTTCAGACATGCAATGGTTTATATACCCTGCAATGTTTCAAAAGGTTGCAAGACATATGTACCTTTCAATTACCATTCAGTTTTATATGACTTATCTACAATAATTAACTTGAGATACGTGTGACATTTGAATTTAATCTAAACTATGGAGACAAACTACAGTAACATACAAACAATAAAATACTGTAATTCCAAAAAAAAAACAAGCTGTTGGCAGAAATCTGCTCTTAAATATTTCTGATGGGCATTTAGACTGTATTCACAGCACTAATCTACGTTTCATCTTTAATAAATAAAGGGTAAGATCAGATAGATTATCCTTATAGAGGGGGTAACCCGCTTGTTTAGGAGGGAAGCGCTGCTGTCACTTCAGGCCACATTGATCCAGGCACAATTAGATGTCAAAGCTCCGCTGCTCTCTGGCTGATGATAGCCTTGGGCAGAGCACGGCGGAGAGGGCCCTAATCAGGAGAGTAAACTCCGCTATATTTCAATTTGGGAAGGCGCTCTTCCGCTCCGGGGGGCCGTGGCACCGGTGATAAATAAAACGCCCATTTACTCCCCATTTCGCCTGCACCACAGACATCCAAACTGCGCTGCGCCACCGGCCCCGTAATCATCGCTGCGCATTTTGGACGCCGTACATAAATCAACCAATTGGAAACGCCATGATTAGATGGTGCCAAATTCAAACAAATGCAGCGTGTAACCTTGTCAGCTCCTGAAATCATCTCCAATGAGAAATGAAACAAAATGGAACAATTGACTCAAATCCAAACAGCGGATCGTGTGTGAAGTTAGAGCGCAGGAGAGAAAAAAAAAGCTCAAGATAACAAGATTACAACCTCCTCTGGTGTAATCCCTCTGTGTTATGACACATCTGTTATTAAGAAATGTGACAAAGGTGGCTGCCCGAGTGAACCGGGCCTTAAACCCCTTTCAAATGTTAACCAGCATGTTCCTGAAGCCGCTCAGAGTGCTAATTGGCTGATTGAGTCCATTTATGTAATCCATGAGTTCCCCCGCTACCCTCAAACCCTCCACACCGCCAGTGGATTTGGGTGAAGTGCTGCACACGATCTCTATTCAAATACTTCCATATGACAACTGCTCACAGAGCACTCCAATTAAAGGCCAGTCACTTTCCATTTAGACCGCGTCAATGGATCTGCGCAGTGTGCGTGGCGCAAACAAAAGGATCCTTCCAAAGCATTTAACTCCCCAAAAGTGACCGCATGGGGGCCGAGCTGGGTCCCGCCCCCTCAAAGGCCCTCTCAAGGGGATTAGATGCTCTATTTGGGAGGAGAGTTGGGGTTACAGCGCTCGCTGTTTCTTTTCTCTTTGCGCTAAAGAGCACCGTGAAAATGAGATGCGCATTTAAATCTGGGAGCAGTGTCCGCCGCCTGTGTCCATGCGCTGCCAGGGAAGGCGCCCGCCCGCCCCACCGTCCGGCCTGCCTGCCTGCCTGCCTGCCTGCCCGGGGTTAATTAAAAGGCCTTCGGAGCTGCAGAGGCAGGAGAGAAGAGGCCAGACTCGATCCCCCCTTTACATCTGTGATTTTAAATTCATCCGGTTCCCCCGGTGAAAGAGGGGAGGATTTTAAATGGCAAATTAGCATTCAGATGAGAGGTGGCTGCAGATTACACATTCTTCAGTGCAGGCAAAGACACCGATGATAAACAGCCTTCATGTAGCAGGAGGTTCATCCAGCCAGAGGAGCCTACTCCAACTCAAATCAAACCAACCTAGTATTTCCCCCACAAAGTGGATCACAAAACTATTTCTGAAAACATACTGACCATGTTTCTGATGTTAGAAAATAATATAACCATTGCATCATCAGGGTGGGATTGGGGGACAAAGAGTAATCCTACTATAGGCGGTCTGTGTGTAATTAATCTATATAATTTGTTTTACTTAGTGAATTAAGTTAGTGAAAAAAGATATTCTCAATAATATTCAAATTTATTGTATATGACTGTATATAAAAACATCATAACATGTATCATATGCACATAAATTCTCTTCCCATTAGATCCAGTTGCTGAATATATATTAAATTAATGTTAGTTTAACTAGAAACTGAAACTCCCACAAAAGATTGCCTTTTCAGGATGCTCCAGTAACAATTCCCATCTAAAATATACTTTTTTTCCAAAAAGAAAACAGCAACTGATAAGACATTTTAGGACAAGATGTTTTATTGTCTTACTCGTCAGGCCATGGAGAGATTTAGAAAAATAACAAACCTGTCAAAGGTTTTATAGTTTTATTGTAGCCTAACCAAAACCATTAACTGGAAAATGAATGACATGAGAACAGCATGAAAAAAGTCTGATATTTTTGAACCTGTTTAAATTATTGTTACCCCAAGTTTATTAAGAAATATTTTGTTTGCTGGAGAAACACAAACTCGGCGCTGTATGGAGAAGGGATCAATGGTAAGTGACAGGTAATATTTTGGGTTGTTGATCTTGATATATTTTTGCTTACAAAGGGTGATTAGGAGATCCGCTAGGGGGGAGGAGAAGTGAGATGATTGAAAACTCCGGGAGCATGTCGGGTAAGTGAAAGGTCCAGGTAATTCTGTTTTACTTGCACTTGAGGTTGAAGTGGCACCAGGTGGATGATCTTGGAGGGGAGTACCTTGGAGGTTGGTACGGTGGAGGGTGAGGCAGGTTTGTTCACAAGAAGCCTGAGGAGACTTGAAACCCGAATGCAGCCAACTGAGAAAGAAAACCGTGAATTTCTCTTGCGGAAGAGAGTCGGGATCTTCTGCATAGCGGCCGGGAATAAAACCCGGGAAACTGGAGGTAAACCTGGGAAGGAGGCCCAAAAGAGGTAGGTACTCAGAAAATAATCACAGGGAGACTTGTCTTTGGGGCCAGCTAAGGGGTTACCACTGCGGGTTAACACTCAGGCGCCGGAGTGTTTGGCAATTTTTGGGGTACTTAAGCTCCTCTCCTGATGAGGCTGATGGAAAACACCTGTGGACTCAGCTCCTACCGTGCGTCTGGTGCCATCTAGAGGTTTGGGATGGGGTTAGTAGCGGTAAAAACAGGTGAACAGAAAGAAACCCCCAGAACTCCGACAGTACTCCCCCTCAACGGCCCTGCCTGGGGGCCCAGAGGGGAGAGGGGAAAGTTAGAGATGAGAGACGGGTTCACAGATAAAGGACGGGGCACCCCGGGTTGCGGTCCTCAGGAACCATGGCCTTCCCAGTCACATACGGGAAAACCGCGACCCCGCCGACAAGGGTCCACAATCCGTCGGACCGCATAGACTGGGGTGCCCCAATCCATCCCCGAGTGGGGGGGGGGGTTCGGTTTGGGAGGGAAAAGAAGAATTGTGATAACAGGTTTAAATCGGGGACGGGGGAACGTTGGATGAATGCGGAGACCCAAGGAAGCTTCAGGCGGACAGCTGAAGGGAAATGATTAACCTGCCTCAATCTCATACAGGCCAATGAACCTGGGGGCGAGTTTCTTGGACATTGGGAATTTTTAAAAGGGGGATGTCACGTGACGAGAGACCCGAACCTTCTAAAACAGGCTGGTACTGGGGTGTTGGAACCCTTTTTCCTGTCTGCATACCTTTTTGTTCTGCTCAGCAGTGCATTGAAGGGCTTGTGCGGTGGCTGTCCAGATGTGTTTGCATCTACGAATGTGATGACGTACAGAAGTGACTGAGATCTCTTTCTCGTCAGCGGAGAACAATGGTGGTTGGTAGCCCAGAGAAGCTTCGAAAGGGGAGAAACCTGTGGCAACAGAAGTGTGAGAAATATGAACGTACTCAACCCATGGCAGGAATTGGCTCCAGTCTGTGGGGTTGGTTGATGTTAAACAACAGAGGATGGATTCCAGCTCTTGATTCATCCTCTCCGTTTGACCATTAGACTGACGGTGATATCCTGAGGTCAGAGATACTTTAGCTCCCAATGCTAAGCAGAATTGTTTCCAAACCTTAGGTGTGAACTGAGGTCCGTGGTCGGAGAGGATCTCCAGAGGTATACCATGGAGTCTGAAAACATGCTTTACCAGAAGTTGAGCTGTCTGAAGGCCAGAGGGTAGTTTTCTGAGGGGAATGAGATGACAGGTCTTAGAGAAACAGTCGATAATAGTGAGTATGGTGGTCATACCTCTTAAAGTGGGAAGTCCGGTGACGAAGTCGAGGGCTATATATGACCAGGGCCGCTTAGGAACACAAAGGGGTTGCAACAGTCCTGTGGGTGGTTGGTTAGAGGACATATTTCTAGCACAGATCGTACAGGTTTGTACATACTCTTTGACGTCCCTATGAAGGGACAGCCACCAGAACCTTCTGGAGATGAGGGCGATGGTTTGACTAGAGCCAGGATGGGCCGAGAATTTGGATGAATGGAACTAATGGATCAGGCGGGACCGGACAGTTGATGGGACGTAAGTCCGATTTGGGGGTCCAGTTCTGGGATCTGGTTCATTTCTGAAGGCCTGGGATACCAAATTCTCCACATCCCACGTGAGGGCCCCAACAACACAACTTTGCAGTAGGATGGGAGCAGGCTCCTTGTCAGAGTCGTCCTGGTAGAACTGTCGAGAGAGGGCGTCGGGCTTGATATTCTTGGAACCAGGTCTGTATGAGATCGAGAGGTTAAAAGGTGAAAAGAAAAGGGACCAACAAGACTGGTGAGGGTTAATGCGTTTGGCTGCTTGAAGGTAGGCTAGGTTTTTATGATCTGTCCATACCACAACTGGGTGTTCAGTGCCCTCCAGCCAATGACGCCACTCCTCCAGGGCAAGTTTTATTGCCAGGAGTTCTCGGTCTCCCACATCATAATTTCTCTCGGCTGGATTGAATCTGCGGGAGAAAAAGGCATAAGGGTGAAGTTTGCCATCAGAGTCAGAAACTTGGGATAGCACAGCCCCTGCTCCAATATGAGATGCATTAACTTCTAGTGTGAATTGTTTTGACAATTTGTTTGGATGAATGTGAATGGGGGCTTGAGAGAAACTGTCCTTGAGCTTATGAAAAGCAGTATCTGCCTGTGGGGTCCTCTCAAAAGGGTGTTTTGTGGAAGTCAGAGCGATTAATGGGGCTGCAGTTTGACTGTAGTTTCTGATGATGTTACCTAAATACACAAAAACGAAACGATCGATGAAGTCCCTCAGGACATCATTCACTAGGGCCTGAAATACAGCCGGGGCGTAACAGAGGCCAAAAGGCATAACCAGATACTCAAAATGTCCTAAAGGGGTCTTAAAAGCTGTTTTCCATACGTCCCCCTGGCGGATTCGGACGAGATGGTAAGCATTACGGAGGTCGAGTTTAAAAAATATGGTAAAAAAAGATGAGTGGAAGAAAAAAAGATCAGTGGAAGAGGATATTTGTTCTTGATTATGATAAGATTTAGTCCCCTTTAGTTAATGCATGGACAAAGGGATCCATCTTTTTTCCCCTCAAAAAAAAACCCCGCCCCTAGTGGAGACGATGAGAGACGAATGATGCCTGCAGCTAGGGACTCAGTGATATATCTTTACAGCCAAATATGCTTCAGCTGTATGGACCGGTCTGAGAAACCTGACTGCCTATAGGAGCCCCCCGACCCATCCTGAACAGAATCCTCGCCTGGCCAACCGTCTGAATGGCTTCTACTGCAGACATGACAGGAAACTATTCACACCTCAAACCATCTCCTCCACATCCCATTCAGGAACAAATTTGACCCATAAAACAACCAACCCCCTACCTTCAGATCCTCTGCCTGCACTAAAGATCTCCGAGGAAGATGTAAATAGGCTCTTTCAGCGCATGAAAACAAAGAAAGCTGGAGGACCTGATAACGTCTCCCCATCATGCCTGAAAGCCTGTGCAAATCAACTCACCCCGATCTACACCCGGATCTTCAACAAGTCACTGGAGACGTCTGAGGTCCCCTCCTGCTTCAAACGATCCACCATCATCCCAGTACCCAAGAAACCCACCATCCTAGGATTAAATGACTACAGGCCTGTAGCCCTGATGTCTGAGGCCATGAAATCCTTTGAGTGGCTGTTGTTGAAGCACCTGAAAGTCATCACAGGCCCCCTGCTGGACCCCTTGCGGTTTGCTTACCGAGCAAACAGGTCGCCAGATGATGCTGACAACCTAGGTCTACACTTCATCCTGCAACACTTCGACCGTCCAGGGACGTACGCCAGGATCCTGTTTGTAGACTTCAGCTCGGCCTTCAACACTATCATACCAGACATCCTCCACCAGAAGCTCACCCAGCTCAACGTCCCAGCCTCCACCTGTCAGTGGATCAACAGCTTCCTGACAGACCGACAGCAGCAGGTGAGACTGGGGAGCATCTTCTCCCGCAGCAGATCAATAAGTACTGGTGCCCCCCAGGGTTGTGTTCTATCCCCACTCCTCTTCTCCCTGTACACAAATGACTGCACCTCATCGGACTCGTCTGTGAAACTCCTGAAGTTTGCAGACAACACCACTGTCATTGGTCTTATCCAGGACGGTGATGAGTCTGCATACAGACAGGAGGTGGATCGGCTGGTACACTGGTGTTGTCAGAACTACCTAGAACTCAACCCATTCAAGACTGTGGAAATGGTGGTGGACTTTCGGAGAACACCATCCCCATACATCCCCCTCACCATCCTCAACAACACAGTGTCAGCTGTGGATCACTTCAGGTTCCTAGGAACCACCATCTCTGAGGACACTGTTAGGAAGAAGGCCCAGCAGAGACTGTACTTCCTGAGGCAACTCAAGAAGTTCAACCTTCCACAGGAGCTACTGGTCATCTTCTACACTGCCATCATTCGGTCTGTCCTGTCTTCATCCATCTCAGTGTGGTTTGGCTCATCCACAAAACAGGACAGGTCCAGACTGCAACGAATAATCAGGTCTGCTGAGAGAATAATCAGGGCTGACCTTCCCTCCATCCAGGACTTATACAGGTCTAGGGTCAGAAAAAGAGCTGCTAAAATCTCTGCAGACCCCACACACCCTGCACAAAAACTGTTCAGAGTCTTACCCTCAGGCTGTCGCTACAGAGCACTGTTTACTAAAACCAGCCGCCACAGAGACAGTTTCTTCCCCCAGGCTGTTTCTCTGATGAACATTTAATAGAGTACCAAACAACCTCATACTGAATTCACAATTTCACCTTGTATATGTATATAATGTATATATGTATTTAAGGACATAAAAATATATGCAGAATATATCTTATAACACAAAAAAACAAAAAAAAAACCCAGAGAGCAGAGTGTGCCGAAGTCAAATTCCTTGTTGTTGTATGTACGAACTTGGCAATAAAGCTGATTCTGATTCTGATTCTAATTTTTCGAGGGTCTGTGGTTCAGGGCATGAGACATTATAGAGTCTACTGGAGGGCAGTGGTGCCACAGAGAGAAGGTCAATGGCGCAGTCGTATGGCCTGCGAGGGGGTAAGGACAGAGCCTTAGTTTTACTGAAGACCTGTTTAAGATCCATATACTCCTGGGAACTGAAGTTAAGTCAGGATACTCTGCTGTTCCAGGATCAGGTTCTGGTTGTTTGGGTAGAACGGCTGAATGTAAACAGGATGAGAGGCAGTTAGTGGACCAGGAACTAATTTGACAGTTAGACCAGTTAAGGAGTGGATTGCGCCTCTGGAGCCAGAAAACCTAACACTAGGGGATTTTGAGAAACAGGAAACACGAAGAAGGATATCAGTTCACGATGATTTCCAGAGATTATTAATTCTAAAGGCTTGGTCTTGTGTATGATGTGTTGAAGGTTCTCACCGTTAATGGCAGAAACCAGGTAAGGGATAGGAAGGAGTTCTGTGTCGATCTGAGCCTGTTCCACCAAGCGTTGGTCGATTGCATCTTGCTCACTTCCTGAGTCAATGAGAGCTGATAAATGGAGTGAGTCTTGGGAGAACAAGATGGTAGCTGGTATGGTGAATCTGTTATTGGTAGGGGTGAAATGGTGGTCCGTCAGGTTCCCCTTTACAACTGGCGGACCCTCTCTTTTGGTTGCACTGGGCATGAGGCGATGAAGTGTCCGTGTGTGCCACAGTATAAACACTGCTTGGATTCCATTCTTCGTTGACGTTCCCCTGGGGAGAGTCGAGTCTGACCAATTGCATGGGTTCTGAAGAAGGTGTAAGTGGTTCAGGGAGAGGTGCTGGAGCTGAGCTACGAGGTGCCTGTGATCTCATAGCAAACTTTTCAAAACGTGACTTTCTTCTATCTCTCAATCTATTATCAACTCGAGTAGCTAAAGATATAAATTCATTTAGAGTCTTGGGTTCATCTATCAAAACTAACTCATCCCTCAAAGATTTGTCAAGGGACTGGAAAAAAGCGGCTTTAAGAGCGTAGGTATCCCAAGCTGAAGCAGCTGCTGGTGTACGAAACTCTATAGAAAACTCTGAAATTGGTTTTCTCTATTTTAACGTCCACAGACAGCGAGCTGTATTGGTCTGATCTAATTCGGTGTCAAAAATCTGCTTGAATTCACTTATAAAATCATTATAAGTGCAGCCGAAGCGGTTATGATCGGTAAAGTGAGCCTCAGCCCATCTTAGTGCCTTTCCAGAAAGGAGTCCATTAATAAGAGATTTTAACGTCATCGTGGGGAAAAGATTGTGGAGAGCAATAAAACACTAGGGAGCACTGTAGGAGGAAATCTCTACAACTACCGACCTCACCGGAAAACTTCTCCGGTTTGGGGGAAATGACATCACGGGAACGAGGAAGTTGCTGTGAGACAGTGGACTCAGCAGCGCCCTCTGGTGCAGCGGGGTTTAGACAGGACATCTGTTCAATCTGTTGGTTTGTTTGGCGTTGTTGTTCCAGGAGGGATCGAAATGAGTTTCCGTGGGACTGGATCTTTAGGCTATGATCTGAAAGAGTGTATCTGCTGGTTCAGATTGGCCTGAGTGTTCTGTCATCATTTTTCTAGCTGCTTTGACCCACATGCAGAAATACACTCAGGAAAACAGGAAACCTTTTAACAAGTTTATTAAGAAATATTTTGTTTCCTGGAGAAACAGGAACTCGCCGCTGTATGGAGAAGGGATCAATGGTAAGTGACAGGTAATATTCTGGGTTGTTGATCTTGATATATTTTTGGTTACAGAGGGTGATTAGGAGATCCGCTAGGGGGGAGGAGAAGTGAGATGATGGAAAACTCTGGGAGCATGTCGGGTAATTGAAAGGTCCAGGTAATTCTGTTTTACTTGCACTTGAGGTGGAGGTGGCACCAGGTGGATGATCTTGGAGGGGAGCACGGTGGAGGGTGAGGCAGGTTCGTTCACAGGAAGCCTGAGGAGACTTGAAACCCGAATGCAGCCAACTGAGAAGATAATCCATGAAGTTCTCTTGCGGAGAGAGAGTCTGGATCTTCTGCATACGCAGACTGGATAAGAAGCTCGGAACTGGAGGTAACCTGGGAAGGAGGACACGAGAAGGTAGGTACTCAGAAAATAATCACAAGGAGACTTGTCTTGCCCAGCTAGAGTTACCACTGCAGGTTAACACTCAGGCACCGGAGTGTTGGCAATGTTGGGTACTTAAGCTCCTCTCCCGATGAGGCTGATGGAGAACGTCTGAGATTTAAAGGAATGCACCACCATCTTCCTAAAACCGCCTTTCTCATAATAAACGGCCTGTTTTTAGAGCACAGGAGTTGCCCTCAGCCATTAGGTATAAAGCAGGACTGAGGAACTGAGGAATATCCAAATTTTGCTTATTTTTAAAAAGGGAAAATTACCCATATCTAATAGTTTAAATGGGTGTCAAAGCAAAGTGAAAAGGCCAAGTCTAAGAAAAGTTTTCCCCATAAAGTGTAATCCAGTTGCCACCAGCATGTGGTGCTACCCGGTAAAGTAACTCTAATGGTGCATTCAGACCGATCGTGATTCCAGCAAATGTTTCGCCTCATTCGTGCTGTTGCTTTCCTGACATTTCGTCCCTGGGTTTACCAGATTCTCCAGAGATGGAACCAGTTTGGAAAGTACCACCACCTACTCCAGCAGCTGCGTTTGGATGACTGTCGCTTTCAGCGGTACTTCCGCCTATCCAGGACCCAGGTTGAGGACCTGCTGTCCAGCGTTGGGGGATGAATCAGCCTCTGGGACACCAACTACAGGCGCTGCATCCGCGCTGCAGAACACCTGCCCATCTGTCTTCAGTGAGTAAATAAATCTGAACTCAATAGTAAAACAGCAAAATTGGACTTTCCACATCTTCTAAATTTAATTAACATTTTTGTGCCTAAACATATGGACGAAATACACTAGGCAAGAGGTAATATGACAACAGTATGTAGCATGATAGCCATAAGTATTGAATAATTATGTAGTTTAAATAACGGCTGATAGGCAGCCTAGAAATCAGGCTAGCTGACACATGCATCTGAAAATAAATACTTATGAATAAAATATAATTTCCTACATGAACATAGATGTACCCTGAGCAATTGCTGTGAGTTTCATACTCACTTTTCATACAACTTTTGTGGTGGAAAGAGGGCTAGAGACGCAACGCGAATTGACAGAAAAGTTCAGATTCTGCAGCTCCAGAGAAATTCGCTTCGCGTCCATGTTTCTACATAGGGATAATATGTAAATCACTCGCTCCAATCGTGTCATTCGCTTTCAGTCTGAACGCACCATAAGCTATTATTATGAGCCCTGGATATGAATCCTTTAAGCGCTGTGAGTGAGTGCTTTAAGCTTGACACCCCAAATCTTATTTTGAAGTAAGAAAGAAAGAGGTTTTTGTGTTTTCTTGTAGTGTTGACAGAATTGTCTAACAAAGATGTCTTTTCAGGTCCGCTTACTAAACCATTAAAGAACTCACCTCAACTGGGCAGAATTTGGGTAAAAGTAGAAACAGTGACAGAGGAAACCGCACCCGGCTAACTGTTAGCTGATAATAATAATCTGTTTTGCCTTTTAGTCATCTGTAGCCAGTTCAGTTTTGGAATATGAAGTCCAAGAGTCCAAGCTGCAGCAGCCTACATGAGGAAAATCTCCATCGGAAACGCATGATCTCCACCTTGTGCCTTCATTCACTTCCACTTTCTTCCCAGTCTTGGCTATTATTCCAGTTGAATCCAACTTTCAACTAAAGTTAGACCCGACTGATTTCATTTCTCACATTTCTGTCATCTTTTCATTTGATGACAAAAAATGTCAATCATAGTTCTTGATTGACATAAGTTTTATTTAGTTTGGGTTTGGTTTTAGTCTGGAAAAATGGTCGTTGATGAAATCTAATATGAAAAGTTTTTTGTCAACAAAACTAACACTACACCACAGTTTCCTAACAGTGCAAAACTAAAGGACTGTTTTACAGAGTTATATCATACTGATCAAACCTGAACTTTTTAGTTCTAACCCAAACAAAATGAGAGGACATTTAAATTTTTATGGGTAATAGAACCACCTTATAATTGCATTATATAGATTGGAAAAAGTTGAATTTGGATTGTTGTGCTCTGATTACAGATTCTCTAGGGGTTTGTGCAACCTTTACCCTCTTTCTGAAAATATTGCAAATATCTCCCCTTATCCCACTCTCATGAACCTAACATCGTGTACTACCATGTCTCTGAACTGGATGAATTATTATTACACCCCCCGAAGAACCCTTTAATAATTTCGTATTTATTGAATCATAAATTGTTCATTCTATAAAACAATAAAACAGGTGAAAAAATATTGCCTCAAACCAGGTTGAAAATTCTGAACCACAAATGTTTTATAGTCTGCTGTATAAAAGATTTAGGAAACAACATTTACCTGGACTACATCTTTGCAGTTATAATTAACAGAAACATTACAGGCGTACCAAGGGCTCTGAGGGGAAATGAACCTGTGCAGTAAAAAAAAAAAAAGAGCGCAACAAGAGAAACATGAGCACAAACAAATGTGAGTAGGCAAATCACGACAAAAAGGCAAACTCAATTTTCTAAACACAGCTAAATTCCATAAACGAACAATACACTCATTGAAAACAAGACAAACAGGTACGCCGAGGCACTTCTTCCCTGATTTCCAGCCTCCACCTCGGCTTTTATCATCATTGAGAGGCTGATGCAGATGCAAAGTGTTTGCAGGCGCAGAAGCCGGCCAGGCACTCAGCTCCCGGTGCTTTATTGTGCGCTCGCTGTGGCATACAGGTCTTCATTAGGAGCATCCAGAGGCTTGGCGAGGGGCTTTTGTGTGCCTGTATCCCTGGAGTTTATGTGTCTTTTGCACCACTAATATGCCACTATGTCAGATGGAGTCTGTTTTAGTGCGGGCCTTTATGGCGGCAAATTGGTGGCGAATAGGACAGCGGAGCACTTTAACAGCACTCACCTTCTCCTCACCCCTTTTAACTTATTAACTTATATTAACTCGTTTGAACATGTCAACAGGGCTGTGTGTGGATCACAAATAAATCACAGCGGCTGGGCGTGGAAGAGTGTGCAAAATGTGTTTACCTCCGTGTGAAGCCACACGCTTGAGCTTTTTACCTCGCAGTCACTATTAATGAAGCCAATCTTCATTTTGACTGTGTGATCACTTTTTAATGCACTTGAGTGGTTTTTAAAGTGCAATCAAATGCTAATTAAAGGCCAGGGCTGACCATAAATGCTATTTCTCTGTGTTTTCTTTTTTTGTGCATGCTTTCACTTCAGACTGAACACAAGCATGAGTCAATTGTTAAATGCACCTGCAAGGAGGCCTCCTGAACTGTGCTTTATATAAAAAGGAGCCCAAAAAATAAAAGCAGGCTTTTAAAGAATTTGCTCTGAATTGGTTTTGTTTGCCCTTTCAGAGGCTGCATGAACCCACCCCCCTAACCAACCACCGAGAGCCAAAAATTAAGATTAAAATGGTTTAGTAATAGTAATACTACCATTTAAAGATGTGACGTGACTATCTTCAAAGGATTTTTTAGTTCAACAATTCTTACAAAAAAAACCCCAATAACTTCCTGATTATTTCGGACCAAGTGTAAATGTTTGTCATGTTAAACAACATCTACGAATTTGATCTAGATTTCTCATGTCTGACCAACGCAAAGAGGCACATAATTATGAAGTGGAAGAAACATAACACGTTTTTTTATTTATTGAAAATAAGTATTGAAAGTGTGGTATTGCCATCAGCTCCGACCAGCTTCCCTGTTCCTGCTGAAGAAAAGCTTTCCCACAGCATGATGCTGCTACCACTATATGGAGATAGTGTGTTCATGCCAATAAATGGAATTAAATACACATGCACATCACACTTTTCAGATTTCTATTTGAAATCTTTGTTTCATTTTGCAGTTATGCATTGCTTTTTGCTGTTCTGTCACATTATAAACATTAAACGTTGAGGCTTCAAGGTGTCAAAATATGAAAAAAGTTCAAAGGGTATGAATACTTTTGCAGGGGACTGCACCCAACAGAAATTCTGATATATGGACATTTGACAACGGGTGCACACAGTAACCTGTCAAGAGTTGCTTGCTCCTCACCTCCTCTGGACTGCAGACCGATAAATGCGTGACTCCAAAAAAAGGAAAGTGAAAAATCAAATCAGCAGAGTTGAATGTGTCTGCAGCCCTAATGAGCCGTTTATTGAATATTTCAACACCGAAACATGTAGTCATTAGTCTCCACGCTCCAAATAAGCTTCTAAAAGAAACTTGGGTGTGAGTAAAAGAGAGAAAAAAATCTAATTATGATAGAGGAAACATGGGAATAGCTGCAAAGCATAATCACTACAATTACTGTTCCCAGGAGTCTGCTGGAGTTACATTGTGATTGTTTTTTGGAGGTAAAAGATTGTATCTTTGAAAATGTGACACGACTCCCAATCAGCGCGCATGTCTGTGGTTCTATGACTGTTCAGCACATTACTGGAACATTTCTTTTATATTGCTAAAGGAGAAGCTGCAATATGAGCTTGTAAAAAGATCCGCTGCAGAATGTGGCATCGGTTTATGAGTAAATGTCTTTACTAGTCAGTCCTAAAAACAAATCAAACTGCTTATGCACTGCGCTGCACTGACTGTACGTCCACATCTATTTAATGAAAGGCTTAAATAAGCCTGTTTAAGTATACCAGTACATTTCCTCTGACTGTATAAATGTTCATGATGCTGTACAGTAGGAGAAAACTATGTAAAGTTAATTTTTGTTCTCTGCACATCCTTGATGTGTTTATTATTCTCACCCTGTTTCAGAGTTTCAGGACAAAACAAAACCTTATTTCATTGGATATTTTTTCCCTCTGGATCTGGAAGTTGCATCTTGGAAGTGTGTCCCATCTTATGTAACTGTGCTCTAGTTGTCACTAGTGTGGTGTTCCATTAGGACACCACACTAATGTCAGACGTTCCTCACCGACCTAAGTCCTAAAATCTAATATGGCTGCAGGATATATCAAATATAGTGACATCAGCAATAAGAAACTGTTTTTTTCACTTCTGACTGTTTATGTTTATTTATTTATACACATTGTACTATAAAGCATACTGTATATTTGTGATCGTATTTGTTAATGATTTGAATGCAGATAAAGTGAGAACATTCACCTCTACCAACATCATTACCACCCACCCAATTGAACTTATAATATATTTTATTCTATCTTTTGGAAAAACACCTTCCATTCTGGAACCTGGTCTTCTGGCTGTGGACCAGACTGATATGATACATCGGCATCCAGTTTCTCACAGAACCTTCAGCTGCGTGTCAACATGACCCTTGTCTCTGATCGCTAAAATACTAACAATCTTTTCAGTTTTTTTTAGGTCAAAAATATCTCAGCCACATTATTTCTGACTAAATCCTGCATAGCCCAGTCAAATATGTCAAAATGTGTTCCAACTACAGGGGGATCACACTCCTCAGCCTCCCTGGTAAGGCCTACGCCAGGGTATTGGAGAGGAGAGTCCGGCCGATAGTCGAACCTCGGCTTCAGGAGGAGCAGTTTGGTTTTCGTCCCGGCCGTGGAACACTGGACCAGCTCTATACCCTCTACAGGGTACTCGAAGGCTCTGTGCCGGTCCGTTGTGGTGAAGAGAGAGCTGAGCCGAAAAGCGAAGCTCTCGATTTACCGGTCGGTCTACGTTCCTACCCTCACCTATGGCCATGAACTTTGGGTCATGACCGAAAGAACGAGATCCAGGATACAAACGGCTGAAATGAGCTTCCTCCGTAGGGTGGCAGGGCACTCCCTTAGAGGTAGGGTGAGGAGCTCGGCCATTCGGGAGGGGCTCGGAGTAGAGCCGCTGCTCCTCCACATCGAGAGGAGCCAGAGGAGGTGGCTCGGGCATCTATACCGGATGCCTCCTGGACGCCTTCCTCGGGAGGTGTTCCAGGCACGTCCCACCAGGAGGAGGCCCAGGGGACGGCCCAGGACACGCTGGAGGGACTATGTCTCTTGGCTGGCCTGGGAACGCCTTGGGCTCCCCCCGGAGGAGCTGGAGGAGGTGTCTGGGGAGAGGGACGTCTGGGTGTCTCTGCTGAGTCTGCTGAGTCTGCTGCCCCCGCGACCCGGTTCCGGATAAGCGGAAGACGACGACTACGAGTAAATCCTGCACAGCCCAGTCAAATATTTATTCCTGAACATGTTCCTTTGATATTTGAAGGCAGAAAACCAACTTTAACATTAAAGCCCGCAGCATCACAACCCCCTGAGCAATTGTTGCTGTTATCACCACCGATGTTTCTTGTACTAAACAAGGTAAGGCAATTAGTTTATTTTCTCCTCAGCTCTTAAACAAACTTCCTGAAAACCTGAGAAAACTTTTTGTTTACAGCAGATTTTGATTAAATAATTTGACTAATGAATTGTTTAAAAAACATTTGTTTGTTTCATATATGAAAAAAAGATGTTTCACAACTTACTAGGTGAGGTTCTGGCAGCTGAAAATGCCTTTAACAGTCTGAAACTCGGTGTCTCCATAGGGAAACCTACTGGTGCTTTGCCTCTCATCTGTTTGAGCAAAAAAAAAAAAAAAACTCTTATTGCATCACATTATTCTCCTGAGTTTTTCCCATGGTGCCTTGCCTTTTGTGTTTTGCTTTGTGCTGCTTTGGCAATCTAACCGTTTTGAGTTTTTTGAGTTTTGAGCCCTGCAAGCATACTGAAACATTTTAAAAGTTTTATCCAGCTAAAGATAATTTCTTCAAAGACTTCTGAAAGCAAAAACGTTTTTAGTCCTAAACACAGGCACCAAAACCAACCAAAGTGTACCAATCGACGCCCCCATGGCCACCAACCCCCTCATTCCCACCAACATGAACACAATCACACTCACCACCATTCTTCATATGCACCATTACCAAACATTGTACACAAAACAGTCAACAATTCTGTTTTTTTTTTGTTAATATAATTACATACTCATCACATTGACTTTAACTGAGTATGAGGACTACGAACATCTTTACTATGAAGGTGACCCAATGGTGACAAAAACCCAACAAGAGACCCACGCTACCCTTCATATCTGTGAATCCAATATGGCTGCCGCTTGCACAAAAATGCAAACATTTTACATTTTCATTTAAGATAAGAATCAACTCATCAACCGCATGGAAGATGATAAACGTGTTATTGTGGAGGAGCGGACTTGGTGGAGGGTAAAGCTCTTACATTGGCTCATGGAGCTTGTGGTATTGCTGAGAATTAGGGGATGATGAAGATGGTGTTGGGATGAATATTAAAGGGAATTGTAATGTTGACAATGACTGCCACAGTTGCTCCAACTGGGAGGTGAACTATTTGCTTTATGTACCATGGCATACAATTATTGTTGACAGATCAGAGGAGTTCGAGTGTAACAACACCAGTTAACCAAGAAATCAAAACCACGCTGCCACTGACAGAGGAAGCCATTACAATCTAAAAGCTGCAGTCTCACAGGGGTCGTGACATATACATAATTTAAAGAAAACACCAAAATGTCATCTGCAAACAATTATTGTTGCACCACATATAGAGAGAGGATTTTTTTTTAGTCAGCTGACCGCTGTGGTCAGACACATTGCAGATGGAAAACAAACATATAAAACATATTATATGAGGTAATTCCATCAGGCTTTCTTATAAAACTAATTCTTTGGGGTTCTTTGCCTCATGCATTGATGACATTATTTTCAAAGCTCCACCAATTTTTTTTTCTGTTGGTTAATAGATTTTTGTACCAGCTATGCCCAGAAAACAGATGCTCTCTTTTCTTTGTGGTAAAAACAACTTGAAACAAGTGAATACTTTCTGGGGGTTTTCTGTTGTTTTTGTTAAGAAGCAGCATATATATGTGCCTCTCTTTTTCTTTGCTTCTCTGGATGATGACTTTATTTTAAGATTTGGGGATGTTTCCATAAAATGGATGTAAGTCAGTGCAGTGTCCTCTGAAGTGACGATGGAAACACGACTGTGTGCGAGAAAGATCCATTTCCCCAGGGCTGGCACCTGCTGTAATGGGCTCTGGGGTGGAAATGAGAGAACATGGAGCTGCCTCTCCTCCTCTTTCACGGCTCCCTCAACCTGGCTGTGCAGTGACAGCTTGATTTCAGTGCCTCTCTGAAGCGGACCGCACAGACATGATGGGCCTGTTCTGCTGGTCTTATCACTGCCTCTCGTGTAGAAAGAGAACGCAGAGATGGGGA
This sequence comes from Crenichthys baileyi, assembly GCA_036173005.1. Classification (NCBI taxonomy): domain Eukaryota; kingdom Metazoa; phylum Chordata; class Actinopteri; order Cyprinodontiformes; family Goodeidae; genus Crenichthys; species Crenichthys baileyi. The sequence goes on along the minus strand of JAHHUM010002917.1, from coordinate 256,353 downwards.
AAGCACCCGCGGGACAGAACCAGTGAAAACAGAAGATACTACCTAAGGAGCTGTCTGTCTGACCTTACCAGTAAGATTCATTTCTCATTAGCTGGGTCGTCTTGGATCATTCCTTTGCAAATCTGACAAGGAGTCACAGGTATACAGATAAAAATGGCAAATAATTATAGGCAAATGGATCAATGCTTTAAATAATGATTTTTGTTCCTGCATAAAAATAATACTTCAGTTTGTTCTGAGAACATGTTGCAGGATGCAGCCGAGTTACACGTCCCTGTAAATTTGCTGAAACCATCACTGGTGCTCCCTGATTAGAAGGTGTTAAATGAAGAATTTTTTTTGATTATGAACGTTTATTTATTTGTGCATTTATTTATTCTAATCAATACATTAACTCATAACTTAAAAAAACCATAGAACACATAGAACAAAAACAAGTATATTTATTAAATGGAAAAAAATACTAAACGCTAATAATAATAATAATAATAATGCACATGCAAATGTTAACAAACATAAGAAACCCATCAGGTTATTAATCCTTATTAAATTGAAGTATATCACAAGTTGAGAGTCTCTTCGAGATAATGTAACCCTCATTTCTTATCTGGTATCCTTCTGCAGATCTCTGGGGTGCGTGAAGAGGTGAGCCACAGTTGTACTTCTTATAAACATCTTTATTATTATCTGAATATCAGGACAGCAAATACTGTCGTGTGAGAAACTTAGGACAGCCTGTTATTTTTGCATATTTGGACATGTTAATATTTTAATAACTATTCTAAAAAATCTATTGATATAAATGAACAATGCAAATTGACGAAAAGACCACAAAATCATAACTATTTCAGCAAAATGCAATTTCTGGTGAGGAACACATTAGAACACCCCCACATTTATTCCCACTTAAAATAGCTAAACTCTGCATTTTGAGGGAGGTTTGCCATGTTTAAACCTCAGACATTTAGTTTGGTGGTCTGGCCATTGAAGTGAGACTGAACACCATGCATATGAGTCTGGTAGGGGGTTTAAAGAGCTATCAAAAGAACAAGAAACAAAAGAACCACTCAACTTTAAAGAAAATAATCTACAAGTTGAGGACATTCATAACAACTGCAAACATATCCCAGGTCTGGCCATACAGGCAAATTAATCCTGAAGGCAGACCGCAACATGTTAAAAAAAAAAGTCTCCAAAACCCTAAAATGTCACCACAGGACCTACAGCAGGCTCTAGCTACTGTTGATGTGAAAGTGCATGCCTGTACATTTAGAAAGAGACTGCATAAGTTTGAGTCTCATGGCACATGTGCAAAACTAAACCTTTACCCTCTAAACGTTCCAGGATAAGCAGAGAACATAGACAAAGACCAGGACTTCTAGGATGTTCTTTGGACAGATGAGTCTAAAATGAATTAGAACAGAGAATAGGTTTGGCATAAACCAATTACATCTTTTCAGAAAAAACAACCTATCCTGACTTTGAAACATAGAGAAGGAAGAGTCATTGTTCGGAGATGCTCTCCTCAACAGGAGCTGGTCACCATCATAGAATCCACCCAGGAACTGTACATCACTGTAACCGGTACTAATGGTGGTCAGAGGGCTCGGTGGTGCCGATTGTATCGCAGCCTCACTTCTGTCAGTCCGTCCCAGGGCAGCTGTGGCTACAATGTAGCTTACCACTGCCATTCAGTGTGTGAATGTAGCATGTGAATGGGTATTTGGGGACTTGACAAAGTGCTGCACAAGTGCAGGCCATTTACCATTTACCAATTAAGAGAAGGAAAGTCCTAGGCCTAGTTAAAGACGAGATGTTTATTCTTTGTAGAAGCTGTGGGGTGACTTGAAACAGGCTGTGCATGCAGTAAATCCCTCAAACATCTTACAGCTGAAAGTGAGGAGTGGGGCAAACTTTCCTAAGATGGTTAAAAGAAGCTTCTCTATGAAGTTATTTCAACCAAAAACAACATTTTTCTTGATATTCTTTAATGACTAAAACCATGTTAATTTTGTGATTAAAATAAAATGCAATCACTTTCTTCCAGATATTAAAAAATAACATTATACATAAACATAATACATAAGTATTTATTGTCCTAGTTTTTCATCTAATAAGAAAAAGTAAAGCATTTGGCTAATACTTTTTCTTGGCCAGCAAGAACTGATATCATTTGTGTTGTGAGACTGGAATTAAATCAGCTGCATCTTCTATATCACAAACCTGTGCTATTAAAGACAGTTGCTCTTTATGCTGCTATTTGAGGTGTTTATAAAATGGAAATGATATTTCAATCTAAAATGACCCACAAGGAAGACATGAATGCTGAGAATGACATGAGCTAAGATAAACATTTGTAAGGTTTAGATTTAGAGACGTCTTCCACCTGATCTGACACTGGTGGTGGATTGGCGGCCAGGGAGCGAGGAAGCCGGGAGGAGATGGGAAGGAAGATGGTGGAGGTGGGGTGGAGGAGGGATGAGCTCAGCTGACAAGCGAGGATGAACACAGCTGAAGGTCCTTTAAAAGCAAGGCGTCGGAAGGTGATTGGATGGAGAATCAGGCGGACAGGATGCTGATTGGAAGGCCGGCAGACGCACAAAAGAGTCATTGGAAGGTGGAGGTGGTGAAGGTGAGTCTTTCATTCTGAATTTTCATCTAAACTCCATTAAACTGCACTGACAAATGACTAATTGGTACTAATTAATCAGGCCTTGCCAACAAACATAGATAAAATGATCTTTTGTTAATCTAAACATTTCCTCCAACGCCTGCTCTTTTCTTTATCCAATGAATCGATTCAAATTATGTGAATGAAGGACATTGTATAGATTTAATAAAATCTGTTGTTTTAAACGATGCCGCAAATGAAATTTCAGTTTAAGTTTTGTACGGCATTTTGACAGTACTTTGGTCTACAGAGCAAGTGAAGGAGTACGCTGTCTTTCTAAGGCTGTCCAGTTTCAAAAGGAATGTACAATTGCTTTTTTTGGAAAACACCAACATCCTCAATAGGTTTCAGTCAGGTTTCTGCATGATGCACTCCACTGAGCCTGCCTTGTTAAATCTCTCTAATGATATATTGACGGCTGCAGACTCTGGTCAGTGCAGTTTGTTGGCTTTATGGGATCTGTCATCAGCTTTTGACACAGTCAACCATAAAATTCTGTAGACTGCAGAATGAGACAAGAATTTCTGAAAAAGTTCCTAAGTGGTTTTCTTTTTTCTGAGCAACAGAACCTTTTCAATGTTTGGAAATAAAGTAATGTCCAAAGCCACGGCCTTGTTGCATGGTGTTCCTCAGGGTTCAGTCCTGAGCCCAATTTTGTTCCCTTTATACATCAGCCCCCTTGGTAAGAATATCAATAGCTTTAAAAAGGTGTCTTACAATTTGTATGCTGATGATATCCAGCTGTACTGTTCCTTCATTGACTTTACAAGACACCTTAGCTGCCTTATTACATTGTGTTTCCTGTATTAAGGACTGGCTAGCTAAAAACTGCCTTCGGTTAAATTCTACTAAGACTGAAACCCTGATCATTGCTTCTGGATCGTACAACACCTTGTTTCTTTGGGCTCCTCTTCCCGGCCCAGCCTCAGAAACCTTGGTGTCCTATTTGACGGATCAATGTCATTGGACGGACATTCAAGATTTCTTTTAAAAAGTTGCTTTTATCACCTGAGAAATATTTCTAAAATGAGTGCAATGATATCCAAATCTGACCTGGAGATGATTATTCATGTTTTTATTTCTTCTCATTTATATTATCGTAATTCTCTTTTTATTTTTTTTAGCATCTGTTGTCACTCGTCTCCAGTTGGTCCACAATGCTGCAGCAAGACTTTTAACAACAACTAAAGGAAGGGCACACATCTCACCAGTTTTATCCTCTCTACATTGGCTACCTGTCATATTTAGAATTGATTTTAAAATTTTAGTCTTGACCTTTGGAGCTTTTAATGGAGAGGCCTCCCAATACATCAATAAAATGCTGATCCCTTATTCTTCAGGTCGCACTCTACAGTCCTCTGCCCAGAACCTCCTGAAGGTCCCTAAGAACCGATTCAAAACTCGGGGCGACCTGTCCTTTCCGGGGCGTAGCTCCCAGGCTGTGGAATGCCTTGCCCCTGTCTCTCTGCGTGGCCAACTCTGTTGACTCCTTTAAAAAGCAGCTTAAGACACTTATTTAGACAAGCTTTTGGTTAAATGTTCTACTTATTGTTTTATTTGTTTTTCTTACTGTCTTTGTTTTATATCAAGCCTATATTTGTATCTATTTTATTTGCATTCTGTAAAACACTTTGTGATTTTATCTGTGAATGGTGCTATATAAATAAGGTTTACTTTCTAACCTAAATTAGTCCATCCATTGGCCATACCCATTTGTCCTTAATGGGTTGAGGGGTGTCTGGTACCTATTTTCCAAGCAGTTAATGGGCAAGAGGCTGGGTACAGCTCGGATAGTTGTTAGTCCATCACAGAGCAACACAGGACAGAAAACCATTCATAATCTTACTCATAATGGAAAATTAGATTAATCAGCCGTTTTCTTTGGACCTTGAAAGCCAGGGAGCGGACCTGAGCAGGCATGGGATAAACATGCAAACTTCATGGAGAAAGAGCCCAGAGCCTTCTTGACGCAGAGCAACAGGTGAAAAGTAAATGAGCCGGAACATTTAAATAAACCTAAACCATGTTGCTGCACGTTATCTGTAATGTTAAGCATGTGCAATCAATATTTTATTTCACACATCCTGTCAAGATTGGGTTTTTTTTAAAGCTAGCTTTACGCTTTCACAAACACTGTTGAGTGATCCAAACCAACATTTCTGCACTGGACACACAATCTTGTTCTTCTTTTAGCATTGTTAACTTTGAAATAAATGCTTTGTATCTTTTTACTTTTTTACTAAATAAAACTGAATTGAAATTGAATTTACTTATACTTGCAAGACTGAAAGGTTGCAGCCAAGCAAATGTTTTTGATTCTTACTCCCAGACTGGTATGTACACTCTGTGATGATTCTTTTACCTCTCACATTACACTATGCAGATGCTTCCCTTACCTCAGCATGCTGGACGCTGGAAACCTAAAGTGAAACTCACAACATGCCTATTAAATGATTTAGCTAATACTTATCTGATCACTTGTTGGAAGTCATTAAGCATTAAAATTGCCTTCTGGAATGGTCAATTATCCTTAAATGAGCAAAAATACTAACAAAACAAGAAGGCGAAGTTCCAGCAATAGCAACTCACCCAGCCCTGAGGCAACAGAACACTGTGAATAAGCCACCTTTGATCCCAATATACATTCAGAACAAGGGTGCACCAAAAGTGACAAATACCTCAAAGAATTAACAGGACATTTATGTTCCAGACAGGAAGCGGAGAGAGCTTTCATTTCACCTTCATTTCCTCACCTTAAGACATGCGTAACACTGGGTTTTTTTTCCCAATATGACAACATACATGGCACGATAGTGCACAGCACGAGAGCAGCTTGACAATTTTCAAATAAAAAGATACAGTAGCAATTGCTCCTTGTGTAACCTTTTAACAACATAATATAAAAATAGCTTTTCTAAACCTACTGCTTTCCTGTGAATAATCTGGGAAGATTTCATTACTTTCTACAGCCTTTAAAGCATTCTTCTTTTCTTTAAGTAACATGTTAGGTGTGTAGATATGTCCCAAAGTCTTCACTCTAATCGAGTAAAGTGGTACCATGTTGGGGCGAGGGGGGTGGTGTGTGTGTGTGTGCATAATGGGAACAGCTGGCAGAGGGAATGAGTACAGAGGGAGAGGTGATGGATGTGAGTGGAGCTCCTGTGACAGATGAGCTAACAGGTGTTCACCACGGCCCTCAGAGAGACGCTATTTATGAGCCAGAAAAGACAGCCAGACGCAATCCACACCACGCCACCGGCCTCTTCAATGCCCAAACACATCACAGACATCTGCACAACTTCACTCAACAAGGAGCAACGTGGCAGGCGTCCTCCTCACTCTGCAAGAAGGAAACGAAAACCTTCATATTTCTTTTATCGTTGAATACTTAACATCAAACTAATGTATAGAGCCTGAATATGCTTAACATAACTCAGCATCTTCATATCATAGCTGAGAAAGAATCATTCCACCACTTTATTTTGCTGCTACACCCTGCAGACAAACACTTAAGATTTACGTTACTTTCATTTAAAGACTTCTGGTTCGTTGCAGCAAAGGGAGGACAGGAAATGCCAACGCTGCAGAATCAGACAATCAGACACAATATTATAACCACTGACAGGTAAATAACCTTCCAGTTCTTCATCCTTCCGTTTATGTGAGTGTTACTCAGGTGGAGTCAGTATAAAAGTGTATTGTTCAGTGATGTTTGGGTATGCTGTTCAGAAGTATTTTGAGTAAAAAAAAAAGAAACATATCTTTCTCTAGTTTTTAGGGAGATTTACAGTATTGTAGTAATCAAATTTTTATTTGCTCTACCCTTGATGTGGTGTTGTTTGTGCGGATGCTCGGACCACGTCCTATGGCTCCTGGGGATGCGTCGGACTGGTTGTGGAATGCAGGCGCTAAGCTGGATTCTGGTATGAATCCCTCCCTCACCAGGTGGCATGGTAATGTGCCTTCCCTCCCATGGTCCTTCCAAGCTCTGTCTTCCGAGGCGGGTTAGTGAGGGGGCTCCCCTGCTTGGTGCAGTGTAGTCTTGTTGCCAGGGGTTTGTGTGGGTCCCGGGCTCAGCCTGCGTGGCGGGAGGTGACGGCAGCGCTGAGTCGGGGGGGTTCGTTGCCCTACATCTCTCCCTGTGCCTCTTCAGCCTGGGGGATCTGTTTCACTGGCAACCCACCTCTGTGTGGGGTGTGCGGCTGCTCGAGTTTGGTGCATATCGTTTGTCTGCCTGGAGCTGCTGTGGCCTTCCGATGATGTGTCCACCTGCCCCTTTGCTTCTCTTAAGTGCTGAGTGTTACCGGATTTCTACCGTTCTCACCATTTTAACAAATTTGTACCTCCAAGTAACAAATTCGCTCACATCCATACATACTTACCTACTTATAGTCAATCACCAACCTACCCACCAACTAGAGACTAAAATGGTTAAAGATCATGCAGAAACACCAGCTCAAAATAAGCTGAAGTAACATTAAAATCCTGTGATGTGTTTAGCTGTGCATAACTGTTTTAACATACATTTTGCACTTTCAGGCATCTGGAAATTGTACTTAAGAATGAACCAAACTTGTGGAGGTCTACAATTCTATTCCTATTATCTCAGATTTCATTTGATTTTCCCAAGTCACAAAAGGAAACTGGGTGTTTAGCTGTTAACTGTGATTTAAACTACCAGAAGCTTACAAAGCTATATCATCTGGGTGTTCCCAAATTGTTTGAAGCCATCGTGATCTTTGAGTATGTAAACTTCTGAATATGAAGACAAAGTCTCTGAAAACAAAAATCCTTTCCCTTTGACATTTACCAAATAGTAGCTGACCTAAAAATGAACAGACTTAATCTGATTTAATGTCAGGTGGTAAGAAAAAAGGTTGTGTCTTTTGTTGTGTACAGGTGCATCACAAAAAATAGAATACTGTGCAAAAAGTTTAATATTTTTGTCACTCATTTCAGAAAGTGCAACTCATATTTTATATATTCAGTACACAGAGTGAAACACTTCAAGCCTTTATTTCTTGGCCTTTTGATTCTGGCTTATAGAGGATAAAAACCCAAAATTGTGTTCATTTTTATGCACTCAATGCAACAGGTTGTGCCTCCGGTTGCATGAATTACTGCATCAATGCATGGAGATCAGCATGTGGGGTAATAGAAGCCCAGGTTACTTTGATAGCGGCCTTCAGGTCATCTTCCTCTTGACAATACTCCATAGGTTCTCTATGGTGTTCAGGACAGGGCGGTTTGCTGGCCAATCAAGAACAGGAACACCATGGTCATTGAACCAGTTTTTGGTATCTTTGGAGGGTGGACAGGTGCCAAGTCCTGGTGAAAAGTAAAATCAGCATCTCTATAAAGCTTGTCAGCAGATTGAACTGACAAAGTATAGAACACAATATAGAACACAATATTCTATTTTTTTGGCAGGTCTGTAAACATAACATCTAGTTTTTTTATATTAAAAAACATCTAGTTTTAAGTGTAGAAACTTGCTTCCTGTAACCCTGCAAGGACCAAGCAGGTATGGAAAAGGTCAGGACAGATGGCTCGAAAAGTAATGAATTAACTTTTTATTGCAGAACCACTTTGGCTCAACACAAGTGCTGCATGCATTGTTAGTCAAAAGGGGTCACTGGCCTGACCACAACATACAGGTTTTGTTTATTTACTTATTACAGAAAAGTTAACCATGTTAACTTGTGTGGTCTCAAATTCAATTCAATTTTCATGGAAAAACCGAATAAAGACCTTAACATACTGTAGGTTTGTGCAATAAATACTTGTTTTTGAAACATGTACAACGCTGCACTGCTTTGGATCAGATAAAGTAATTAAACTTCTTCTGACAGGGCAAAAATGGACTTTAAAAAGGCAAATAGCTGACTCAAATTGCCATTAGAGATGTAAATGCTTGGATATCCATATAATGTCCTTTTGGAATAGAAATATTTCAGTCATAACTTATTCCTGTCAGAGAACTAAAAATGCTGACTGAATTCTCGCTTCATTGATAACTTAATTTTGAAAGCTTATTTCAGTCAACTCCCGGTGTACAGAAAACTGGAAGTTGGGCAAAAAGGAAGAAATGTGAAGCAATATATTCACCAAAATCACGATGTGTTGAAATCACCAAACCTGCCTTCTAGGAGTGTTCACAGTAATAATTTTATTTTACAGGCACCGAAACACCTGCAAATAACTGCAGGGGCTTCAGTCTAAGTGAAAAACATTTTTGGTCACAGGACAAAAAGAGAAAAAAAAACTGTCTATTGACAAAGGCACATTTTATTGTGCAGAAAAAGCATACAGACAAAAAGACCTCAGAGCCTAATTGATCATTGGTTTTCTACGTAACATTATTACCGACTGAAGGCGCTTTGGCCATCAATCAATGGGATCTGTTTAAGGGTTGGAATGTAAAGCTACTTTATAGTTTCCTGATGAAAAAGTCAGCTTCTCCCCGTCCTTGGCAAGTAAAAAGAGGATCACAGTGACAATGGACTGTTTCAGTGTGGCAGTTTCAAAACAGGTATATTTAGTCAAAAAATTTTTTTTGACATACAGAATTTAATGAATGAGGAAACTCTTCTGTGTTTATCATTCAAATTAAATGTTCCAACTTCTGAGAATTAATGGGCAAAGCCTATTTATGTTTGAATAAATAAGCTTTTGTTCCTTCTTTTTAACATTTGGTCGTTTCGCTTTACTTGTGTTACATCTAATAATGTGTGTGCGGTTGTCAAATGCTAATTCTTTTCATCTGAAAAATTGTAGGAATAAAAAAAAGCCAAACGAAAATAAAAGCCAAATATAAAAAAAAAATAAAACATTTACATTTTTATCCTTTATTTTTTCAATTTTACTAATTTATTTGTTTTGTGGCACTTCTATCATTCCATACAGTTCAGATAAACAGTATTTTAGTGAATGGAGTGTTGTCAGTGTTTTGTTTTGGCAATGAGATAAGTGTCATATCTGAAAAGGTGGTATCTGTGATGCCATGTAGGTGAGAGGATGGACAATACTGCCAAGACTTTCACATTTTTATTCTGATGCTTCAGGACAATCCTTGCTAAAGACACAAACCTTTTAAATAGGAAATACTGAACAGGGGTTCTTCATTGCTTCCAATCCATTCTGAGTTACGTCTCCAGAATATTGACTAAAGGTGCCATGCACTTATTAACAGATCCAGAACTGTCCCAAAATATGGGAATAAAATATATGAAATCTTCAGATAAGAGTTGTTCCCCATTTTTAGGAATTTCATCTACGCCTGGGAGAGGGCTTGTTTGAGATCTCTGAGCAACATGGACGCCATGACGCTTTTCTCTGTGTTGATGGTGAGGAGGGCAGTGGAGGACTCTCTTAGCTCCAGTGTAACCAGGACCAGAGCTCTGCTGCTGACGGTGCGCCCAGCAAACCTGCAAGATGACAGAAGCACTTCAAGATTGGTGCCTAAAATCATGGACAACGTCTGGTCAGAATCATTTCACGGCTATCTCCATGTACCTTTTAAACCAATTTGTGGCCATGTTTAAAAAATGTATTTGTCTTCATCGTTTTGCCTACAGTACAATGTCTAACAAAAGGATTCATTCCCTTTCAACTTTTTCACATTTCATCATGTCACAGACAAACTTAAATGTATTTTGTTTGGAATTTATGTGATAGACCAACACAAAGTTTAAATGGCTAAAAGAAAACTACAAAGTTTTGGTGAGCATTTGCATTCAGCCCCATTTACTCTGACACCCCTACATAAAATCCAGTGCAACCAACTGCCTTCAGAAGTCAAGCAAATAGAGTCCACCTGTGTATAATTTAATCTCAGTACAAATATAAGAACTAGATGGCTGTTAGAGAATTTTACTGAACAAACAACATCATGAAGACCAAGGTACACAGCAGAAAGGTCAGTGACAAAGATGTGGAGAAGATTAATGTAGGATTGGGTTTTAAAACGTCTCAAGCTGTGGACATCTCACAGAGGCCTGTTTAGCCCATTATCCACAACTAGAGAGGGTATTGCACCACTACAAACCTACCAGAACTTGACTGTTCACATAAACTAAAAGGCTTGGCAAATAGATCAGACAAGCAGCCAAATTGCCCATGATAACTCTGAAGGAGCTGCAGAGAGTCATAGCTTACCTGGGACAACCTGTTGGTGGGACAACTAATAGGTATGTATGAGACAAATCTGGTCTTTACCATAGAGCTGAAAGAAGGAGGTCATTATTAAAATAAAATTATTAAATTTCAAACTTTTTGACCTACATGCACACTGCTAAGCCAGGGGAAAAACTAACATTGCACATGACTCTGAACACACCATCCCCACAGTAAAACATGGTGGTGGCAGCATCATGCTGTGGAGATGCTTTTTTTAAGCAGGGACAGGGAAACTGGTCAGAGTAGATTGGAAAACGGATGAGCCAAAAACAGGGAGGTCCAGGGAGAAAACCTGCTAGAGACTGCCAATAGAAACTAGGGTGGAGGTTAACCTTCCAGCAGCTACAGTGAACATTAATTTGGTTGAAAGCACAGTCTTATGTTTGAATGGCTTAGTCAAAGTCCAGACATAGATCCAATTGAAAAATCTGATCTGAAAAGTGATGCTTACAAACACAGGTAATATATTTGTCATGCATTGTAAATAACCCTCAATTAGGAAGGAAACTGCAAACAGTAAAAAGTCTCACTGGAGGGGCAAACCAAATCAGGTTCGAGTAAAACCACAGAATGTGCAGGAAGAGATCAGTTTGTAACAAAAAGTTTAAGTCACTTCATCACTTCTAATAAATGCCCCTTTTATTAGATTTTTTTTCAAATCAGGTTCTGCTCAGTTCCTTTCAGGAACTGACTGAGGGCCATCAGTGCTGGGACACACCCTTTATGCCCGTCAAACAGTACTCAGCCTCTTTATATGGACTGTGGGAGTCTATGACTGTCTGGGAGCTGTGGGACCATCATGGGGGTTGCCCCCCACCCTATCCCACCAGTTCCCTCTGGGCCATGCAGAGAATTCAGTCCTCCGTTTCCTTGGATACCTTCCATGCAGACTGGGGGCAAATCTAGGTGCACATGGTCCCCATTGAGACAGCTAACAAGAGGGAGACAGAGGCTATGACCCAGCGTGACCCTCTTTGAGCATGACAGTGTCAAACTGGGACCCCCCTCTCCAGCTCTGCTCTGGTCCCTCACGTGACGCATTCCCAGCCATCTGCCTCCATTTAACACTACATCCCCGCAACAAAGACCCCCTGCGGCAGCCCGCTTAGGCCTGACAAACAGCCCACAAAGGGACCTACTTAGGCCTGACTAAAGCCTGTAAAGAGCTCCCACAGGACGGCCTGTGGACAGGCGCCATCACTGAGGGCCCACGGTGCCATGCTGCGCAGCGACAGGGTCTAACGCGTCCCTCAATTAGCCCGCACACATTAAAGACAGGGAGCGGAGGGGGGGCTTCGGAGAGACGACACGTACACACAATGAAACCGTACTGGCTCACACAAACCAGAGCGTCTGGGTGTGTCTCTAGGGAGCTGCTAACTTACCATCAACAGACGAGAGGGAGTTTATCAGGAAGCTCTCAGTGAGGAAAGAGAGAGTCCTCCTTGGACTTAATTAAAATATTAGCCACTTCAGCAGGAACCGACTCATTCAAGAAGAAGATGGATTTCACCCAAAAATCCCAACCTCTTTGTTCTGCTTTAATTTCTTTAAATAATTCACTGATTGTAAATCAGTTCTAATTACTCAACAGGCATCCATGCTGTGACCTTGGCCTTTTCTAACCCTTAAAATAATAAACATAAAAGATATATTTCTTTCTTTTTTATGTGACAAATAAACATACATAGTTGCTTTGTTCCCTAAGACCCTCTGTTCCCCCGCCCCTCTGTCAGTAGCCTGGGGTGTCCATGTGGTCCCTGTGGTTTTGCTAATGGATTTAGGATATAAATCTATCATTTATTCAACCAGTTAACACCACCTTGAGGCTGCTTTCATTTCGTCTCAGGAGATGCTGATGTGTGCTCCTGTTCATGTGTGCTAACAAGAGCTGCCGAAAGCACAAGATCGTGTTTGATTTCTGAGCCCATTTTCATTGAATGCTTTGCAGTTGTGTGCACGTTCGGGTGCACACATAGGAATAAAAAAAAACACATCACAACTGGATGTAGCACAACATCAGTGCATCTTCATGGACCAGGAGGGAGCGATTAAGGTCGAGCGTGCCCTTAAACGGGTCATTGGTATTCTGCTCCCTCCGTATAGCGGGCTAAACGCTGGATTAATTGTGGCGCGTGGAAAAGAAAAGCAAAGCATAACCCCTGGACTTAGAGCAGGTGGATTGACTTCGATTGCCGGGGCTGCGGCTAAGCATCACTCTCCAATTATCTGTAATTCTCTCTGCAATGAGAAGAGCCTGGGAGTGCCATCTGCCTATCCTCCACCCTGCCACTGCAAACACAAACTGGGCTTCACCTTTACACAGGGTTCCTACAGATTCTTTACATCCCAACTTCATATTTCTAGGTTTTTCTAATTATACATTGTTTTTAGAACCATATTAGATCCACCAGATATCAAAATCAGCCAGTTTTCTCTTGATTGTCTCTGTTTGGTGATTGTGAGGTCAAACACTGTAGAAACAGATTTTCTCTACTGTTCATTAAATGCATCAAAACTAAGAACTCCCATCATTTCTTGGAGTACAAACGCATCACCTTACAATATAACTCTGATGCAGCACTTGTACAATGTTGTGGGCAAATGATTTGATGAATAAAAGCTCATAATTTTGTAATTCCTTCATTTTCTGTTGTAATCTAAACTAATACCAAGGAATCTGCAGCACCTTTTCTCTTTTCTGTGTTAAAGCCTGAGTCGATTCAAATGACAAACCAGTAAATCAGTCAAATCAACCAGTAAAAGCCTGAGTGGTGTCCCTCTCTTTACACCATTCTAGACACTGGAAATACTTGTAGATTGGTCAGGTTTTATTACCTATGAAAATGATGCTGAAGTTGGCTTCTGATTTCACAGTCTAGTTAAAGGCTGTTTTATGGCTTCTTTTTTTTTTATATCTGAACTAACTTAGCTCAGTTGCATTTTAAAATCCATGATGCCTAAATGTTTAATGTCATGGTGAATTCTTTAAGAATTCTTTACAGTGTTTTATCTTTTGCACCTTTATTCTGTTTATGATAGCTGTTTCTATAAAGAACAGGCTGGTATGAGGCTACTAATTATAATAAAAGACCACACCATTTTTGTTAAGTATTCATTTATGAATTGATTTACTTTTATTTAAACAGAAAAGCAATTATTCATAATACTGCTACAATAATAAAACACAAATCATTACAGTTATGTTGGGGAATCCTTTAGTTACCATATTACCAAACAGCCAATTTTGTCTTTCTTGCAAGTGAGAAAAAAATGTAAGTCATATTTTAGCTTGCTGACCGGCAGTGCGCAGCAAACGATGATAAATGAGTTAGTTGTGAATAATGTTGCAAGAACATTTTGATTTAATTTGCCTCAATGTGAACTGAATCAGTTTTAGGAGCAGAAATGTGAAGCTTATTAAAGAAATATAAATCAACTAAAGGTTATTTAAGATCTAATATGGAAAATCTGAACATACTGAAGACTTTTTAAGGCCTAAAATTGAGATTATGTATTTTAAGAATTTTTGCAGACCCTTTTAAGAGCCACAGGTCCAGTTTAAAATCCTAATTTAAAATTGTCTAAAAAGGTTAAAGAAATGTAAAATAGCTTTTTCAATTTGTGCACTTTTCTGTGTTCCCATCCAGAAACTCAAAAATCCAACCCACAGAGGATTCAGCTCAGCAACAAGGAACTGAACTAAACACCCAAACATGTCAGACGCCCTGCAACTGAGCGAGTCAGCGGAGATGATGACTAAACCGCAGCTTTTTGTCCCAATCAAACGTATACAGAAGCTGAAGTCAGTTGCACAGCGCCACAGTTGTGTGGCTGCTCACCGCTGGTTCACGGCCAGCGCTGGAGCAGACCAGACCTGGCCAGATCAAAGCTGAACACAAGTGAGCCGAGCCCGACCAGGCAGGTGGCCAAAGCTATTAGCTCCAATTCGAACCAGGAACCCTCCACACATCTCGGCCATACGGCGGGGACGGCGGGGTGAAGACGAAGGGGACGACGAACAGAAAACAGAGGCAAAATTAAAAGAAACACAGGGAGACGAAAAAAAAGGGGTGAGAAAAACATGAAGCTCAGAGTCCGAAGACATTCACATAACAGAGAAAGAGCCAGCTGTTTAATTAGGCAGGGTATAAAGGACTGCAAATTTAATACTGAACAGAAACAAAAACACAACAAAGAGGGAAAAAAAATCTGTTTAGAGAAACAATCTAATTACAATCCAGTGTAAAGACAAAGCACAGTTTATAAATCAAAGGGTTCAGTTTTGGATTCTTTCTTTTATTTTGGGGAAAATTAGGCTCTAACCAGTGAGATTGGCAATGCATGCAAAATTCGATCAAATTTGCTTTCAAACGGACTGAAAAATAGAGCACATTTATTCTATTCCGGCTGTTTAGACATAAACAAGAACAGTGTTTTCTACATTTGCTTTCCTGCTTGATTTATTGCCATCCCCCATTCCAGCAATCAATTTCTCTGTTTCAGTGGCAATCCCCCCTCTCCACACCCCACCTGCTCGGCTTTCACGCCTGTATGGGAAAAGCAGTGCTGCACCCTGCTGATGAATGGGGGCAGTGCAGGGACGCGAAGGAGAAGGAGGCGGCGGCGGTGGGTTGTTGCTTTCTTAAACAAAACCAGAACTCAATTCCAAGACTCATCAACACCATAGATAGTGTCAGGGGCTGCATACACTCATGTCATCTTTTATTTTCATTGTGAATCCAAACTGTTAACCCTCTTTTTGCAGATTTTAGGAGGATCTCCTCTGGATTGGAGGGGGCCTTTCGTTGGAAATGAGGCATCCTTGATGGAGGTCACTTTACACGTCACATTTAATGCTGAGTGACCTCTACATTAAGCTCTCAGTGGGTGTATCCGATCTGAATGATTAATCTAATGTCTGTGGGTGAGTGCCATTTAAAGCAGGAACTGCAGCAATCTATGGGTAATTGTGCCACTTATGTGAAAACTGGACTAATTTTTTGTGTATCAAGCAACGCAAGACCCGATCAGAGCCGAAAGATCACGAACGTCCATTGCTCTTTTTAGTTTCTCCCAGCAGTTTGGGGAGTCGGACCTATTCTCCGTTTTCAGAACAGTAAAATATTCTAAATCATCACAAAAGCTAATCAGTAACACAAATAAAAGGGTGCTATTAAAGCTCTTAGTCACGAAACATAAGGACACAGAAGCAGTCTGAGAAATGCAAAAATAAAAACATCATGGTTCTCCACGGTCATGTATGCTTTAGTTTTGTTTTGAGGGGCTCTTCCTCGAAGCTCATCATGACCATTACAACCAATAAATAGTTTCTAATTCAGAGCATTACTGGAAAGATTGACTGATATTCCCTTTTCAAAAAGCTTGCCAACCAGCTTGTAGCTTCAAAACTGTGCTGCCTTAATAAAAGTCATGGTTTCGTTTCTACATCATGACCGTCTGTTTTTCACAACCTGAAATATTTCAAAAATACCCTGATTTATCTCTTTACTGCAAGCATGAACAAGTGTAGTGGCATTCTTCAGTCAGCCAGCTGAAAGGCAGTCCACAGCAACAGGCCGAAGAGGGGCATTACTACACCACCTTTTGCTCCATACAGTTAGAGAAAACTTTGGTCTCTCCAACATTTTATACTAGAACCTCATTAAAAGGATTTTAAACCATAAGAACAGTTTACTAAAACCTTGGTGACTCTTGGTTCCAGTGTCTAACCCATGCCTTGATAGATGCATACCTGAGCAGAACTGGATGATATTTTGATATTAGAACTAGAGATAAACCAATCAATCAGCCAGAGATCGGCTAATTTTCTCCAGATCAGATCTGATCGATGGTTAATTACAAAAAAAAAATATCAGATTTTTCTTCTTTGCAATAACTGCAGCAGAACTGAGAAAAGCCACAATTTCCGTCCTCTAAACCATCCACAAACATCATGTACTTTAATGCAATATTTTTTTTTCTTGAGTAAAGATTAGGACAAATTTCCTGAGGTGTAAATTTGGATAATCTTGTAATTCCTTCATTTTCTGACTGATTCAAAACTCCCACCTGGACCAAATAGCCTGCATTGTATTTTTCCCTCTTATGTGTTAGTATCCTTAGGGAGAAAATTAGGAATTGATCAAAATATGAATTTTCAAAGAAAACATAGAATCGAAATAGGCCAGAAAAAAGTTTGATCTATACATTTCTAATTAGAAGTAGATACATCCTATAAACCCAGTGCAAAGCATATTCCTTTTTGACTGCCAATTGTCTGTGTGCAAAGTAAAATAAGAAGGTGAGATTTAGAGGACTACAGGGCTGACATATGAAAGAAGAACAGATCCAATCATCCTCCTCTGCAGACACTTCGCAAACACAAGCCTCTGAACCCGGGTGGTTAACTTTATTGGGGATTCTGTCAGCGAGGAACTCCATCATCTCTAACAAATGGAGCTCCAAAGACAGTGTGGAAAAGCTGCTGATCATAAGGACAGCATGGAAGGGTGTCTTCATTACAGTGGGACTTTGTCTTCCTCTTGAGCCGTCACGGAGGCAGAAAAGAGATTGATAGCACAGAGTTGCCTGATCTATTGGTTATTCTGAATGAAGTATGGGCATATTGGTTGCAGGCCTCTCCCACTGGCTATCATTGATTTCCACTCAGTCTTTCAGCTCCCTGTGCCCTTGTGCAAATGTCCCCTCCTTATTTTTTCCACTCCCAACTTCCTTGCTGTCCCTTATTTATCCAGCGTCTCAGATGTTTTGCCGCTATTCACACCTAAATCTATAAAGAAATCTTCCCAAGTGCAACATCATTTCAAGATGAAGGGACAGGGACACAGCCAGACAGAGTGAGAGAGAAAGGGACAAGGAGGAAGAGGAGGAGGAGTGGAGGGATGGAGTGAAAGACAAAGAGGAAGTGAAAGACAGACAGCAGTGCAAAGGATGAGACAGATGGGGGTGCAGGGAAGAATTGAAAGCGGGACCGAGCAGGAAACAGAGGGAGAGCGGGAGGTGTAATTATCTATCAGGTGTTCGGGTGTGCGTGACAGAGGAGGAAGCTCATTAGCACACTCTGTGTACACCAATTACACAGCCAGGCTTCTCTGGGCATTCCCCTGGCATGTGTGTGTGTGTGTGTGTGTGTGTGAGGACACTCAGGCACCTTCACCCTGACAGAAACACAGTTTGGGGCAGATGCACCCTGAAATATCAGACAGACAACAGAATTGTGTCAAAGTTGGGATTTTCTTCAAAACTTTTAGACAAAAGATGTAAAGTTTTTTATTACGGTTGTATGCAATGGATCAACATAAAAAACTGCATATCTATGAAGGAAAATGTCCTACAAAAATCTGAAAAATGTGGGATCTATTTTTATTTGGGCCCCTTTACTCTGGTACCCGTAAATTAAATCTAATGGAACCAATCGTCTTTAGAAGTCACCTAAATAGAAAACAGAGCCAGGTTATAAAACAGCATCTACAGCTCTGAACATCTCCCGACTGCAAACCTACCCTGACATGGGCGTCCACCACAGGTAAAGAGAGCCAAGGGGACTCTGTAGGAGATGCAGAGATCCAAGGCTCAGGTGGAAATTTATCAAGTATACCACAAATCTGGCCTTCATGGAATAGGGTCAAGAAGAAGACCAATTCACACTGCTCTCCATCCAAGTTTTTTAGTTTTTCTTTTGCAAAGAATTGACAATAAACTTCATTCTCCAGATTTAGGGGTAAAAACTACTCTTGTGATTACAATTTCCAGTACTTGTTTGAGCAATACCTACAAAGTACAGTTAGAAACACAAGGAGGAGATTTGAAGGTTGGGTGGCAGTTGGGGGTCTCCTAATATTTGTGTCCTTATGTTTTTCATATCGCTGAATATTCTTCTTTCTATTGAGATCAGGTGCACTTACAGAAGTCCTGAAAATATCCTTTCAATAGATTTTAATCAGACAACCCGAATCACGATACAACCACCATTCCCTTACATCATTACTCAACCAGATTTAACTCAATCATCCCAATGAATGGAAACTCCACCCTCCTGTTTTTCCTGATGATCAGAAGGAAACCTACAGTTTCACACCTTTTTGATAATTTCCCACATATATATCCAAGATGAAGGCAATTTACCGGTACATGTCAAACGGCAGCCTTCACCACAACAAATTTTAGAAACATTTCTATTAAGGCTGCATTAGTACTGTCAGTAGTTTTCAGATGTGTCTTCAGGCATTCAAAAATAAATCTTTAGGGCCAACATTTTTTTCTATAAATAATTTAGTTTCAAAAAATTCAAAACCTTTAGAATAGATTTATTTGCACATTTTCGCAAACCACATTTTAATTTCCTGACATTAGCACATTAAATCCTTTTTGCGATTTGTCCAGGTTGTCTGTTGCTATGTTGGATACAGGTTTCCTGCTCTAGGAATTCAGGAAAATTAATTTTACAACATGATTTACAGAATACTGAGGAGAATTTAGAAAGTCTTTCCACATATACACTTGAAAAATACTGAAATTTTATGTTATTTTTTTTCACTCAGTCAATGAAGTCCTGTTATGCCAAATTTAGGAAATAACATGACAATTAAAATGAGGGATTACAGAGTCCAACTGTAATCCCTGAGAAATAAAAGCTGTGTAATTATAACCTGTTGCACAAGAGTTATTAAGGTGAAATAAATGAACATATAATGCTGTGTATATAATGATGCTTAAACAAGATATGTTATAAATAGATCTGATTGCAGAACAGCAGTAGAAACAAGTGAATATAAATAAAACATTGGTGTGTTTTACCTTTGAAGGTTGTTTTGGTCTGATGAAACCACTGCTACGTTAGCCACAGACAGGACCTGCTTGCTGATGTTCTGCTTGGAGGCGTTAGCAGTTGCCATGGTGAGGGTTGCTGAAGTCTCATTCATGCCCATGAGCTTTTCTGAAAAACATGCAAGAATATTTGTAAAAATCCAGCACCAAACCAAAGAAAACTGTGAAGAAACTTCATTTTCATCTGTTTTATCTGTGAGAGATGACAAAGATCAATCTACAGGAGTAGAGCTGCACCGAGAAACAAGGTTGATGACCCGAATCAGCAAATATTCTGTTTCACCGGCCCTGACCGCCTGGTCAGAAACAAAAAAAAAAACTACTATCTTTTTCAAATCAGTGAATGCTTCATACAAGAGATTAACAGATCGTACTAACACCACCACTCTTCAGTATGGATGTTATTACTGAAGTACGGAGACTTTAAATGAGCCTTTTTTCAGAATCAATGAGACGTTCAAACAAATTCAGGGGAAGCACAACAGCTAAAAGAAGCCAATTAGGATGAAACTGTATTTTCTACGACATGCTGAGACATGTCTGTGGTTCATTTAAGCTCTGAGAGCGTGCATTTTTCTGCAGATAACAGGAAGGCCTAACAGTACTGTAGAGCTGCTCCGTTTTATTCTTTTGAGCTTTTAACCTCTGTTGTGGAACATGCTGGATTTGGAAATGTTGGAACTTCTTTGGAAATCACAGGTAAGAATAGAGTATAGAGAAAAGTACATTCTCTAGAATATTCAGTTGAAGACTGTGGTTTTAGTAAAGCTAGCCATGCTAATGACAGCAATTGTTGACATAAGCTCCTAAAGACAGTTTAAAATGTGAAGAAAATCTTTTTTTGTAATGGTTTTTAAAATAACAGTCAAACCCTGTTTTACATAAGGCTGATAGTGGAAGAAAATCCTGAGCCTGAAATTTTTCCATGACTACACGATGGACATGAGGTTGGGGTGGGTGTGGCTATGTATCCAACACACTTTAAACACATAACATATCATATTATATGAAAATAACCCTTTTAACCTTTAAATCCTTTAAACCATGGGCGGTTTATGGTCTTATGGGCTCCTGGGCCCAGATGTAGAAGAAGCCTTTCATGTATAACCCTGGTCATCCATACATTTTCTTCAAGGAGGGGTGAGAATATGCTTCCCTGAGAGAAAATTCTCAAAAATAGCCCCTTAAATGACAGATTCTGATGAATTTTGAGGATGTAAATGGACAACATTTAGACCCAATGTGAGCCTATACAGTAGATTATTTGGGCAGAGCCCCAGGTTTCAGGGCCCTCTGAGCTCTTAGTGCTGTGGTTCAGCAGTCCATCCGTGCTTTTAACTAGTCACTTCACTGCCTGCCTATAGTGTGTTTTCACAACAACAGCTACTAAAGCTGTAAAATCGGCAGACACTTCTTTGACAAGAGTGACTAAAATGACAGTAACCCTTTATTTGGAGGGGTTGACCTGAGGGAGTCATGAACCTGTCAGAAACATGAAATCAATCATGAATATGTGCCATGAACATTAATGACACTTATAATGGTCATTTGTTTTTTGTATTGTAAGCATCCCAAACAGTGTGAGCTTTTAACTTTTTTTGGAATCCTCGTCATAAAATCATACCACTACATTAAAGATTCTATTCACACCATCTGTGGCTTCCTCAATGATGAGTGAAAACATGCCACTCTTTAGCTTTTCAGACAGAGTTCTTTAAAACTCTGGTGAGGTACCATGTGGACTGCTCAGCTTTCATACTAAAAGTTTGCGGTAGGGAGAAATTCTGATGTACGAAACGGTGTGTAGACATGTCACCACACAAGTAGCCTTCATACATCCCAATTTGCGGTGGATTGGACGTAGCTGCTTGTGGCACTTGGACCGCCCAGTCCCTGCCCCTAAATACATATGCAAAGTAATATAAATAGCCAGAAGTCACCCTTCACATTTCAAAATAACCATGGCAACGGTGCTGTGACAGTCAAAGAACCGGTTCTTGTCGGAGGAAAAACAAGAGACTGTGTCTACGCACCATGAGGGATGTTTGTAGTGAATTACAGCAAACCAACAACTTCTTGAATGATCAGCGACTCAAACCTGACTTGAAATAAAAAGGTTGTCGTCTTGAAACCGTTAAATTCTGCAATATCTGCATTAAATCCACACAGCACTCTAGCTGCTGCACTAGGCTCAATAACAACTCAAGCTGATCATTATAATGACGTGAATCTTCCTCCCATATTTCTACTAGGAAGACTGTCACCACACACACTGTGAAGTACTTTAAAATTGTAAAACTATTCAGGACTTCACATAAAAAAATAGAAAATCACCTATAAGCCACCCATGGCGCACGGAGTCTGCTTGAGGTTTGTTTCCAACACTTATAATTATTATAGGAATCATGAGCTGAGGAAGCGAACGTGCCACTGCATTAGTGAGACACATTAGCACATCATAAATAGGTTGCACATATATTGAATGAAAATGCTTTCTATTCATAAATTCATATTCATTTACAGATGGGACCCTTATAGCAATATGAATGCAGTCCATAGCTCTGATTACATTCAATCGGCTCCTCGCTGCAAATGAGAGCCGCAGTTTAGGAGATTTTTCTATATCAGAGCAACATACGGATGAGGCCGTCCCATAGAGCTGGCATGGCCCGGCTCAGGGATGACTGTTAAATACCCGAGCTATCAGTCAGCTCCCTCTGAAAAGCTCCCGTTGAAAGGACTGCAGCGTAGTGAGAACAGGAACCAGACGCACGATTCCTACTGGTTTCCCACTGTAACACTGAGGCCAGCTCTGTGCCCTGGGCAATCTAAACCGGGTGATAAACGGTGCATCATCATGTGCCAGCAGGTCAGTATGATCTTTGAATAAAATGCTCCCTCCAAGTTCTTCTATCCTCCAGCTGGGCCAAAGCCATCATCCCACAGTTACGCACAACTTTATGCAGCTATTTATGTACATGTGTGATTGTCTACAACTTGTCCACCTTAGGAAGCATGAAACCTGACTTAGGGAATTAGGAATTAATCTGCTGATCCAACACAGTTTTCTTTTTCTGTGAGAATGAAAGTGCCTCTTAGATGATTCGCATGTGTTTATTGCTCCTCAGCACACAGATTGATGTACAATTACACCCATAGGTCAAATGTTTGGGTGGATTTACGCACAGTTTCACACGTTCATTTTTGTACATGCCAAGTTGTGCGTAAAACATTGCGTCGCAAGATTTTTGTGCGTAAGTACGCTTCGTACATGAGGCCCCAAATAATTATCCCAGTGGATCATTTTATACATGAAAAAACATATATAACACATTCTTGGATATACAACAATACAAATATTAGTATTTAGTTTATTTTATTATTTTCCATTTATTATTTTTATTGTTTCACACAGGTTACTTTAATGTGATAGTGTGTCACACAGTAATGCTAATAGCGCCACAGTGCACTTAACTGACAGCTGGAGGTGGGGCTTCAGCCGCCATAGCTCCTGTAATATGGCTCCTAATAGCTCGGAATCAGCTAAAACTGACATCGGGAGGTCAAACCTTTACAAAAACCAGAGACCGGCTACAAAATTCTGATCGGTCCATCTCTACAATTAAGCATGATAACTCCACACTGAAATCCTCCATAATCTTTAGAATGTGAATATTCTCTACCTTGCATAAAATGATTAAAGTAAACAATATATTGCAAACAAAAAGGAGAGTTTATCAGTACTGAGTAATGGAAAAGAATTTAAATGACAGAATTGAGACAAATGGGAACATTTTAGGAAGAAAAATAAGTGATCCCAACATCAAACATAATAAAAACCTGAAAGAATTCATTGACTTCAATCTAATGGTACACATTAAAGTACATTTGTTTGAGAGAAAATGGTCAGGATGAACAGGCTGTTACTTTGCCTTAAATCTCTCCTTTCTCTTGTCTAAGTGCAGCCGTATCCAGTTGAGCTCAGGCAATCATGAATCAAGGATTAGGTTAATTAATGCAGAAGCAGTGTTTAAGAAGCACTCAGAAGCACATTGACGGGTGGGAGGTGTTCCTCTCAGCTCTCAATGGGCACCACCACATCCAGAGGATATGGACTCATTTGAAGATTTTACACATGATATTTTGTTACTGTTACTAAAACATGTGTTTGTCCTGTCTGTATGAAACGTTTTAACTGGTCCGGTTAAAAGGTTTTATCCAGCATGCCATTCCACTAGCGGGACTGCATCAGAGTGCAATTTAAAAAGAACAACAATTACAAGCTTTACAAGATTATAATTTTTTATATTTTATACATTATTGTCACATTTACTTACTATATTGCTTAATTAATATTTGTTTATCTACCTTATCCTCAGCAGAAAATTACATAATCTGACTGGAAATGCCCTACTAAAATCTGAAGTATCAGATTAGGTCCTGATCAAAGCATTTGATCAGAATCCAGCTCATATAGCACAGTCAGCTCCAGATGACTGCTGTTTTATGCGATCTACACCACAATACAAAGAATCTAATGGCTTATATGTAGGAAAACTGGTCTAAAATATCTGCTGGTTGAAAATAAGGCTAAAAAACCATGATTGATGTCTGCAGTCTCAACATTTGGCAAGATAGTAACATTTGTTTGAAAGGGTGTAAGAGTATGAAAGCATTAAACAGTTGCCTGAATTTTTACCCTGCAATCACTGGCTTAGGCTCAACTGGACAATGTCTCTGAATCTGGTTTCTAAGTCAAATTCAGGGGCTGCAAATTCGAAGTTAACGCAAGTGGGGGCTCGTCCGGGATCTATCTAAGTTCCTGAGCTGAAGACAACCAGGAGTTCATTCAGGCTCCTAGTTATGAGAAGGTGGAGTGGTGTTGTAAAGATGACTTGCTGTGCATTGCTGAACATTTTGATATTCCTGTTAAGAAGCATGTTGCTAAACATGAAATTCAGAATGTTGTTTTGCAGAAACTAGTTGAGATGAAAGTCTTGGGAGACTCGAGTAGAACTGATCTAGATGTGTGTGATTATGTTTCTTCTGTTGAAGCAGGGATTTCCCCTTTGAAAGAGGAAGGAGCTGCTGCCATGGCAACTCCCCCAAAAGAGTTGGCAGAACCTCAAGTGCCTCCTGGGACTTTACCTCGTTTCGATCCGGTGTCACCAGACCTCAGTGGGACCAGTGGTAATATCAGGCTTAAGGTTCAGCTAGCTCGCCTTCAGCTAGAAGCCCATGAAAGGGAAATGGTGCGTAAAGCTGAGTTTGATCTCAAACTTGAAATTTCAAAGCTGGAAATTGAAGCTGAGAAGGAGATCAAATTAAAACAGCTAGAAGTGGAAGCTATGAGGCTTTCGCAAAACAAGTCATTACCAGGTTCATCTGTTCCTTCTGAATCTGTGGCGATCTTGCCAGGTAAAAGCAAGTTTGATGTCAGCAAAAATATTGCTTTGGTGCCACCATTTAGAGAGTCAGAAGTTGATTGCTACTTCAATGCCTTTGAAAGGATTGCAACAGCACTAGAATGGCCAAAGGAGATGTGGGCGGTGCTACTGCAATGCAAGCTAATGGGTAAAGCACAAGAGGTTGTATCAACTCTGTCTACAGAGGATGGCATGGATTATGATGTACTGAAACAGTCCATATTGCGTGCTTATGAGCTTTGCCTACAGGCAAAAGGTTAGGAATCATAAGAGGTCTAGTGGTCAAACTTATGTTGAGTTTGCACGAGAGAAATGGGTTTTATTTGATAAATGGTGTGCTGCTAATAAAGTCAAGGGAAACTTTGAATCCCTTCGCCAGTTAATCTTACTGGAAGATTTCAAGAATACATTGCCTGAGAGGGTATTTTGCCTTTATCTGTCATGTCATCTCAGTCAAGTGTTGTCATCCAAGGTATTGGGATGTCTTTTGTGTCTGCACCTTTGCATAATATTCATATTAACTCAAAAATTGTGAGTGGTTTTTGAAGAGTCGCTGTTCTTCCCACTTTGCCCATAAGGGGGATCGACCTCATTTTGGGGAACAACTTGGCTGGTGGAAAGGTGTTGCCTGTGCCTGAGGTTTTGGATACTCCTGATACAAGCCTGGAGTTTGAACAACCAATGTCTCCTGACATTTTCCCTGCTTGTGTGGTAACAAGGGCCCAATCACTGAAATACGGTCCTGATTTGTCTGACTCTTTTCTTGCTACAGAAACATCTCCTGAAACTGTCAGTTCTGGGAATAATCGTAACAACAAATCTGAAAATGTGTTCTCTCTTCCAAATCCGGACATAGCAGATTTACCAGCTTCTAGAGAGGAGTTTATTGCTGCGCAGAAACAAGATTTGACCCTAGCAAAATGCTGTTCTTCTATTCTTACCCAGGACGAAGCACAAGAAAAGAAGGTGGCATATGTGGTGGATAAGGGTCTCCTGTTGTGTCGCTGGGCTGGTGGTGACTTGGAAGACTGGAAAGCTGTTCATCAGGTGGTTGTGCCAACAGTGTACCGCATGCAGGTGCTAACCTTAGCACGACCATCCACTGTCAGGGCATTTGGGCATAAATAAAACCTACAACAGAATTCTCAAACACTATTTTTGGCCTGGACTCAAGTCAGACGTTTCGCATTTTTGTCGTACCTGTCATGTTTGCAAAATTGCAGGCAAGCCAAATCAGGCCATTCCTCCAGCTCCTTTATCCCCAATTCCAGTAATGGATGAACCATTTGGGAGGGTAATAGTTGACCGCGTAGGTCCCTTACCAAGGTCTAAGAGTGGAAACCAGTTCAGCTTAAGCATAATGTGTGCTTCCACCAAGTTTCCTGAGGCCGTGCCCCTGCAGAGGATCACTGCTCTGGTTATAACAAAAGCACCTGTGAAGTTCTTTTCAGTGTTTGGTCTTCCCAAGGTTGTCCAAACTGACCAAGGCATCAACTTTAAATCTAGGGCCTTTGCACAAGTGTTGGAGTTGGGTGTAGAGCATGTTAGATCAAGCTCTTATCATCCTGAAATTCAGGATGCACTTGAAAGATTTCACCAGACCTTACAATCAATGCTACGCAAATACTGCATGGATACGGGAAGGGACTAGGATGAAGGTCTCCCATTTATGTTATTTACTGTACGTGAAGCAGTGCAAGAATCTTTAGGTTTTAGCCCTGCTCAGCTTGTGTTTGGCCATGAGGTAAGGGGGCCTTTGAATGTTTGAAATAAAGACAAGCTTGTTTCCCCATTTAAGACAGTTAAAAGTATCCCAGAGTACGTTCCAAAAATGAGAAAGCGACTTCAAGAAGCTTGTTCTCTTGCTCGGGATGCCTTGACCTCAAAACAGGTTAAGATGAAAAAGCATTTTGACCGAAAAGCAGTGGCTCTTTAGTTTCACCCAGGAAATAAGGTTTTGGTCTTGCTGCCCATCCTTGGTTCTTCTCTGGAAACTAAGTTTTCGGGACCATATGTGGTGGATACGAAGGTTAGAGAGACAAATTATGTTGTCCAGACTCCTGACCGTCGCCGCAAGACTAGACTCTGCCATATTAACATGATGAAACTTTATCACTCAAGGAAAGATGCCCAGGTCCCTAAAAGTCAGGGTGACTCAGTTTCCTCTACAGCCTGTGTGGCTTCGTTTTCTACTGATGAGGAGTTAGTCATGCGCAAAGATGCTTCTTGGGTTGCTAGGCTTAGTAATAGTGAGGTTCTGTCTAACCTACCTCACTATTTGTCACATTTGTCAGGTGACCAGGCTCAGGACATTGAGAAACTCATACTGGACTTCCAATGTCTGTTTGGAGATGTTCCTACCCAGACAAATGTGTTGTCTCATGATATAGGTCTTACCAAGCCTGTACCTATAGAACAACGAGCATACCGTGTCAGTCCTACAAAAAGGGAAGTTATGAAACAGGAAGCGGAGTATCTGATTAAAAATGGATTTGCTATTCTAAGTTGTAGCCCATGGAGTTCTCCATGTTTACTGGACATAAAAGTTAATGGAAGCTCAAGGTTCTGTACGGACTTTCGAAAGGTGAATGCTGTAACAGTCTTGATGCCCATCCCATACTCTAGTGACTGGACTGACCATCTTGCTACCTTGCTTGAAGTTTTCTAACGCCTTGCAGCTGCCTCACTGACTCTCAATCTTTCAAAGAGTGAGTTTGGAAAAGGTACCATTCTCTATCTTGGTCAACAAGTTGGTGGAGGACAGGTGTGTCCTGTGGATGCAAAGGTCAAGGTTATTTCTGACTTTCCAGTTCCTTCTAACAGAAGAGAGCTCCATCGGTTCCTTGGGATGGCAGGGTTCTACCGTCGCTTTTGTAAGAGCTTCTCAACAGTAGCTGCCCCATTAACTGCTTTGACCAGTCCTTCTACACCTTTTATTTGGTCTGATGAATGCCTACATGCATTTAAGAACCTTAAAGGATTGCTTTCTTATTCTCCTGTTCTTTCCGCCCCAAATTTCGACCTGCCATTTAAACTGGAGATAGAAGTTGGGGTAGGAGCTGTCCTTCTACAGGAGGGTGAGGATGGCCTAGACCATCCTGTGAGTTACTTCTCAAGGAAGTTTAATCTTCATCAAAGTAGGTACTCTACGATCGAGAAGGAAACACTTGCATTGCTCTTGGCATTGCAGCACTTTGAGAATTTATCTGGATTTGACTGTGGAACCCATAACCATCTTCACAGACCATAATCCACTTGTCTTTCTTTCCAGGATATACAATAAAAATCAGAGACTTACGCGGTGGGCTTTAATCATTCAGGAGTACAACCTCAAGATCTGCCATAAAAGGGATCGGAGAACGTTTTGGCCGATGTTTTGTCACGTGCACTTTGACCTTTTGTTTTGGCTAGGGGCGTTCCAAACATTTTGTTTGGACTTGTAAGGGTAGGGGTGTTACATGTCTGTCAGACTGTCTTTTCCTCCCCCTCCTTCTTAGTGTTGTCTCTTCACAGGTTCAGAGTGCAGGCTGGTGCCAATTTACCGATTAGTTTGGCAGCTTGAGGGAACCAATCAGGATTCAAGAAAGCTCTATATAAGCCGCTCACCTGCAGGACTGAGGACGGCTCCTCTCAGCTGGCTAATTGACACCTGCTTTACACTTTGGTTCTTGTTTGAAGGTTTGTGGCGGGAGTTTGTGGGCTAGGTAAGTTTGAGGTACCCTGTACATTTCTATCATGTAGGTCTTGTTTTCTGTTATCCACACTAGGTAAGTAGGTTGGTGCCACCCATGTAATGTTTTGCTGAGTTTCTTCGTTAGAGTAAAGTAGCAGGGTTTTTCTTTCCATTTTATTTTTGCTTAGTTTAGGTGATCGTTAGGCCATGTTTTGTTTTATTTATTTATTTGATTTGGCATCACCTAACAGCCCCTCTCTCCCCCACAGCTTGTTCATCCTTTTGGGATTTTCTCCAAAAGAAAAGAGGAAAATAACCCCAATTTTGTCCTTAAGAAAGACATTTTATTGTGGTTGTCTTGTGTTTTCACCCTCCTTCAATGGGGGAGTTTAACACTGTAGCACAGACATGAAGAGTGTTCTGCTACATGCCCTACGTCACTGCTCTCTAGACTCACTCCTCATTTAATGAAAGCATTCAGGGCAGCAGGTCCATCAGTTCCTTAGATCTCGTACATGTAAAACAGATCCAATAGCATGTCCACATACTTCTGCCTGACCTGAGGAGCATAAAAGCCCCCGCTGGATAAGATGAGGGTTCCTAGAATGGGCTGCACAGCACACACTTCAGCTGGTTGTAAGCAAGGGTTGCTCTAACAGCGCAGCATAACACACAAGCCCACAGAGAGACGATGGTTGTAACTAATCTACACATACAGTGTGTGATTTATAACACACCTGCACAAGATATCCTGAATATACTGTCATAGCAAAATCAGTGTGTGCAATATTAATTATATTAATATGTTTGGGGTGCAATAGTTGCTGGCTAATGTATTCCAAGTGCTATGAACTATTTTACATGCTAATTTAATATATAGCTAGTCGGACAAAGTTTAATGCTCACACTGGATACAAGTAACTTTACCCAAAATGCTAAAACGGTCACAGAGTGATGGAAGCACAGATGAGAATGAGTGGAAAGAGGAACACAGTCATTAATTACACCTGATATCATCAATGCAATATTTCCAAATGTTATCACTATTGCCAGATTTTCTCACGCTGTGCCGCCCTTCTGCAGGAGTAAAAACCAGATACTAAAACTGAAGGAAAAGCTCAAGACCAAAAAGTCTTTATTAAGTTAAAACAACAGTAGATCAGGATTATATATAGTGATGGAGATCTTCCAGTCTGTTTCACTGGTTGACACATTCCTTTCCATTTTCAAAAAGGAAAATATGATGAATATGTGTACTCACTTTGCTCATTGCAGAAGTCTGGTTCTTTCATGGTACTGGGCATCAACAGCTCTCCTACAGCAGGCTGAATGGACACACTGAATTGGTCCTCCTTGGTGCTGAGGAAGGATAAACAGAATTACAGAGAGTACCTAAAGATGCTCTCAGACATGGAGCACTTTCCTCATTGGACTTTGGACTGTTTTTGTCAACATGATGTTTTGACCAGAATCTTTGATGTTTGCCTGTTTTAGCTTTTGTATAAAAAGTTGTATGTTTTACCAGGGCTTAATTTCTACAGCACCATTAAATGAACCAAAACCGCTGGAGTGGTTGCACCCAATCACAGCTTTCTTTTGCTAAACTAAAGGGCTATTTCGCTGTTTTTAAAGAATCTGGACAGCATATCTAGCTCAAAACCCAAAACAAACCGATAAAAACTTAAGCGAATAACTTTATACTAAACATAAATTCTTTAAAAACACAGATCCCAGTTGATGAAACCTTTATTCTACTTGTGCAAACAAACAAGAACAACATTCAATAAATTTTTTGGCGTGCAAACACTGAGAAGCGTGAAAACTGAAATATGGGCCTGTCAAATGTGGAATATTCTATAATAATTACAGATTATTTCAAATGGAGCTTGTGATTTGGGAATACTTTATTTGGGAAAAAAATAAAAAATTGACACATTTTTCCAAAATTTTTTGTAAAACCTTATTTTGGGCTCATGAAAAGTACAGGTTAAAGGTGAAAAATTATTGCTTTATGTTAAAATGTGAACTATAAAGCTGAATATGGTTTTAATGTTTTAAAAGAATAAAGATTATATTAAAACCTTATTTATAAAAAGGCTTTATGCATTTAAGAGGACAGTCAATTTAAAAAATGCCTTTTAGTTTAAGTTGATGCTAAACTGAGTGAACCAACAGGTTTGTAATGTATTGTGTGTTTTGTGCGGCTGAGTGTCCATCTGCTGTTTTTGTGTATGAAATGTTTCTCCTCTGACTGTCTAGAAAACCAACGCTCTGTGAAAAGCATTTTGGAGCGGATTGATCCCCCCACAGCTCAATCAGATTTTCTGATAAGGTTATTGATTAGCTGAGCAGCGGTGCCAATGGCATTCAGCAGGCTGATTTGGGCTGCCGCTGATTAGTAGGGGAATAATTGTTATCCCAGTGAACCGGGATCAATTGTGGCTGACGTCTCACCTGGGAATGAAGACAGAGTGAGGGAGAGAACAAAAAAAAATTAAGAACAGGGAAGAAAGAAAACATGAGCGAGACATGATGCCGACCAGCAGTAGGAATCAAATCGAATCCAACAGTCACACAGCTGATTTTTATGAGGGTTTCCTGTAGTCTTACCATAACTGGAAGTTGGCTGCTTGTGTTGAGTCACTGAAGTCGATACCCATGGACACAGTCACTGAGGCCTCTGACTCCAACCGCTCTGAGAATGGAAACGAGGGGAGGAAACACGAGAGGAGGGAAGAGAGAGTGAGTTCCAAGGGCATAGCGTGCAGCATGGGGAAGGATGAAGTAAAGGGAGAGTGGATGTGGTGGCAGAGCGGAGCGGGCTGCCACAGCAGCAGAGTGGAACAGACAAGCATCTACACAGCATGTGTTTTCTACATCGCAAAGCAAGGCCACCATGTGTGAGAAATCTATCCTTCAATCTCTTTCCCAACAAATTCAGCCTCAGAAGAAAGAAATTTAAAAAAAAACACACGAAAGAGAAGCAGCTTTCCAAAACAACAGAGCCGTCAAGGACTAAATCAGCATCAAGAGAGCGGAGCTGACAAGGAATTTTAAAATGCTGAAGCGAGAATGAGGACGGCTTAATGTTACACCTGGAGTTTGGAGCGACTGTACCTAATTTGTGTGATCGCTGCGACAGAATTGTCGGGTAAAGTTTTTACCAGCAACTGAACACGACCTAGTCAAAAAGCAACCACCCTCCTGGAGCCATCATCTGAAGTCACTCATTAAAAGAAAAGGGTTTCTGTACCTAATGCACTACAGAACAATAACCCAATAACCACAAATAGCGGTGTCGTGTCCTTTAATCTAACATATATAAGGACAGGCAGCAGAAAAGAGCAAAATCACATATTATTACTATCCTTCAGCAAATAAACATAAAA
This sequence comes from Crenichthys baileyi, assembly GCA_036173005.1. Taxonomy (NCBI): domain Eukaryota; kingdom Metazoa; phylum Chordata; class Actinopteri; order Cyprinodontiformes; family Goodeidae; genus Crenichthys; species Crenichthys baileyi. The sequence goes on along the minus strand of JAHHUM010002917.1, from coordinate 224,166 downwards.
CAGCTCTACATAAAGCTTTGTCTATATTTATCCCCTGCAGTTTATCCAAACTAAATCCAGCCACTCGCTCACAGTACCCATACTCAATCGATCCAAATTACCCACCGTTTGGCTGCATGAGTTCCTTCAATGCCCAATCAATCCCCTGCAAAGGGCAGTTTTAACATGCTTCATCACACACCACTCCTGTCTCACTGTGCACTCAGGCACACGTGCAGAAGAAGTTACAGTTTTTAGACCGAAAACTGGATTTTATTTTCCTGATCAATATCAATGAAAATAATTTGGCAATGGCTTTAGGCTGGGGGAATGGGACAGAGCTGTTTGCAGAGGTGGGGGGTAATCAGGCTTAGAGGGTTTTGATAACTTGATGAGCATTAAAGATCTGTCTGGAATAAAAACCAACATGAGAAAAGAAAAATCTCCATAAGCCGCTAGCGTGGACCAGGGGCGACCTCTAAAAGTAAAACAATACCTTAAATGTGGCAACAAATCTGAAACTAATAAATGTTTTAGCAAAATATGCAAGGAAAAAAATACAGATTAGAAAGACTCATCGCACAGAGTGATATATTTCAGCCATTTACTTTTGTTAATATTGATGATTGATGATTACGGCTGACAGAAAATTAAAGCCCAAAATTAAGTTTCTTACAAAACAACATTTATCCAAGACCATAAAAACAACTTTAACCAAAAAAGTATTCAAACATATATCCTTGCACTTTAGTTTATCCAGTCAGTAGTTGGTTAAACATCAATTACTGCATCAACGCAGTGTTGTTTGCAGGTGATTGGGCCACGGTTCTGCTGAGGGGCTCAGGAAGCCCAGGTTGCTTTGATAGCGGCCCTCAGCTCGTCTGGAATGTTGGCTCTGGTCTTCCGGTCTACAATATTACATTAATTCTGTGGGTTTTGGGTGAGACCAGTTTGCTGGCCAGTAGCACCTTGGTCAATAAAGCGGGTACAGGTATTTCAGGGAGTGAGTCGGCGACAAGTTGCTGAGCAACTGTCAAGTCATCAGTTTACCCCATGAATGAGTAGCTCATAACTTCACATTTCTGTATTAGAAATCCATTTCTATCCTATTTTTTTATTGCTTAATGTAATGTTTTAATTTTCTGAAAACTTCATTGTGGATTTTAACTGTAAGCCAAGATCATTAAAATGACAAGAAATAATGATTTTGTGAAATATTTAACATTTCTGTTTTTGACCTAAATTACTGAATTAATTCCAGTTGTATTTTTTTTTATACCTTTCAGAAAGTTACCTATAAGAACGTAAGGGAATCGAAAATGTCACATTTTACTACACTATAAAACTAAGAACAGTAAACTGTTTAAAACAGTGAAAAAAACAAATGTGAACAACTATAAATCAAAATTATGTAAAAACCTGTAAAATAAAATGTTAATGATAAAGAGTAACGAGAGATTTGTTTTCTCAGTTATAGATCATCAACAAAAGGCATTAAATTGATCAGTGTTCATTCAGACAGCTAATTTTTATTATGTTTTAGTCAGTCTTTTGACTAAAATGTCATTTAGTTTTAACCATTGTTTCTGGTAATTTTTGATTTCGTTTCGTTTTAGCTACATTTTACTTTATGTTAACTAAATTGACTGAAAATGCAGTTGAGTAAAATCTGAACTTTTGGAGGAAGACTCATTTCTTCACACACAGGTCAAATACTGATCCCTGGATGGAACTGACTTACATACATTTAGCTAACACAGGCATGTCTGTTATTTGAACCAACTTAAGAAGAATTTGCTTTTTTGTTAAACTTAAAAAGGGGGATAGAGGGATAATGGTAGGGGAAACACTGGATAGGATGTGCATAGTATGCAAAAATTAAGTCTCGGTTGTTTTTAACCACTCATATTTCCCAACAACTAAAGATGGATCCAACTGGATTTGATCTCCATGGTTTTGCTTTTATTCGTTGACGAAAATGACTGTGTCAGACATTATAGCTTGCCATATTGATAGAGGGTGCGTCATGTTGTACATGCTTTGAAGAAAATTTACAGAAGAGGAAAAATTTGACATAAAACATGAAATCCTTCAGCGACTTTAATGTCAAAATAGCTTTAAATAATCGTCAACAGGTGATTCTCTTTACAGCCCGTTGCAGCTGTGTGTGTATGAATGTTCTGCACACACACAAATGGACTTTCCCCAGCCCAATAAGGGTGACAGGTAATTATTGGTCTGTTTTTGAGATCTTAAACTTAGAAACGACATTATTAATAATAAGAATAAGAATAAAGACATAAAGGCTAAATTTGGCTCTGCTTTAAATTGTAAAGAATTCTCTGAATGTAGGTGCCATTATCAGCTTCCTACAAAACCCCCACTGACTCTAAACGGAGTGATTCTGAGTGGGAATAAGGATTAGAAACCCAATGGGTACCTCTTTAGCTCGCTTGCAAACTAAATGTATACGTTTTGTTCTTCTAAAGCGAAGTGGATCTATTTTATGTGTCTTTAACAAACGCGTACAAAGTATCTCGTAAGAGAATAGCTTTCTGTGTTGTTGCTACTTATTAGGTAACAGGTGTTTTCTCTGTGTGAGGAACTCACCAACAGTGTTGAAGCAGTGGATATTAAGGCTTGCTGGGCTCCAATCTCCTATATGGATCTCTTCCAGGCTGTGATCTGAGCTGTTGGTCAGTATTACTTGAACTGCAACCATACTGGGCTGGTACAAAAACGGTTGCCGGGGGAAATGGTACTTGGCTGACAACCCTTTTCCTGTCATATGGTGGAGTAGCTCATAGGTTTTCACAGGGCCAAATGACGAAGTAGTGACCTGGAAAGACACAGGAAGAAATCAGAATTTCTGTTTGGTCTGTGTAGTTTTTCAACTAATGGACCAAGGATCAATTCTTCTAGATAAGAGTAAAGATAAAAATTATTTTTCAACTTTTTCACCTTTTTTTAACATTTGAAGGAGATTTTAGGCGATAGACCAACAAAAAGTTGTGCTCGGAAAAGAAAGAGGACACGTAATTTTCACATTTCTTCTAACAAATAAGAATCTGAAAAGTGTGGCGTAGTAGTATTCAGCAGCCCTTTACTCCGATAATCCTAAATAACATCCACCCTTCAGGGGTCACCTGATCAGTAAAAAGAGCCCAGCTGTGTGTAACTTGATCTCAGCATAAATGCAGCTGTTCTGTGAAGACCTCAAAAGTTTGTTAGAGACCACTGGTATACAAACAGCATCATTCAGACCAAGGAACACAGCACACAGGTCCGAAAGAAAGTTTTCGAGACGTATGCATATTATTACCAAGTATGGCAGGACTACATGACATAACTGCACTTAAACTGACAGGCCAGACAGTGTGAGCATTTATCAGAGAAGAAGCAAAGAAGAGCTGCAGAGATCCACAGCTCAGGTGGGAGAATCTTCAAAAGACTTGAGACTGAGCCTGAGGTTTACCTTCCAGCAGGACAATGAACATAAACATACAGAGGGATGGTTTACATGAAAGCTTATTCTTGTGTTAGAAGGGCCAATCCAAATCCCGACCAAAATCCAGCTGTAAATTCACAGCAAGACCCGAACATTGATGGTCACAGACACTCTCCATCCAATCTGGTTGAGCTGGAGCTTTTCTCGAATGAAGAACGGGCAAAAGATTCAGCCTCTAGAGATATACTCCAACAATGACACAAGACTACTATAAAATATTGACTCAGGGAGCAAATACAAATGCACACAACGCCTTAAAGTTTTATTTGTATTCATTGTCTTCCACTTCACAATACTGCATGACCTTGTGAAAAGGTTCATGGGGGTATAAACACTTTTGCAAGGCTGTACAGCAGATTTCTGTGGTAACACAAAATTGTGCATATGCATCCAACCTGAAGGCCAGATTATTACAAGAATGTCCGTTCTTCACATCCCGGATGTTCACACAATTGAACGTATCTAATGAGCAGCTAGCAGGCCCCTCTTGTTAGTGAGGTGGGAGCCGTCCCAACTCTCTCTTCGTTAACTCTGAGGTGAAGCGGAGTGCATTTATGAAACGTCCTCAATCAGCTGAGTTAGATGAAAATGGGCTGGATGCTCAGGAAAAGCAGGCTGAATAAAAACATCTCTAATGAATAGAAACTACAAGAGCCTGCATAGGCCAAACCTGTCACTGGCTACATGCTTTAAAAGGAGCTTTTACGCTTTCAGAGGCAGGAAATTTTATTACCTCTGAGAGACACTGAAAAGACAGGAGGTGGAGGCGGCGTTTTAGTTACTATCCCTAAAATTAACATCCTGTTACGCAGATGAACACTTTTCACTCTTGGTGGTGTTGAGATGTTCTCCTGATGCTGGCAACTGTTTGCTCTCATTAGAGAGACAAGATGTCTCAGCCGACACAAGGCAACACAATATACTGTTCACACGCTTTTATTTCTTAAACGCAGAAAATTGTCACATTATGTCCATAAACATCAGAAGTGTCTGTGCTGTCTTTAGGCAAAATAAGGTAATGATAACCACAACAAAAGTATGAGTTTTTTTCTTTAGGCTGCAACAAAAGTCAGAGATCATTTCTTTCCTGACTGACAGCAGTAATTAGTATCGAAATAAGCTAGAAGGTTGATACAGCCTGTTAAGACAGAGAATAATTATCACCTGAAAGCACTCAATCCAAACCTTGTACCAATAAACAGGAGTTCAAGGAATAAAAATATCTATTTAAATGTTGTATTGTGCTCAAATAATAATTTTGGGCTTCATTTCTGATTCATTCCTTTATCAGAGTGCATTGATAAAACAAAATACAACTTCTAGGATTCTTAGGTAAAAAATAAGAAGTTTAGTGAAGTTCGAATTGGGGATTTTCTCTTATTCACACTGCGAAAATAATATATGCTCTAATATAATATTTGAATAATTGTTGCAGAATATATGCCTAAATGTACCCAAATATTTTAAGTTCAAGTTCATCCGATCAAACAACCATATTTAAGTACAAGTTATTCAGATGTGTCAAAACTCTGTTAACGATCTGCACGAACAACTAAACAGTCTCCCTCAGATGAAAGGAAATTAGTTAAGATGTTCAGAAAGAGCCCAGGAATCACCAGTCGACCATAAACTGGAAACCACTGGAACACTAGTGTCCCTGTCCACCGTGAAATGAGTTTTATATTTCAGTGGACACATCTTTGGCAGAGGAAGAAGTCCCTCTTCCAAGATCCACACCTTCAAGCTAAACTTTGCAGGGAACCAAATGAACGAGCTAGATTCCATGTGGAAAAACGTTTTATGGTCAGACAGGACAAAGATTGAGTGGTCCCACCTTGATGACAAGAGGTATGCTAGGAGGAGATGAGGTGAAAACGTCTGAAGACTGCACTAGCTGTCATGTATGGTGGTGGTAGCACCATGCTGTGGGCTGTTTTGCTGCTACTAGTAGTGGTGCGCTGAGCAGAGTCAGCGCCATAGAAAGAGATTGTTACGACACTCTCATTGACGTCTATAGAAAGACTGGAATGCGGAAGTCACGTGGTTCATGGAGCTGCTAATAGTTCCAAACACCAGCAGCTCCAGCATTGGACGTAATTCATTCTCGGTGCTTCGTAAGGATTTTTTAGGTAAGCTGATGAAAAAAATACAACATTTTTTTGCTATTATGAAGCTTTAAAATGACTGTTCTTTTAATCGCAGTTTAGCAATTAATTTTATATCGCCAGGTGTAGTTAATTAAGCATGTTAACTCGCTTTGTTGTATTTTAAAACTGCAGCTCATTGCAAGCATGGCGGGTTTGGGAAGGGTCTATCTCACTGTTTGTTTCAGCATTTTAAAATGTCCATTACAGCTTACATTCTTAAAACGTTGATAAATTTTCTAATTTTAAAATTGTAATTCCAGCTACTGAACTAGCAGATCTTGAAATAATACTGTGATATTGACATGGTTAATTTAGTTTAAAGTTATAGATGGTTGTCAACGACGGCCACATAAATGGGGGAAAATTATCATTAAACGTGATTTGGGGAAGATGAGTCATTTTTTTTTATTCTTTTCCTGGTAAAAACCACGAGAATGGCTTAAATGAACTGTTGAACCTGTTGCATACAAAGCACCACAAAGGTAACAAGATCTCATATCTCATTTTTCTGTCCTTAAAAATAATAAGAGCTGAATCAAGATGTTTGAACTAAATGATTTTAAGACCTTCACAAAGTTGATATTTACAGCTGGACTGTTACTTAACATTTGTTTTATGTTATTCGTTTTGCATTTGCTAGTCATAGGTGAAGTTGAAGTAGATACTAGAATCTATCTCAAGACAGAACAAGAAATTAAGAATTATTACTGGAACATATCAGCATCAATACACAGAACAGTAACAAAAAATACTTTTAAGCAATCAAAGGTAACACTGCTGTATTCTCGATTTGGAGTGCTGGAGCTGACTGGTTGATAGGGATGCTGTCAAAAAATCAAATCAAAGGGATCAGAAATTATATATATATATAATATATATTAGTGCATATTATATATATAATTAGAGAGAGAGGGGGAGAGAGAGAGGGGAAGAGAGAGGAAAGAGGAGGGAGAGATGAGAGAGAGAGGGAGAGAGGAGAGGAGAGAGAGAGGGGGAAGAGAAGGGGAGAGAGAGAGAGAGAGAGAGAGAGAAGGAATATATATAGGAGAGATAAAAAATAATATATATAGAGAGATAAATAAAATAGAGAGAGATAAATATATAAAAAAATAGAGACAGATAAATATAATATATATAGAGAGAGATACATATAATATATATAGAGAGAGATAAATATAATATATATAGAGAGAGATAAAAAATAAAAAGAGAGAGAAAATATAAAAAAAGAGAGAGAAAATATAATATATATAGAGAGAGATAAATATAATATATATAGAGAGGAGATAAATATAAAATAGAGAGAGATAAATATAAATATATTATAGAGAGAGATAAATATAATATATATAGAGAGAGATAAATATAATATATATAGAGAGAGATAAATATAATATATATAGAGAGAGATAAATATAATATATATAGAGAGAGATAAATATAAAATATATAGAGAGAGATAAATATAATATATATAGAGAGAGATAAATATAAAATAGAGAGAGATAAATATAAAATAGAGATACATATAATATATATAGAGAGAGATAAATATAAAATATATAGAGAGAGATAAATATAATATATATAGAGAGAGATAAATATAAAATAGAGAGAGAGAGATAAATATAAAATAGAGAGAGAGAGATAAATATAAAATAGAGAGAGAGAGATAAATATAATATATAGAGAGATAAATATAATATATATATAGAGAGATAAATATAATATATATAGAGAGAGATAAATATAATATAATATATATAGAGATAGATAAATATAATATAATATATATAGAGATAGATAAATATAATATAATATATATAGAGAGAGATAAATATAATATAATAGAGATAGATAAATATAATATAATATATATATATAGAGAGATAGATATTGTTTTGAAGAAACACATTTACTTTATTCATATTTACTGGAAGGCATTTACTTTTTTTGCCTTTCAGTATGACCTTCCAGCTATGATAGTGATTCTGAGTCCTCTAAACTGTTCCTGTATTGTTTTCAGGGAGGTCAGCAGATGTGGTGACCGACTTCAAAGGGAGCTGCTGCCAAGGAGGATGAACCCTCATTCGGGCACCTTTCTACCTTGTCCAGATTTGATCAGATACAGTTTATTGGTGCAGATATAATTAATAAACTGTATAAATGGTAGTGCAAGAACTAATTTATTTCAGCTAGTTTTGCATTTCACATGTCTTACAGTAAATTGTTTGATCATTTATTTTTGCACAATTCACAGTTGTTGTCATCTAATACGATTTTAACTACAGTTTCAATTAAATGAACATTTTAGTCCATGAATTACAATTTAACAACAGTTGTCAGACTACAGGCACAATCAACTCTGTTATAGATACAAGTACTCAGTTTGCATAGCAGGAACAAATAGAATAATTATGTCTTCAACAGAAATTAAGAATTCATCCCAGGTCTTCAGTCATATTTTCATACAGCTGCATATTTTCCTCATTCATTAAAAAATGATTTAATTTTTAAATAAAAATTTAATTCTGCTCATTTTCCATCTGAAATATTTGGATTTTTTTTAATACATAGGCAGTAGATCTTTCCACGTAGTATAGATGTAGATCTGAAGGTGAGTTTGATCAGAGCTCTGAACTGCTGGCACAGAATACAGTTATAGTATCCCATGCAAGCATGTGGAGGAGATCAGAAAGAGCATTTATAATAGGTATTGTTACTTCTGTTTGGATATTCAAATTATGATTTAGTAACCAGTAATCAGTTCATTATTATTTAATTACCAAAAGTCGCAGGAAAGAGTGAAAAAAGTCGCTTTTTGCATTATGTCGTGCCTGAAGTCGTTCAAACTGACTGAAACCGCTGAGATGTTTGGAACTACTGAGAGCTACATGAACCACATGACCCCCTATCAGCGAGTTCAAAGAGTGTCGTAACTCTCTCTTTCTATGGCGCTGAACAGAGTGGAGGGAAATGTAAAAAAAAAAAAAAGCATCAATATCTCCAAATTTCTAAACTTCACCTCAAATCAACAGTCCCAGATGGTTGAAACACTGATACAATTAGGAGCTCCATCAGGGTAAGGCAGAGTAACAATTCAACTTCTGGAATGACCTTCTCGTAGCCAGGGTTTGAGCTGCGCGCTTAATAGCCAAGAAACCAAGAAAAGGAAAAACTAAATAAATAAAAAACACCAAGTCTGCCAGTAGCAGAGGTCAAAAATCCAGCCAGACTGGTGGTAATCCAAAGGTCAATTTAGGCCCTGTCCACACGGAGACAAAAACGGCATCATGTCAAAAACAATTTCGAAAAAAAAGAGTTTAGCAGCACCACTTAAAATGTATGCATGCTGACCCAGTTGGTGGCGCTGTGACACTGCCACAGAAACACACCAAAAACAGTGGACAAAAACGCCGGATTTGCGCAGACAACTCATGTGAGGTAAAAAAAACAGCAACATGGTGACAAAGAGGCACATGTGGGATGGAGCTACGATGTCATCGTTTCAAATACGTTTAGCACAAACGGAAACACAAAACTGGCGTTTTGAAACCTTTCCACCCCGGGAACCGGTTTCAAAAATTATCCCTCTTCCCAAATTAATGGATCCTTATAGACGCAACGCCTGAACGACAAACTATCTTTATGGATACATCTAAGCCCGTCTTTGGTTGGACGGGGCCCTAGTATAACCATGTGAAAACAAAACAAGCCTGGGTCCCAAACCACAAAGGGATGTAAAGCCATACCCCACTGGGAAAGTAGCCAAAGCCCACCTTTAAAAAAGGCCCAGGCTGCTCCGGTTGGTTAGCTGGTTGGTGAAAAATGACAGTGAGCCAACTGATCTTTCTGTGACTACAACATTGTGAAGTGAACAAGAAAAAGAAACAACAGGTAGTAGATATACACAATACTGCCAAAAGTACTGGATCACACCACCAAATCAATGAATTCCAATCACTTCTATGGCTGCAGTGTATCAAGTTTGGTGTGGAGAAACCTGACTGGCCTGAGTCCTGACCTCAACCTTCTTGAACATATTTGGGATGAATGAGTTAATTTGTCACTATATTGAAGGATATATGAAACTGCCAACTGCTCTACAACTACATCAGTGACACCATCTAAGAACAGCTGTCAAAAAGAAATAAAAATCACAATTGAGATACAAAAATATAAACAAGACACGGTCCCAGTAACTCTTGACAGAAACGAGGTGTCTCCTACGACCGTAACATCCTACCGTCTATAACAGAGGTCACAAAAACATTTGCCGCTGCGCTGTGAGGCCGCGGCGTCCTCACAAGCGCCCGTCACGCCACCGCCAGCCAGCAAATTTATCGGACCACTTTTGGATGTGTCGGAGCAGTCGGTGTCGATAAAGCCTGCCGTAATGTTTGCCACCCCATCACAACAGAGATTTACCTCCCCTGACAGAGACATCCTGCCACAAGGTCCTTTCTGTTGACTCGACGTGAGCAGGCGACAGGGACAGGACAGGGCTTCAAACTGCATATTATCACCAATTTGACATGGTGGACAGTTAAAGGCTGACACAAGTGCCCACACAAGCCTCGTTCCATCCACTGTTGTTCTATGCTGCGCAGAGCAATCCCATAACACCTCAAGTGTAAATAAGAGAGACGGAGGGATGCAACCTTGACTTCTCTGTCAGTCTCCCTTTCTTTCCTTCCCTTTGGGTCTGGCTGAGAGTCTCGGCCCCGGACAGGAAGGAGGGAGGTGACAATAAGCGAGAAGTTGATTGAGAGGCTCTATTATGCATCAACTTAAAGGAAGCTCCGGTGATGGATGACACAGACACACCAGTCACCTTCAGAGCCCGGACGCACCGTTCCCCGCATCCTCTCTGGCAAATGACCTGAAAATCCCGCTGACGTATTCAAAAGGTGCTAAAAAGGATCCAGGCAGCCTTGTGCCGAACACATAGGAGGGCCGATTGAAAAGAAAGAGCTGGGAAGTGCACAGCGATGCATGGGTACATATTGAAAATCCATTTTTGTTTTGCAGATATTGTACGCCTCGGATAGGAGCCACAGGATTTCATTACCTTCTCCAAGAGTTGGGAGGTTTAAGGTAAGGGACGTGTGTTTGACTTTAGGGCCTAACTGGTCCCTTCAGTCTGAAGATGACAATTAATTGAGGCGTCACAAAGACCTTGACTGTAAATTGAATTAAATAAATGTTAGTACAGCCACCTAAAACTACTTTAATTTGACAAGGAGCCTCTCCAGAACATACATACAGAGGTTAGTTAATTCATGTCAATTTTTGCAGGAAATTAGATATTCTCAAATGATTAATTTTGAAATTTTTCATTAAGGAACATTAGCAATAATAGAGTATTGTTATTCAGAGGCAGGAGTGTCCTTCATCTAGTTTCACAAGTACTGCACACACTTTTTATTCATCTATTTACTGAACCCAAGCACAGCTTGATGTACTATTTTAATTCATAGATAACTTTTGTCGTATGTTTGACAAATTCTGATGAATAATCCCACCAACAAGAATTGCTCTCAAAATAAATGGTAATTTATCATCCTAAAAAAACCCAAAACATAACAGGACTGTTAACGAAAACATTTTTATTTACCTAACAATAGAAATATTTGTACTTTATATTGGGTACCACTGAAATGAACATCTTTCTTCCAGATGTGGGGGAATTAAAGTATTTGTAGTTCTTTGACAGTGTTATAGTAATAACTTTTTTAAATTTGATCTTGTTTCAACCACAAAAGGCCATGCATTTTATTGGGATTTTCAGTTATAGACAGACAAAAAGTAACAATTGGTTCTTAAGTGGAAAGAAATAATTTTTTTAAATCAGAAAAGTGTGGCAAGCCGTTTGCTGCTTCGCGATCATGCCACTCGCGGCTTGCCATAATCACAAATGCTGCTTCCATGTCATGATTGCCCGTGTTTTTTATTTAAGAAAATATTTCCTCAACAGCAAAAACTTGTCCAGTATACTAGCATTTTCTCTAACTGCTGACCAGCAGTGTGCAGCAACAGGTAAAAGATGAATGATGCTGTGTTGCTGAATGCTCCATACAACCAAAAAGAACTCTGATCACCCAAGCAGTTTCTCTGCCTTCCCATGAAAATGATGTTAAATGGTGGGAAATGTATAAAGGAACATTTTAGGTTTTTAGCAACAATAACTTTTAAAAAACCAATATGTACCTTGATACACATGTCTACTTCCCGAATGAGTCCAAAACACAGATTTCATTTAGGCAGCGTGAAACTGGTTATATCTAGATATTTAAAGTTTGAATACAACACTTTTATTAAAAAACATTTGAATACGCTGATTATCTTTTTGCCTTATACAATGACAAGTTCATCCATTATCATAAGGAAAAACATTCAGAAGTGAAGGAGCTTAATTATTAAAAGACAAATGGAGTCATAATTATATCTATAGTTTATACATTTCAAAAAGAAAAGTCAATAAGTTCTGAATGGCAACAAAAACACCAATTATCAGCATTACGAGTTAAACTCTGTCTTAGAAAAAGAGAAACACAAGAGAAATAAACAGAGCAAAGAGAAAAGATAAAAATCCATCTGGAAATGTACACAGCGTGACCAAATCGTATAAATAAGCAGATAAAAGGCCAAAGAGCTGCGTTAAAGCCCATCCATTCTCCAGAACAACCAGCTGGTTCCCAGGCTGAAACACTGACTGACCATTTCCTCGTGGACATTTCTTCCTATTTAAGAAGCAATCTCTGCAGTTTGAGTGGCAGCGAGAGGTTTGGAGGGCAGGAGCTGCTATATTCGTGGCGCGGGAGGTCCTTCTGCTGATTCATAATTAGACGTGAACCTAGAGCTCCCGCTTACGGGGAGGTCACAAGGGTGAGAGAGAGACGAGGGAGGAGGAGGGGGCGAGCCAGCGCCCGCCTGATGGACACCAAATGAACAAATTATGATGGCCCCCTCTGGGCGTGATGGGGTCAAACGCCCCGTGACCTGCCGCTGACAGTTCAATTTCCCCCTAACGCAGCCCCATTCGCTGACTGCTAATTATGAATGAAAAGTTATCAGCCTCAGCCACCCCGCCGCACACATGGACAGCGGTCGGAAGAGGTTCGGGGTGGCGCGGGGAGGGTGGGGGATTTAAGAGGCAATTGTGAGAGATCCTGATGTCAAAATGTTATTAGAGAGAGCGGGAGCATGCAGAAACTGGGGAGAGGAGCACGAGACAGAAGAGGAGGTGGGTCAAAGACAGTGACCAGGGTTAATCTAAATGCCTTTGATAACCATGCAGTAATTCTCTAAAAGGGCCCGAGCGCTCAGCTGAGACAGACTCGCTGCCTCTGTGGGCAGATTGCTGAGAAATACAAATGACACTGAGGCCAGTTGGTGTGCGTGTGTGGGGGTAAGAATGTGCATATGCACGCAGAGGGGTGTGTGTGTGAATAAAGGTGAGGTTATTTACCCTTGTCTATGAATCCGCAGTCCATCATGTATTTATGCATAGAATTGACTCTAAATCAGATGTTGATGTGCAAAAAGTTCCCTGTTCTAATCTGCATTTCTATTCTCCATTACTCCCTGGCCTTCACCTGAGGAGGGGAGATTGACTAACAAGACTCCGGCTGCAACAATGTTGGCTTGAGAGCAGCTGTCAATCATACTGACAGACAGACTGGCATGCAGGCCACATGCAGAATATGTGCTACCTCTCCAAAAACCTAGGTGTATCAGCTGAGCAGAGACAGTGTGAAGGCTATTCAGAACGATAGAAAACCCTGAAATATAGCAACCACTGTGACAAAAGAGTTCATAAAACAGTGTTACAGGCCTTTGTCTTCCTTAACAGAACGCTTTCTGGGACTGCTAGTCCGGCGCACAAATCAGTCTCAGTCCAGACCGTTTGTGGCCCCTAACGCACTCCCCAAATAAATAAAAAAATCCCGTAAATACTCATTTCTGTAGAATAACTCCTCTAATACCAAAAAAGGCCTAACCAGCGTGGACTTTGCACTTTTAAAACTGTTGCACTCGTTTAAACAGACTCAGTTAGGGTTTTTTTGGCCCCCAAAGCTGAAACTAAAGTCCCTCCAGGGCAATCTGATCACAGTTGGACGGTACAACGTCTACTTAGACTAAAGCTGTTTGTTTTGGTCAGATGAGACTATGTTTGAGGTTTCCAGCAACAAATATTCCAGGTGGATCTGGGGTGAAACAAAGGATAAATGTAAAAAAAAAAATCTTTAAGTACAGTGGAGGATCTGTAATACTGTGGGATTGTTTCTCCTACATTGTCTCTGGGAACCTTATTAGAGTGTGTAACAACAGCTTAAACAAAAATCTAGTGGACACTGAAAATGGGTCATCACTGGGTCTTTCAGTACCAAAATGATTTTAAAATCAAATCAGGGCGCAGCACGTGGTGTAGCGGCAGAGCACACGACCCATATATGGAGACTTCAGTCCTCGACGCAGCTGGTTTGAATCCTAGCCCTGGCGACCTGTGCTGGATGTCTTAAGAACTCTCTTATTGACAAGAGGGAGTCCTACATTGTATCACCAGTATTTTAAAGCTTTTTACACATCTTTGCAGGTGGTGTCACAAATGTGGCCGGCACTGAACCTTATATATACTCATTAAACTCAGATTTGTTGTCTGCAGAGAAGAAACTAGTCAAGAAAGTTGATTAGCTTTGACTGAACGTATCAAACACCTTTAACAATGTCATCATTCTAGTAGAAAAAAAGCTTAAGTGTTCCTCTATCTGTAAAGCTAATAAACTAACAGGTTTGCAAGCCTGCACATAATATTCTTACATAAGTCATCATTATTACAGTGGTATTATATCTTTATGACTCATCGCGATTTAAAAATCCTCAAACTGTGATGTTTTCAAACATCTAACATTGTTGTAGTAAAATAGACACAGCAGCAGCTGAAAGAGTGGCTTGGACATTTCCCTCCCAGGAGGAGACGAGATACAAAATACACAGATGCGAAGAGCTGCTCACATACTGTGGAGAGAAAGGAGCCGTCACACGAGGAAAGGTCAACCATCAGATATACACAACATGGAGACACAAGGGACGCAACATCTGACAGAGAGAGAAGGAGGGTGACAGAGAGGAGGAGAGAGAGAATCAGAGCAATTGGACTTATAGATGAGACGCAGAAATAGAGTTCAAGGGTGTGAAAGAACAAAAAGACAGCGATGGTGAAAAAGACAGAATATTAGAGGTACAGGAAACGGGGAGAGCTGTGGCACCGTCCTGGCTGGCTATAAATATAGCAAGGCAGAAAAGGTCAATAGTTGGCGTCTGGAGCAGAAATGTTCCACAAGGGAGAGAGGCTCATTTCGCCATCGGTTATGATGCTGTGGTGCACTGTCAGTGTCGGGAAGAAAGGAACAATCGAGCCCCGGTGCGGTCAAACATAAATTTATAACAGCGTGCTCTAACCTGCATGGCGGACGAGACGTTGGAGAGTGAGAGGCCTTCAAGGTCGGACAGTAAGCTTGAAGAGAAGACCGAGGATTTGGGTGTACTTGGGGGTGCAGGAGAAACTAAACGACACAAAAGAAAAAAATATTCAAACCATACTGAAGCTGTAGGTGAAGAACAATTCAGTTAATGAGACTGGGAAATAGTTGTAAATTGTTGTTTTTTTTTGGGTATAAGATACACTCCAAAGTCAAAAAAACTAAACACTGAATACGGACAAGCATTAATCGCCCTTAACAATGGATTAGGACCACTCTACAGCTCCCACAACCTTCATGATCAGATAAAACCTGTCTGGATCGCAGAAAATTAGGGAAACCCCCTTTAGTATGAAGCCATTTAGGATGGTGCTACGCTCTTCATTCCAACAAAAAAGGTTTCCCCCTCTTTGTCTAGTCCCAAAGGTGCTCTAATGTGCCCTCATCACTAAAACCTTTGCTCCCCATCCTGGCAAAACTCTTTTGGATCATTAGGATGCAGCTATATGCTGGAAGATCACTCCACACTTCATTTAGTCAGCAACCAGCACAGCCAAGTGTGGGTGCAGTTTGGAGGTGTGCACCCTTCTCCCTCAGGGCCACACTCTGCAGGGGGGCTCAGCCCATACCAGCTGTGGTGTGGCATTTATTAGTAAAGAGGTGTGTATTGTTTGTTGCAGCCGTGTGGCGAGATCTGACTTGGTGTCAAATCTCAAAATCTGAATAGTTTACAGCCGGTTGCTGTAGGGAACAAGGTTCAGAAATGATGAACTTACAGTCATCTAGATCCAGTAAAGAGACTTCCTTCTTGGACCTCACCTCCACCTAGAAAGCAAACAGCAAATTCAGAATGAGTGTAAAAAAAGTGAAAAGATGAACTGCAGCATTGTGGGAAATCCCATTCAGAGAAATAAATGTTCCAATTAAAATGACGAGTCCCTGAACATTTTATACATTCTTCCTAAAATCAGTTTGCATTTCTTTGTAACTTGTTGGGAGGTTTCTGTGATCAGTCTCGTAAGACAGAGCTGGGCTTGTCAGAAGCAGAGTAGAGAAAAGCACACATGCTTCAAGCTCGCACCTCAAAAACCTGCAATAAAATCAGATTTAAACAGACGAGCGCATTTTAGCACCCTCTCTCTATACCCCCCTAACCAAGCTGAGTTTATCACATCACATAAAGAACCATAAAATCCCACTATGCCAACTCCAGGCTAAACAAACAATAGGACAAAGGAGGGATTGAGAAACGGGAGTAAGAAACAAACCATAAAGTTCCAGGCCGTATCTTATCAGATTTTCTCTGATCGATGCTTGGTGGGGGTAATAGAGACGGAAACCCTGTTACTGGAAAGCGGTCTGAAAGAACCGTGCAGAAAGAGGCTGAGGGAAAGATGCATAATTCATAGGCCATAACCAAATGACAAAGTGAATGAAATGAGAATTTCATAGCGTAGAACAGACAGCGAAGGGTGAGAGAAAGATAATGTGATGAGCGTAACAGGTAAGAAAAAGATTGTGAGAGCTGAAAAAAGGGAGCAAATAAAGGGATGGAAGAGAAAAACAAAATAAAGGAGATGCCATGAGTCAAATTATATCCCAGAGAGCAAATCAGGGTTTTGGAGCTTTCAGCACACACAGCTGGGAGAATATCATGTTAATACTCAGTAGGAGCTGAAAAGAAGAGGGCTGGTCTCCTGTTTACAATTTCAACCCCATTACAGCCTATCAACTGTGCTGTATCTTGTAACACACGGATGAACATTACAACATGAAAGTGCATGTTTCACTGCAGCTTTTTATCAACAGCTCTCAGCCACAGCATCAATCAACCAAAATCGACGCCGTCATTACAAAACAACATTCTGTTAGTGAATCCTAGTTCCTGGTATATGTTTAGTTTTTCTTTAAATACAATCACTTCTATAAACATCTGAAAACGCTTGCAACCAAAGCACATGTTTTAGTGCTTACTGTCTCACCAATGTAGCTGCAACAAAAAAACTCTAAAAATGAACCTAACTGGATCGGTTCCACGGCTCTGGAGCAATAAAACATCCAGACGAAGTGGAAGAGTGAGCCCAGTACACAGAGAGCCCCATAAAACTTTCTGTATTTGGCATCAAATATGCTCCCTTGCCAGTGAAACAACTGCAAACCTACCAACAAATTGCTGTCCATTTAAACCGACAGGCCACGCAAGGACAACGTCAAAGAAGGAGCCAAAAGGCCCGTCTTATCTTAACTTTGGGGGAACTGCAGAGATCCACCGCTCAGGTGGAAGAATCTGTCAACAGGAAAACTACTAGATAAGAACTCCTCAAATTCGGCCTTAATTGAGGAGCAATAAGAGATGAGCTGTAAAAAGCCTTGTTTGTAGTTTGCACCAAGCCACATGAGGGAAGCGGCAAACAAATGGAGCGATGTGCTGTCGGCAGATGAGACCAACTTTTTGCCTACATGTAAACCTATGTGTTGCAGAAATCTAACACTGCACATCACCCTATACAACCCTACAGACATGGTGGTGGCAGCATCATGCTGTGGCATGTGGGGATCATTTCACTTCACAGTAATGCACTGCTTTGTGTAGGTCTGTCACAAAAAAATCACAAGGGTTTAAGGTGTGTTAATACTTTTGCACAGCACTGTATACTCATGTGTGCCATGTCTAATTTTTAGGATTGAAAGTGTTTTAGCCTTAGTAATCTGTGGCATTTCTAAAGACAGCTTTTAAACAGAAAGAACTAAATCCTCATTTACTTACGGGGTAAATGTCCCGTGCATTAAATGTACAGGTAGGTAGAAAAGAGAAATGTTTGGTCAGTATTATGATTTGTAAAACACAGCTGCATCATAACGTTTTAAGAGATCCTGGTGAAGAAACTGCCAAAACAAAGAAACTAAAGGCGATTTACACCTATAGTTTGTTTTACTTTGGTCTGAATCAGTTGAGTTTTTTACCTTGTAAATTTTTCAGGTGGTTCAGTTTCTTTTCACACAGAGAAAACTCCAAGCGAGCCAAAACCTGTCTCTACAAACCTCGTGAGAACTCTCAGTCTGTTTATGAACAGATGTGTCCGGGTAGGGAGAACCACACGTAAATACAGGAAGCAGATGCTGTGTTCCTACTAGAATACATGGAGAATGTATTCATATCATAAGTGTGTCGCTGGGTACTATTTCAGGCAAAATTATCTAAGAAGTATGCTGAATGATTTGGACCAGACGTCTTAAATGCTGCATAGGGCTTTATGCTTTATGAAAAGCGTAGGCATTGTTTATTAGTTTATTTACTATATTGCATCCCACAATGTAACGCATTCCCGGCCAAGGGGAGGTGCATGGCTGAGCTTGGACCACATTCACACACACAAACCGCTCTAGAGCACATTTGAAACCGTACCGAGACCACCTCCTCAAAACGGTCTCGGTACGGTTTGTTCTGGTCCACACCTTTGTGCGATTGCTGTGTTGTCATCTACACAAACGTACTGCACCAGGGAAGGAAATGAACCAAAGTTTGTTTTAATTGGACTAAACACCTCGGGTGTGAAAACACCCGAGGTGTTTAACACTTAGGAAGGTTGGATTTGCATTGTACCTCAAAGTTGGTTTCAACCTGCTACATCTATGTCCTAACAGGCACATCTGCTTCTCAGTTAAACAAGTTGCCTGTACCAAGCTGCTAATAAAGCTAAAGGATGATATCACCTTTGGTTTAGTCTTTACAATGGTCTTCTTCTGCGGAGCTGGAGAGTCAGAGTCGGAGTCCTCCTCAGAGTCCGACTCGGAGTCGGAGGAGCTTTCAGCAGATGAGCTGCTAGTTTTGCTCACAGGTCCATTTCCATTTTCATCTGAGTCACTAAAACACACAGAGGAAAAAAACTGCCTCAAACATACAAGGATGTTTAACCAAAACCACAACCTCATTATATGCACATATTTTCCATGTAGTTTATAAGTTAACTTGTGATTCATATGAAACACTTTCAGCTGATACACAAACAACATTGGAAAAAAAGCACTAAGAAGTGAAAGCAAAACAAACTTTAAAGAGTCTAAAAGTTGTCAGTGGACCCGATCAAAAACGACAAAGATCAATCTGTTTTTGTTTGCAAAGTTAATTCAATGCTGCGTTCGCTCAAGAAAGATTTTTTCCATCTTTCTCCTCTCTCTTTCACTTGCTCTGTCCCTCTTCAATTTGTTCCAATAATGAGTGTTTACTCCGCCTGCCTGGGATTTTCAGCCGTTAAATTAATGAGGGGAATTGTGACGGTAACTGGCTTTTTAACTTGGCCGATGATGAAAAGCCAGTATTAATTTGGCCTACAGATTTCATTTGCTGCGAACAGGAAAAAGTGATATAAATCACTGTGGGACTGATTAGGCCCTGCCTGAAATGACTGGGCCATAATGAGGGCATTATGCTGTGTTTGTTGTGGAAGCACTGGGGTGAGCTGCTCTAATTACTGACTGTACGCGTGTGTGTGTGTGTTTTTGTGTGTTTGAGCACTGGGGTGAGCTGGTCTAATTATACTCTCTAATGGAGAGAACAGGGTCAGCCGGCGGTAAAATCAGGTACGTTCTGTGAGTTTGTGTGTCCGTGAGTAAATGAAGTGCGCTGCATAAGAAACTAAATTTGCCAGGGTGCAAGAGAGTGCATGAGCATATTCGGTAGTAATGACTCAAATCTCATTTATTGGTAACACCAGGCTGCTAAATGACCAATCAAAAGTCATTATCCATTAGCCATGTAAATGTGGGTTACGCTACAGGAGGAAAATTCTCCTTGATTAGCTTGTTAATGGAACTCACACCAGCGATCCTCCTGCAGACTGGCCAACCTAAGCAAGGGAGGGAGAGTTTGTGTGATAAAGAAAAGAAACAGGACATGTACATACAGTCCAATAACTCACATGGCCACAGATCTGGCATTATTCCGCATGGATTTAGATTTAATTCTGCATCCGAACAGAGTTCATTCAGCAAACTGTGGTGGTCGGAATAAGTTTCCAGAATGGAAATTACTGTTGCCTTATTGAAAGGAGAAAAAACCTCTAACCCCCCTGAATACAATTCTTCATAAGATCACAGATTTGCTTGAGTTATTCTTTCTGTAAAGCAAAAAGGCCCTGGCACATGTAAATAGGCCAAACAGGTTTGGGGATTCTGTTCTGCTGAGAGATAAACCAAAACTGGAACTCTTAGGGCCGCTGATCAGCAGTATGTCTGAAGGAGGAAAAATTAGGCCAAAGATCCATACCTACAACAAAGCACGGCAGTGGCTCAGTAATGCTCTGGGGCTGCCTTCCTTCAATTGCTTCTTGCAAACAAATGCTATTTTTGATATACCCCCAATAAACATCATTTTCATTGGTCATTTTTGATTCTGATTGCCATGAGAGGTGCTTTCAATTAGACTTTTATTTTGGCTTGGGAGCCCCTGAGATGGAGTCTGTTTCAATGTCGCTAAAAACTAACGTCATACAGTTTCTACAGTTTAAACTTCCAGAAACAGACAAGATTTGTCTCTGTCTGAATAGAGCTTAGAGTAAGGCAGCACTGTCCATTTCTCACCTGTTGCTGAGGACTGCCATTCAACTGGCAGAAAGAAGGCTGCTCCACTTTTCTCACACAAATTTGGCTCTTTACAAATATAAGTGAGTACCACCCATAACTCTAATTAAGGTAACATTGTTTAAAAAACCAAAGTCGGCGAGCAGTTTTGAGTAAAAGCCATCACATCATGTCATATATGTTCGTTTTAAATCTTAAACTGCACTGCTATGGCATTTTTACCAAGGTCATCATGCTCTGAGTATCATACTGGTCGATGCCTAATGGATTCTAGCTTAAAAAGCACACCAATTAAACTAGTCAAATCTGAAGAGCATTGTGCTATACTAACGACTGATCCTATAAAAAAACATTTAGGACCCAACAGACTGCAGGGATTTCACCGCACCTGTCAGGAGCAGTCTGCTTGCTTCTCCTCACGTTGGCCTTCTTAATTTGTTTCTTCTTTTTTTGTTCTGGTTCAGACTCACTGGAGCTCACTTCGGATCCACTCGAACTCTTTCCAGAATCGCTCGAGGTCTTCTCCGACTCTTCACTGCTTTCTTCTTCACTCTCACTGCCCGACTCTGCAGAATAGCATAGTTACTATTGGATTAAAATATATTCATCTTCACCAAAAGCTTAGTTTGTGCATGCCATTTGATCTTATTACATTCAGTTTATTCATCTGAAATCAGCCAAACAATAGCCCCTTTGCCATGGGATCTACTTTGACCGGCTCCACTCCACTCAGCCTGTTTTGTGACTGTTTCCATTACTGGCTTTTCCGGCCTGGTGCTGGCTTTTTTGAACTGCTGTTCACCGATTGGCCATAGGTGTGGTCAGCTGTGTGAGTCCCTGAGCAGAAAAACAACCCCTGTTTTCTAGACTCACTACACTACAGGCAAGCCATGGAATGCTTACAAGCAACCAGCAAGTCTCACCCTTAGTACAGCGATGAGGTGCAAGCTTTTCTGTGCCTCATAGGAGACGCCAATATTCAGCGACAGCTCGATGGTGTCTCAGAAAATTATGACACGCGAGAGGTCGAGGGGAGTGGAGCCGTGCGGCGCTGGAACCATGAAAGCAAAAGAGGCATGTTTCTGTCCCTTCTGTTCCTACCACAAATTCATCAAATATTCTAACATGGTAAAATAAAAATAAGGTGGAAAGGCAATAAAAGTGTTTTAATCCAAATCTAAAGGAAAAAAAAAACCTTCTCTATCCATCTCTGAAATGCACTGACACACAAACCTTCACTACTGCTGCTGCTGTCTTCACTGCCACTAACAGATCCTTCCTCTTCTTTCTCTTCATCGTCTGAGTAGAACTTGTTGTCAGATTTGGGTTGCTTGGCTTTCCCAACAGATGGTGCCCACTCTTGTACCTAAGGGGTTACAACACATCCAATTACGATGCGGAGAGAGATGAGAGATAATGAACGATCACAGCAATTAGCAGAAATTTTTGTTACAGGCCACATTTTAAAAGAACAAAGCTTTATTTAAACATTCAACACAGTTTTCTTGTTTTCCCTGGGGACCTTGAAACAAATTCAAAAGCACACAGTTGAATGTATTACCAATAGATGCAATAGTTCCACTTTATTTTACTTTGAGAGGTGAGGAATTGAAAAGAGGAAAGTATCATTTATCTCCAGAAATTCTCTCCTGGCTTTCAGTAATGGGTTTAAGATGTTGTAAACCCTTCATTTTCTCTTGGACTATCTATTAAACAGGTGACAGAGACAGGGCACGTCTTCAACTGAATATCATCACCAATTTGACATGGACAGTTAAAGGCTGACACTAGTGCCCACACAAGCCCCTTCCATCCACCTATATCCTGTGATACACAGAGCAACCCCATAACAGCTCCAACAAGTGTAAAGATGAAGAGGGATTTTACTTCTCTGTCGGTCTCCCTGTTGTCCTCCTTGGGGTCTGTCTCAGAGTCTCCATTCCAGACAGTAAAGAATGAGGGGGCAATAAGAAAGAAAGTTGATTGAGAGGCTCTATTATACACCAAGTTAAAGGAAGTGTTGAAAGTTCACTCCACACGAATCGCCAGTCCGCCGCCAACCAGCACAACCAAGTGTAGGCGCAATTTGGATGTGTGCGCTCTACCCACTGAAGTTTAGGTTTCCTTTAGCTGTGGTATGTGCTTCAGTGCCTTCAAATCCAACATATTCTAAGCTTCCTGAGCTACAGTACAAGAAATTGATGAATACTGTGAAGTATGGCTAAAAAAAGTCAATAGAAGAAGCAATTATTAGAAGCTTAATGTTCAGGCATCCAAAAGCAGTTATGATGTGTCTTTAGGATCATTGTCGTGTGTGTACAGGTCCTGTGTACAGGTTTCAACCATCTGACCCAAACTGTGAGCTTTAAATGAAAGAAAATTGGTTAGAATAATCAAGAACACACCCAAAGCCACCAAGACTGAAGCCTATTATAAACTGGAAGCTGATGGAACACCAGTGTCACTGTCCACAGTCAGGGAAGGTGATATGACGATCTTATATCTGGAAGTCTCATAAACAGATGCCAACTTCAGTGTTTCTCCACTTGAAATGCAAAATAAATAATCATAAAAAAAGACATCAAATCTCCGTTCGCTTTAGATAAGGAACGTTTTTTGACTTATTTTGTGCCATCTTTGTGCTATTTATGTTATTAAGACCCACTGGAAAAACTCGAACTGTATCAATCCTATAAATGATTGAAAAAGAGAAACTGAATATTTATCATTTATAAGGGCAATTAGGATAACAGAAATTTGAATGAAACAGTAAAGAATCCAGAAATATTCTCAAGAACATAGTTGACAAATTAAATGATTGTTATTATTATCTATTGCTAGTGAGAAACAAAGATCCTATAAATGTTTAATGGCAAGCTCTACTCCGTTTCCTGTTTTACCCCAGAATTGTCTGTAGGTGACACATGACACTAAATATTAATGTGGGGGCTTTTGCTTTATACATTACTAGATTGGATATGATTCATTGTAGACTACATAATTGGCAGGAATTTTGTAAAAACAAGACTTCTGTTCACTGAAGTGCATTTCAGAAAACATTATTATGGGAATAGCTTAAATATGTCAGAAACCATTAATGGGAAGCTTTACCGGTTCAATCACCTCCACGTTCCGCACAAACGGATCCGGGGCAACTGCTGGCCAGTCCGAGAGCTCCTGGTACCCAGTAGCTTTGATGTTAAGACTATGTGAGAGGGTTCCCAGTTGGAAACGGTCTCTGTCTGAAGGGGGCAAACAAGAAAAGTAAAAGCAAACAAAGAAATGTGACACAAGGTCGCAAGAAGCTCCGTCCTTAATGAGGAAGTCAGTGAATCAGTGTAGTTTGCATCAGATCGAGGAATAATCGCTTTCATCATAATATCACCACTATCACCCGTATCTCTCCTCTGTGACCAACAGGATAATGAGTGCTTTTGTCTTTAGAGGATGGTATAAAAACAGTGCCCTGCTGTCTAAAAGAAGAAAAGAAAACTTCGCTTGTGAATATTAAGAATGACAGGAGTGGATAAGGCCATCCATAAACATCCAGTGGGTGCAAACTGCCTGTGAATTTTAATGTTACAGGAGGCTGTTTCATCCCTTTTGTCAAGGAGGAAGAGAGAAAATGAGGGGATTTTTTTTTTTTTTACACCTCAGTGTCTGAAAAAAGGTTAGAGTCGGCTCAATAATTTACCCATCTCATTAGTCCAAGGTAAAGGGGTCTGACCTAAGTGCCCTTCAAAAGGAGACACACACACACCAGAATAATAAAAGCACAGCCTGAAGTCGCTGGAAATAGAGCCACTCAATCTGAAGTAACGCTTCCCCTAATTCGTATTCAGAGATTCTCTTCTCATTTAAAAAACAGACACGAGAAAGTAATGAATTTAATCTCAACTATAAAAGTTGTTTAGACGACCTAATACCTTAAAAAAAAAAGGCTTAGAGGTTGAAGTAAACAGATGAAGTACCTTTGAAAGCAGACTCAAGGACCGGAGCAGGCTTGGGGGCCAGTAAGATGCGCCGGGCGTACTTGTTGAGGGCGCCGCTCTTCTCGTTGGGCACAATCAGCTGTCTGACGAAGCGTGTTCGGTCCCTGATGTCATAGTTCTGGTCATATTTGCCGAGGTTCAGAATGTACTGGGTCAACAGCTTGGTCTGGGAATGAACGGACAGCTAGGACTAGTGCTGTACGATGTTTCAAGTTTGCAAAAAATCCAGCATATTATGCTTATTTTTCAAAGCCTTTGTCTTCCTAGACTTCAACCCCACTTAAAAACAGATTCTTCAACATTTATTGCTATCTGTAACTTGTGCTGAAATACAAAGTTCTAGGATTTTCACCTCAGTCCATTAATGTGGCTGCAAGCGATGGAAGAGATGGAAATGGGGAAAATAAAACACTACTGTTAACTTTAGGTGACTGTAGAGAACCTTACAATTCTTCAACTCTATGTTTGGCAAAAATAAGTAAACAGATGTCCAGTACAATAGATAAAAAACAGCTTAACAACATGATTTTTAGTAGAGATGCACCAAAGAAAAAATCACTGGTGACAGGAATTGTTTGATTTTCAGCATGATCAGCCCAGAGCTGATTGTCAAAAACCCAAAATTATTTACATTTTCCAAATCAGTGAACACCCCATTCCCAAAGTACCAGCAAACAGGTCATGTCGACAACATGACCTGTTGGCTGGTAGTTTAACTTACCTCTGACATTCTCTCATTGTTAACCTAGCTGCAACTTTACAAAGACACTTCCTGCCTATAAAAATACAAGCACTCCCTTTTCATTCACAAATTTAATATTCTCTCTCATTCAGGGAGTGTAATTATAAGCTACAGCAACAGATACAACTTAGATTTTTCAAATGGCTCTCATTAATGATGAGTTGATTCCTCTAAGTCATGTCAGCACAGAATGAAAACCTTCTGCACCTGCTTCGAGTTGGTCAGGTACAGCTTTGCCGCCAGGTTGACAGTCTGCAGCTTTACTATATCCTCTTCAGAAGTGAAAGTCTTTGCCATCTTTCGGAGTACATCTGGTGCTATCTTTGGCACCCTCTCGCAGTACTCTCCCATCAGCCAAAGGATGCTTGCCCGGGCCATGGGAACCTGCAAATGTAGTGAACGATCAAAGCAAAATGGCTGTCTTTACCTAAAATGCTTCTGTGTCAAAACCCGAAAAACAATCAAAGTACAACAGTAACAAGGATGAAGCATACAGTGATGTTGTCGAAGAGCTTGGCCATGTGCTTGATGATGTCACTGTGCTGGGTGGGCTGAGTCTGCAGCAACTTCTTGATGACCACCACACTCTCAGCCACAACCGTCTCTGTTGAAACGAACCAAGCAATGACATCGCCGCCCTGGAGAAGAATATGTGCAACTGCAGATGTCTGCACTCCTCTACCATTTCTTACCATCTCTGTTGGAAAGCAGCAACACCAGGCCGTTGAGGCAGGTGTCCGTAACCTCTGAGATGTTGGTGGCGCACCTGCCGATGGCCTGGATGGTTGCAGCGGCAAACGCCTTGTCCTGGCTCTTCACGTAGGTCTGTAGTACGATTACAAGAAGAACAGTGAGGGGAAAGAGGTAGAGAAAACCTTCGTTTTTGCAAACAATAAACAGAGGCTGAACAACAAACCTGAAATTCCCTTAGGATGGTGGAAATGTTTGCTTCGTTGGCGAGATTAGTCAGGATCTCCAACTGTAAAGTGAGAAAAGAAACTGATTTACTGAGCAGGTTTATCGGAACATGGAATAAAGAAACAAAACAGGATTTCATCTTTTCTCCAAGCCGGTGCAAATATGCAACAGCATTGTGGGTACTGCTAAAAATCGGTACAATTCCCTTCATGATTGAACTAATCACAAATTATGTACAGCATATATTTAAAAAAATAAGTTTTGGCCTTGAATTAATTAGCAGGCAACTCTAATACAAAGTGTAGCAAAAATAAAAAAAATAACTATTATCTTACTGATTTTGAGAACATCATTTAAATGTTAATTTTTATTTACCTGAAAACTATGCAACTAAACAATTTATAAATATTATAATAAATGTGATGTGTTTCTATACTGATCTGCTCTATATATTTACACTATTCCCAGTGGTTACCAAGCAACACAGCTTCAACCACCACACCTAACCTGTGCTGATTATCTAGGCTCATGCTAAGATCATGTCGTTTGCAATAATGCAGAAATCTTTTACCTTCAGTGTTTTTATGTGTGTGGCATCTGTGGACCGGACATAGAAGCTCTTCATGTACGGCTCAAACATCCCCTGTCAGGAGACAAATTTAAAAAAATTATCCTGGAAAAGCGATTAAAGGGTCATTAAGTTTGGCGAGCAGCTTCACCTTCTTCTGAATGGACATGGTGGCGATGTTCTGTAGCACGACGTACTGAACCTCTCTGCACAAGAACGAGAAGAAAAACAGCCTTCAGGTGTGGACACAGGGGGCACTGCAGAGTCAACTTTACGTCTGAAGTATTTATTATTCACAGGCAAACTTTAAAGAGTAATAAGGTGTGTTTCTTACTTACCTGTGGCTTCTCAAGAGTCGAACTAGTGATTTGGTGACGATGCTTACTTCATGTTTAGGGGCTAGATGCCAGTAAAGCTGAGCAACAGCCATCACAACCTGAACACAATAGCGACAAAAAAAACGTAAATCATCAAACAAATTTAGCTTTTTAAGGATTCTTCCTTTAACCGAACTGGTAAAAAACTGGTAAAAAAAACAAAAAAAACATTCATTTTGTACAGCTCTACAAAAGCATTCAGGACACTCATTTGAGAGGAGGTAATTTTTCAGGGGAGCTTTAAATAGCGGGAAGACGTGTGTCCATCGTAGGGAGGCAGCATGGAGGGCCCCAGGCATCTATGAAGATGGAGGATGTCACTGTGCTGTCGCAAGTAAAGACACAGCATGTCACATTTTAATCAACACTTTCATTTGGGAGCATTTTTCCTCCTGCTGCTCCACCGAGAAAGAGACCTTGAGACTCCTGCTTGATGGAAATCTGTAATCAGTTTTCTTTTTTTAGTTTAAGGTGCACTACAGCAGCTATGTGCAACTAAGAAACATGTAAAAAATGTAGTTTGTGTGCCTTTCTACTAATAATGATAAGTTGCTATCTTTATTATTATCATGGACACTTTTAATCTGTTTGGTGAATTTTGTGTTTTTGTGTTTTATTTTTCCTCCTGAAAAGATTATTTTAAATAGCTTTTTGTTAAACAATTAAATGACAATACATTTGATTTAATGGATATATTCAACTTAAAATGCAATTTTTTTATACTAAGACAAACAATATTTAGAATTTGATTTATCAGTTAATTAAGTGCCTTTATCACAGGCTTTGGAGTCATTTCTTTTCATTTAAAGGCGGACCTGAGCAACATTTTACTCACCCATGTTGAAAAAAGGAAACAGAATTTCAATCAGCTTACATGGATGTTTTGAAGCAGAACATATTCAGATGAGCACAAAGGGTATCAACACAACATGGATGTAGGCTTAAATAAATGGAGGAATTTTAGTTCAACTGAAATTATCCAAACAATTCAGTTTGGAGTAAAAAAATCCAGTGGCAGTGAAAGGATCAGCCATAGCATGCCCTTATTAGACAGTGATATGCTGAACCTCCTTGGACATTTTTCAGTCTTTAAGACCTACTACTTTTATATTTATGGGACTTGTTCGAGGAGACATTTCAGCGCACTGATGAGATGTGCTGAAACTAGGTCACAGCTGGGGATGGGCAAAGCGACCGTTTTGACAGAACAATTTTTATCTAGTTTCAGACATAATTTAGTCATCTAAACTCGTTTTAGTTAAAGTCACCTAAATTTACTAGAGACTAAGTTGATTCCATTATGAAGTCACATAGGGGCGCATTTTTAGGGCCCCTCGGATCATTAAGGTAAACATTTATCGTATGATGGAACAAAGCTTACATTATATTTTGGAATACACACAAACATATATGGATGTAGTTTTATGATAAAATAAATTCAATAAATTCATTAACTTCCTGCTGTTCAAGAAGATTAAGTCTCATTGTTCTATTTAAAACAAAAAAAAAAATCCACCCTTCATTACAACTAAAGTTAGATCCAACTGGGTTTAATCTCCAGCCAACATTTGAATCCGTTAATAAAAATTATTTTCATCAATTATCATCCTGCAAAGGGGTTTTTTGTTTTAGTCTTGTCTAGTTTTAGTCCAGAAAAACAGATCATTGATGAAAACCATGAGGAAACGCTTTTGTTTATAAAATGAACACTGGATGATAATTATATGGTTTGTCACATACCAGGGAAAAAATACAGCCATGATAAGAGCTAGGCATCCAGTGATAAGGACATGTTTGCAAACCCTAAAAACTTGTAGCTTGACTGGGATTGTTACTTTTGAATTTTGAACTATTCTTCCACTGTTGGTTCTCATAAAAATGCTTTGGATAAAATATGATTGTCAGCAATTAATGTGTTCTGTTTTTCTCTAATGTGTGCAGTTGCCCTGTTTAATACAACCTGCACAGTAAATTTGTTTATTTAATAAGAGGTAGGTTATATTTTTAGAGCAATTCATAGTCAAAAAGACTGACGATATTCTTTATTGCTACTTTTTTCCATCACCACAAATACCATAAAATATGATATAGTTTACATTCATATCCCCCATTACTACAGAACAATAATGTTTGAGTCAGAGATGTTTTGTGGACAGCCCCTAGTGACTATTTGTGGTACTGCATATTAAGCATTCCATATCGACTTTACTTGGAATAGAACGTCAACGCAATCAATGTTTACATCCTGTCTACAGGTCCATGGAAGCAGTTTTAAAAGATAAAGTAAAAATAGATGAAAAAGAAAATGAGTCATTTCTAAAATGATTATTTTAGATGATAAAATGAAAGCACGGCTCCATTACAGTTGTTTATTAGCAGCATAAACTGGTTCCTGTTTCCTCTCTTGTGTAATTTGTTGGTTGATGATAGTGTGATGGACATGGAAAAACACTGGTTACACGCTCCTATAGGTGAAGTTCTTTTAGATTGTGTTAACTCACAGCAGTGTTCCTGCTCTGTAGAAGAGGCTTGGTGTTTCTCAGAAGAAGCCTGTGATCAGGATCCATGATGTAAGGCTTTGCTTCTTTCTGGCCTTGTTTCTCCTCAGAGTCAGAGTCGTAAAACGCTTTCTCGTTGTTCTCATCGAAAACGGCGTCCTGAAACGCAAACATTAAAATATATATATACATACAAGGTTCTAATGTATACCAGAGCATTTTGAAAAGATTCTGCAAACCAAAGCTGCAGATTAAATTTCATACGACGTTTTTGGAAAATCAGTCTCAGATAGTTAAAGTATTCGTACCTGTTTTACAGTGTTCGTACCATTTTTACATTGTGTGGTGTTGCAACCACAAACTTCATTGTATTTTGTTGGGATTGTACGTGATACGCTAACACACAGGGTCACAAATTTGTGAAAGGCAAGGAAAGTCCTGCATGGTTTTACAAATAAAAATCTGAAAACTGCCTCTAAACTTCACAGAACCACCTTTCGCTGCATTTAAAGCTGCCAAGTCATTTGGAGTAAGTCGACCAGCTTTGCACATACAGAGGATGAATTTGTGCCCACCTCCAGCCAGATTGGATAAAGCGCACCTAAACAGCAACTTCTTACCACAGATTTTCTACTGGATTTAGTTCTGGACTTTGATTAAGCCATTCTAACACATTAATTTGCTTGTATCTAAACCTGCTGGGTGGTAAAACTCTGCCGCAATCTCATATTTTGCAGCTTCTCACAGGTCTAACTGGCTTCCCCGTCCCTGCTAAAGAAAAGCATCCCCACTACATGATGCTGCCACCACCATGTTTCATCATGAGGACGGTGTGTTCAGAGTTACATGTAAGATTAGCTTTTCACCAAATATGATGTTTCGCATGTTTTGCATAACATTACTTAGAGCCAGAAAAAGATTTTTAAATGTTATGTGCTTTAAAGATCACAAACATGAAAGTTTGATAAAAAGAAATCTCTTAAAACTGAACAACAAGTATGATCTGTACTTTCTGTCACACATGGAAATTGTGGGAGCTTTTCTCTGGGGCTTTTGCTTTAAACAACTGTTAACAGTATTGGGGGATTAAAAGATGAGGTCTCTATACCGTGTCCTAATGCTCTGGTTACAGCTAAAATCCTTAAAAAAGGAAATCTAAACTTGTGAAGGTGCCTCACCTCCTTCCAGGGGCTGGTGAACTGCGTCCTGGCGTAGCGCGTCAGCATGTTGATGATGACCACTTGGCCCCACTCCTCCACGTCCACCAGCAGGTTACACAGCTTCCTGTAGTTCTTGTGGATCAGATCAATGCGATCCGGGCACACCTCCTCAAAGGCCATTACAACACTGCCGGCCACCAGCTGTAGGAAAGGTTTCACGGTTTAAATGACAGAAAACAAACTGATGAGTTTCCTTTTTGTCGCCATTTAAATGTACCTTTTTTTACCGTTAAATCCGTTAATTGAGGCTACGAACATTTCAAGCAGTTTTCTCCTCAGTTAAATTGAGCAAATACTTCATTTCTTAAACAAGCAGTAATATAGAGACTCTAGAGAAATAAAGCACTGTTAGAAGATATGACATTTGTTGCAACTTGTACTACAATCGCAATTTCAGTCAACATAATGGCAATTTACAGCTCTGATTACAATCAACTCTTTTAGCCCTTAAGGTAGTTAGATGATAATTAAACAGCAACAGTAAAAGTAAAAACGCTTCATTAAAGAGAGAGTAGGCAAAGGACGAAGCAGTGGCTGAGATGGCTCATTTTAAACTGTTTTATTGTTTTGCCGTCTGTTACACCCCGTCGCCTCTACCAACACCCTGTTCTCCCAAACACATCAGCTCCGAACTGCCTGTTGCTTCCTGATCATCAGAAAGACCAAGAGACGGACAGCATGAGATATTAATCGGCAAACAGCAACATATTTGGAGGATGTGATAGAGCGAAAAGGATCAGAATCAATTTCTTACACTAAAAGTTCGCGGTCAGCGGTTTTGACATTCCCACTGAAACAGATACTCTATGCTATGATTCTGAAATTAACCCGTTCGATTTATTATATCATCAGCCACCCTCTATGACCATTCTACCCCAACTACATTAGTGAGGTCAGACACTGATGTTGGATGAGAAGGCCTAACTCACAGTCTCCACCTACATTCATCTCAAAGGTGTTCTCTAATGTTAATGTCAGGAACAGTCAAGCTCATCCATGTCTTTATGGACCTTGCTCTGTGCACTGGTGAACAGCAATGTTGGAAAAGGAAGGAGCCATTCGCATCTGTACCCACAAGTTTAGGAGCACTGAATTGTCCAAAATGTTTCGGTATGCTGAAGCCTTAAGCGTTTATTTCGTTGGAACTAAGGGATCCAGCCCATCTCCTGGAAAACAGCCCCACACCATCATCCCCTATGCAACAAAGTTTACACTTCACACAATGCAGCCAAGCAAGTGCTGTTCTCCTGGCAACTGCCAAATCCAGACTGGTCCACTGCATTGCCAGACAGACAGTTAAGAGCCATCAATCCCGAGAAGACATCTTCAATGCCCGGTTGACCATTGGCCACATGCTTTAAATCACCGCATTTTTCCAGTCTATACAATCTAATGAAAACGATGAGACATGCAATACTATTGGTGAATATTGAGATTTCAATCTAACTTGGGTCAACTGCAAACATAGACACCAGATAAGTAGTCCATAAAATTGTAGATTTTCATCTAAAGAACAAGGTTTAATTTAATAAGTTGCTCTTGGCTGCTGTTTGAAATAACTCAGTTGTTTTTAATGTCCAAAGTTTGGAGGTCTGTAACTATTGACTGTAAAAAACCGCCGACCTCTGCACACAACGAGCCTCAGCATCTGTCACTTCGCACTAACAGTCGACTGTGGAATATTTAGTGGCAGGGAAATTTCACAACTGGGCTCATTGCACAGGTGGCATCCTATTCTGGGACCATACTGGAATCCACTGAGCTCCTGAGAGCAACCCATTCTTTTGTAAGTGTTTGCAGAACCAGCCTTCATGCCCAGGAGCTGGATTTTTACCCTGTGTGCTGGGTAATAATCACTTATTGATTAATATAACCATAACTGACATAACAACTAATATGCATTCCATGTTTTAAAATTAAGAGAAACAAGCACAGGCTTGTCTCTACACAAAAAAATGCCAGCTGTTGGTCTTTGCTCAACACAATGCAGTTTCTGCAACTACATTTCTGGCCACACTTAAATAAACATTGGATGAGAAAATATAATGCTTGGGATATAACTTTCATGTGTTCTATCTTTACTATTTAAATTTCCTGAAAATTCATCAAGCCAGAAGGAACAGACCAATATTTGTGCTCCAGTCATTCTGGAGTTTCACAGTGGTGCTTAGAAAAACAAAACCAAAGACAAACGTACATTTTTTAACATTTCATTAGCTAAGGTCGGCCAAGTTTGGACTGCTGGTTTCCCTAATCAATAGAAGAAGACCAGACATTAAATGTTCATAATGACGATAGTTACCTATTTATATTCTGCAGTGTTGCTGGTGGAAAGTGTTTTGGGAAGTCAAAGTACTACATCTGACTCTACACTACCACTAAAACAGGATTAGGCATGAGCCGGTTACTGGTAACAATGCATACTCAGGTTTTCAAAAGTTACGGTTTCAAAACCTCTAAAAATGTCCTACAGTTTCAAGCCCTATTAATGAGATGTCAGAGAAAGTGCCAGAGTTTTCCTCGGGTTGTTTAGAGCATAGAATAACACAGGGCTGCCCCTTCCCCACCTGCTGGTGCACTCTTTTTAGCAACGTTTCTACTTTATCTTAGTTACAAGACAGACTAAGCTGTTTGGAAATATTTCTTGCCAAACAAAACAAGGATAATCATGAGATGGAAACAAAAGAAGTACAATCCCTCACTTTCATTAAGCAGCCAAAAACTAGTCCGATTAAGTAACCAGCTAAAATCAGTTTGTTAAATCTGTCTTAATGTATAAAGAGCACAACAGATTCTGCGCCATGAGCACTGGACTACAACTACCTAACTAGGTAGCTCATGTGTAAATACTGTTAACTTGGGATATGTTTTACTCAGAGTTGTCATGTGGTGAAAATCCCATGACAGCGCACGCCTAAACAGGACAAAGACATCCAGATTTTAACTGCTGTGGTTTTGTGTTTTGGAGTCTAGCATTTTACTGTGGAACTTCCTCTCTATGTCTGTAGCTGTCCAGCTCTGTTTCCGACAAAGACGTAGGCTCTGTTACAAGGCATTGTGCATTTTTTACCAACTTCCCCGATTAGATACGGCTCCAAGGTAAACTACATGCACCATCAACAAATCTGACACCCCAATCTATGGAGTTCATACACCGCCTCCCCCCTCCTCCTCGACCATATTATCTACCCTGCATGACAAGCCGGTAATGGAAAAATCACACTAAGCAAATGGTTCTTCTAATAACAATAAATTTCCTATAAAATTATGAAGGGCCCAAACCGTTTCCTTGCATCTATTTTGCTATGAATTCTAATTAAGGTGCCAGGGAGGCAGAGAGTGCTGGGTCATCACGTCAGAGACAACGTGCGCCTTTTTGATTGATGGCCCGGCGTGGGGTCGGCCTATCCTCCCGTCAGCGGCTCCTCTCCTTCGCTCTTCCTCCTCCCTCCGTTTTCTCTTAAATTAATGGGCATCTCACCTAGACCCTAATCATAGTACCCACCCCCACCCCCTGCTCTTCCTTTCTGTTCTCATTTCAATTTTGCAGAAGGTGCAGGGGGAGGGACGGATGGGAGAGATCGATCATTTATCTTGTAATGGCTGGATAATAGATCCATCACGGTAAAACAGCTGCACAAACTCCAATGTTGTCTCAGGCCTTCCCATTTTCTCTTTAAACTGTCCTGCCTACAAGCAGCCTGCCATGTGCCACAGGCATTTAACTAAACGGCAGCAAAAGTATGTGTCAGGACCAGACAAGCCGCATGCTGAGCAAGGACCAAGTGTTTCAGCACCATTAAAACACCGATTTGGTAGTATTCATCCACTTATCTGCCGGTAATTTGTGTTATTATGCAATATTTTAAGACTACTGACATTTTAAAAGATTCATTTAAAAGCCACCACAGCCAGAAAAATTATTCCTTCTCTGACTTGTGAGCAGCAGTCGAATGTGAAGAAACTACTTTTTTTCTGTTCATTAAAAGCATCACACAGAAAATTCCGACCTTTTTTCAAATCTGTAAATGGAACAATATGTTCTTTGATGCATAAATAGAAATCTTGTAATTCCTTAATTTTCTGTTGGATTCAAAACAAGAAACCTTCCAGCACTTTTCCTTCTTTCTTAATTTTTTACAACGGTTACATATAAGAAAATAAAAACAAATATTATATGTGTTCTAGTCCTTAGAAAGAACATTTGAAACCGGCCAGAATCAAAATCGAGAGGTCAGACTTTAAAGAAAGTAAAAATCGGTTTCAGCCAGGAAGATGATCGGTGCATCTTCATAAACAAACGTCAGTAAAATGTAGTAAAAGGTGCTTTACTCTGTGTATTCTAAAGTTGTGACAAACCACTGAGAAAAGGAACATTTAAAGTTAATTGAAACATTAAAGTGAAAACAATAATATAAAGAGGAGCCCCTCTCATGTAAAACAGCCTATTACTGTGTTATGACATGGGTGAAAAAAGTTAAAGCTAATTTTCAATTCAGAAATAAAAAAAAAGTCTGAAAAGTCACAAACGATCCAAATTGACACTACAAAACAAAAAGGTATACCTTGCACCGATGCTAATTTGGTTCTATAAGTTTTAGCTGTGTCAACAGTTAATAATGGCGCCTCCTGGCTATATACTGGTTCTTCTGGCTTATTGGGGTAATTTGATTGGATAAAACTCAACTGTGAAACAGAGAGAATTCATCCTGCCATCAAAGATTTCTGCATATTCTGCTCATTTTTAAATTGTTTTATCGTTTCTGACCACATGAAACTAAATATTGTAGTAGAAAGTTCCACAAACTTTAAAGTCTGACTGGGATTAATGAAGTTGTTTGAAGTAATTGAGCTAATTAGGGATGCCCAGAGAAATCAGCTATTGACTGAAATCAGGCGATTTTCGACTAGATTGACGAGTGACTAGCCGGGTGAAAACTCAAATATCCAATCTTTTCCCAATCAGTGAATTCACCATATTTTACAGCGTTCATGTGTTACTCCAGTAGGAAGAGTCAAAGTCAAAGAAGCAGAGAGAAGTAAAAAGCTACATGTTGAGACTTGGCTGTGATTCAGCAGATAATAGGAAGGCTGACCAGAGTCAGATGTTCTGAGTTATCCTTTTGAGTTTCAGGCCCCATCCATCATGGAACCTGCTTGATTTGGAAATATTGGCAACCTTACCAGCCAAGGTAAGGATAGCTGAAATAAGATGCTTCAGACAGTTTAAAATGAAAACTATGTAATAAGGCCAGTATAAATATGTTGTGATTTATATCTTTTTATATTATAGTTCTTAAGAGAGAAAATTCTGAATCGGCTAAAAATTGGTAGCGGGTCGGCAACGTTTCACAAAAAAACGATATCGGTCACAAAACTATATGATCGGTGCACCTCTTGTATGTAGCTTTTTAAACCAAACTACACAATTACATCATAAAACATTTGCAATGTGCTGACCTGTAAACAGTGTAAGACATCCTCACATAGCGCCCCTCTTAGCATGATAAAAATGCATTACTTTACAGTCATTAAGCATGCACTGTCTTTAGGTTTTTCACCATTCATCACCGACTGATGCGCTTGTGTATCTGTGTGATGATGCTGCCCTTTCCCTCTGTCCCCTGCCTCACGATGTGGGCTCCAGCACAGAGAAGTCATCTGTCTTCGTTAGCGTCTCGGGCTAAATATGCTCCGCATCTGGTACCGGGCTTTCCACCCCCCCGGCCTAAGCTGCTTTGTTTTGTTTGTATAATGGCAGTTGGACTCTATGAATACATAATCACAACAAACTGTGCACAAACTGCGTGTATAAACACTAACCACAGTGTACTCTCTAGCCAGTATCTACATATTTGAAATTGCCATTTAGGGACCCTTAGTATTCACTGTGACCTCCTCAAACCGAATGTACTGCCTGCTGACTTCCAATGGGCTTGCCGTACTGTTTCTACATTTGGCCTGAAGGCAGAAACTCGGAATCCAGCTCATTTAAGGTCCATTTTAGGAGAAAAAAAAAGAAAAAAGAGGAGCTGGCCTTAGAGAAAATTAAGCTGACGCCAGCATCAGTGAGAAAATTCCTTCCAAATGGACACTTAACAAGGAGCATCTGAAGATATGTGGGTTTAAGTGGGTGTTAACAAACCATGGCATTGCTGAATGAGCTGTGGGCTGGAGAGCTAAGAGAACTGCTTGACTCCAGCGCCCTCCAGTGGTCTGCCTTTACCTTTATGAGTAGTGAACTGCTCAGTGAGCCCTCACCGTGCTTTTATCTTTCAATAGTTTCTCGATCACTTCGATCAGCTGCTCCTTCTGTTCTGGATCCAAGCTGAAAAGAAAAGACAAAGGGTTATAAAAAGGGCAAACTGTAAGCTGTTGATTTGTGATTATTTACACGACAGAACACAAATTCAATTACTATCCTGTGTGCTGAGAATACAGTGTCTTGTTACTGTAGTTGTACCACCAGAACGTTTTGTATGGTTACAACCACATAATATAGTGTATTTTATTGGGATTTTGTTTAATAGACCAACACAAAGTAGTGGATTATCCCAAACTAGAAGCAAAATGATACGTGGTTTTCTGCACGAGTGAGGTTTCTACCAGCGCTGCACATTTACAGAATAAAATGGTTGCATCTGAACACTGAACATCAAACAGGGCGACGGTGGCTGCAGTGGGTTGCCGGTTCGAACCCCAGCTCTGTCTGTCTCAGTCGTTGTGTCCTTGTGCATGCAGAACCAATACAGCGCTATTTAAAACCTAAACCCCTGCAGAATGTTTATGTGGGGAACCAAGTGTGCAATGCAACATTGTGTAGAACAACTTTAAAAAGGGACACCAGAACAAAACAGAGAGGAGTCCCAGCCATCACAAAACCCATGAAGGTTTTTTCATGCAGCTACAGTGGAGAAAGAAAGGTGGACTGAACCAGAACCTTATGTCAGTATTTTCAACAAGAATAATCCAAGAATCCAATGGCTCGCTCTCCACTTAACTGAACTCCTCACCTGAAACAACTTCAAGCTGTTGGAAGCATCACTGGTACTGGAGAAAAATCATGTCCAAACGGCTACCTGTAACTTCCAATCAACCCAGACTCCTTGCATCACATGAGATGCATGTCAGAAAGATTTCTGTTAATGAGGGGATTTTCCCAACAGCTGCACATGCTGCATTCAGGTACAGCTGGGACACTAGATGGTCAAAAAATCAAAAGAACTCAAGAGTGATTTAAACCTTATTTATTCTTAAATAGGGACACCGTCTTATTTAACAATTTCTAAACATTAACACAGATCCTTTTCAAGTGATTATATAGTTGTATAATCCATCCAGGCATTGGCTATGCCTGCTTATACTACTTTTATCCTACTGTTCACTGAAAAAAACCCAACCAAATCTCCAGTCAATTCTATTCTTTCCACATTTTTAGGTTTTAGAGCTTAATAAAATCGAATTAATTTCTGAACTTTATCATTTTTTTTTTTTTTTTTTTTTATGAAGCCTACAAAAAACGTACCAAAACCTGACCGAACCACCCCTAATAGTTACAAAGACTTTTCATAAAAACTCTCGGGTAGGTAATCAGTCTAGGCTACCCAGCTGTGTCCGGATTCGGTCCAAAAACTCAAACTTGCTAGTTTGACTGTGATTGATTTCAGGTTAGGTCGGTTCCCCTCACACACTTGCAGACTCGGGTCTTCACCTCCTCCCACTTACAGATTTTTGTGTCGACTCGACCTGCCGATTCTACCCAACTACAGCTCAGTGGTGCAGACTTTTGCTCACTGAAAGAAGGGGGTAAAATTGGGCAAAACGTTGTGCCGTGTGTCCCCAGGTAAATGAATGTTGAGCTAGGATCCACCAATGAGTGCCGTTTGTGCATAAAACACTACCTGTAGAGTTTTTGGATGGCATGTGCAGAGGTCTTCCTGACATAAGGGGAAAGGTCCGAAGCTGCCTCCTTGATGGCCAACATCATTATGGGGACGATGATTGGAACACGAATACTGGACAGGACCCTTAAGGCACTCGCTCGGATGAACTGGTTTGGATCCTGCCACATAAATAAAGGAAAAACATGAAAAATATTTCCCTCTCAATAATGATTACAGTATCTGAACTATTGTGGTATTTGAGTCAAGAGGGAAAATAACTACATATAGCCTAATATCAGGGTTCTCAAACTGTGGTACAAGTAACACTGGTGCTAATTGAGCTCCCTATAATACTACTCAAGGGAAATGTTGCTATCGGCTGTTTATAAGAAAGCAGAAGCAAATAGAAGCAATATAATGCTTTCTGCACTGTGTTGACTGCAAACATGAATAACATGTAGTTTCCTAACAGCTTAAACACCAAACCACTGCTCAGGGAGCCTTCCTGTTTGCTTTCCAACCTGGGACTTTTTTTTATTTCAAACATGCAGTGGGAATGAGAAATGGGTTCTAAACGGATGCTCGACTGTAGTACCATTTGGAAATGTCTTGACAGCATAGTGGTACTTGAAAAACTTTGTATTTATTTAAAAGTTTGAGAAAAACTTGCCAAATAAACTGCAGTTTTTATATGGCTTCAGAAAAGCAAATGTACAGGAAAATACGTCAGAATGAACAATTGTTACCTTCAGGGCCCGTTGAAAGGTGCTTATTGACAGCAAAGCCAAGTCTTGTTGTTCCTCTGCGTACCTCACCAGGTACACATACACAAGCTTCTTCAGCTGCCGAAGGAAAAAAAGGAGAAGAACAAATCTGGTAAATCGAATGTGCTTTAAAAGTCAGAGAAAGAACATGTTGGTTTCAAAGCCACTGAAAAGGCAAGGGACTGGAGCTACCAAGGGAAAAATATGAAGAATGACGCGTGACACCAAATGGAGAGCTTTCCTTTAGTTTGTTTTTATTTTTAAATTGGGAAGTTCAGTTTTTTGAAGGGTTGGGAAAAAAGTTTCCCGTCTTCTGAGCCACATACGTAGCCCAGGGTTTGAATTAGCCCCCACCCCCTACTGACCTGCACACCTCTTTGTTTCTTACAGGAAAGCCTGAGATAATATTTCTCTTGCGTTTCTGACTAGTTCAACAATCAAAAGGTTGGTCCACTGTTGTTACACATTAACTCGTCACTGTTGTTACACATTAACTCGTCACTGTTGTTACACATTAACTCGTCAGCCAGGAAAACACAAAAACCTAGAGCCTCAGAAAGACGTTGTCCAGAAACTGACTATTTTCATGTTGCTCAGCAAAGGCCAGGGGTTCAGAAGCTCAGAAATCCAATATTTTTACCACTAGTGAGCACACAACCAGGTTGCACTGCCAACAACACCGGAATCTTAAAGCCTGAGGAAGCACAAAAGCTGTAAGAACCTACATGAGATGAGACAGACTGACGGGTTGTTGTAATATGGCCATTGCTCCGCTGAATTAAGCTTGCTCCAAAGGCTGGCCAGGCTTAGCCTTAGAGATCAGGTGAGGAGCTTTGGCAACTTGAGGAGGTACAGAGAGAGCCACTGCTCCTTCCTTCAAAAGGACTCAGTTGAAGAGATTCGGGTATCTGATCAGGATGCCTCCTTTCCTCTGGAGGTTTTCTGACCACGTCCAAATGGAAGGAGACCCCAAGGCATAAGCACAAGACAATCGATGGATGGAATGAATGGATGAATCCATTTTGACAGCCTGCATGAGGGAAGAGACACTGAGCTTGGCCAGATACAGGGCGAAATTCCCCCAACTTATTTCATGCCTATAGCTCAAGTGACTGCTGTGAGTTCTAAGTCATGCTGCTTTGGTTCCGCCATCCCAGCTGCTTGTTCTGAAAGCACACACATCTCGTGATCTCGGCTGACTGACTTGAATGAAGTGAATAACTTGTAAAAGGGGGAATTATAATTTGTGTTTTTTGCAAAAATAACCTGAAAGGGACTAGAGACTGATGTTTAGAGTAAGTAATGTACTCATTTTGCTAATGGGGGATTTAAAATGGTAAAAGCAGCCAATATTATAAACCCCATAATCATTTTGTCTTTCAAATGGTGTAATCACCTCAGACCCCTGTATAAATAATTAATGACCGCTCACAGCAGGAGAGTTGGAAAAAAATCTTTGAATGTATAATTATATTTCTCAAAGAGAAACTGGAATCTGCTAAAATCAGTGTCTGCAAGTCAGAACTTTACATAAAATGATTAAGACAGAGATGAAAAAAGGAAAAAAAGGTGTTGTGACAAATGATGACTTGCTTCAGGAACTATTTATAATTTCATTTGTAAGCTGCTTTCAGCTTGAGGTCAGGAGAAAGGTTAAATTTTAGGTACAATCACTGAGAGCTTCAGTCAGTAATCAGCACTATGGTTTCTAATCCAGCACATATTGACCAGCAGCAGAGCACCACAGTTTTCAATCATCATTCTGGTCATTACTGCTGGAATTAATGGCATTACTCACTATAAAAAGGAGACACAACCCATCTGCCCTAAAGGATCTGCTCTCTTTGACCACAAATCACACAACTGAGTTAATCATGAGCTGCTGGAAAGCAGATTTAGAGAATTACAAGTTAAACTTGCCCAGCATTGAACACACACTTGTTTAACAGAAATAACTTGTGGCTTTTGAAAATGTAGACAAATCAGCAAACATACAGCTACATTCTTGAGCAAAGGTTGTGGGAATTACTGAGCAGAAACGATTAAAGAAAATAAAAGCATTCATATGAAATCAAGCAGCAGCTATCAATAAACTGCACTTGTGCTCTTTGGCTATTGCAATAATTAGTGTGTGCCAATTGCCACTCACAGAGAAGAGAGGGACGTGAGTGAAAATGAGGAGGCCATTTTTAGAGGCGTACACACTAGAAAGAGCCAGAGAAAGACGAGAGAGAAAAGATGAAGTAAGAAGACCTCACGCAACCTTAGCAGCTGGTGCATACGAGGCAGGAGAGAGAAGATGTGACTGTAGACCGCCTCTTTCCAATTATATTCAGCGGCCTGTTCCCGCTCCCTGCCGCCCAGCTGCTTCGGCTGCATGCCTCATACGCAGTGCCCAGCCTCTGGCCCCCTGCTCACATGCTGCCCCTCACGCTACATGATTATTCTGCTGCTGCTAATCAATATTCACAGGCTCTGGGCATGGACCCCCTTCTCGAACAGCTGCTTAGAGTTTGGTCATTTGCTGAAACAGGCTTTGCAAGAGACTATCAAGGTCAATGAATAAAAATGCACCACAAACTTTCAAATCTTAAGTGTATAACAAATTAAAACTATGCATTAGTTTTCTTCCACTTTAAAAGTTATGCACTACTTTGTGCTGGTCTGTCACATAAAATCCTAGTAAAATGCATTAAACTGTGTGGTCAGGGGATGTGAACGCTCTTACAAGGTACTGCACACCCTTACTGGTGATGATGTTCCTCTGTCCATGTTGTTTACTTCCTGGACAAACTAAGCCGTTCAAATCTGTTTACCGCTTTTTTACAGCAGCCCAATATACACTAATGAAGCTAAATTTGGATGCATTTGAAAAAGAATTGCACTTTCAGGGTAGAGTTTTTGATATGAAAGCCAAGTTTAATTAGCTCATCCACTGCGAGGGTAATAATAAAACAACGCAGTGTCAGAGTCTGGGGCATGAAAATGAAGCCATGTTTTTTTTTCCTGACAAGCTATTCATTTCAGGATCATTTTACATGATCATAAACGCTCACTATCCTAATTTATTATTTTTACCCTACACAGCCCATATAATGAGATCACTTAAGTCAGACCTAAATGCAGTTATTCACTCCTCAGCAAATATTCATCAACAATTGTACAGATAGAAAAGTAATAAACATTTTAAATATACTATTGAAAAGCAGACAGGTAAAACTAGGCCTAACCGACGGCCTATTTGTCATTACCACAGTATTGCACAGAGTGGCAAGATTAGTAAAAGTAAAGCGGCCTTGATAAAATACGGTCACTGTTGCAAATATATTGCAATGGTTACAGCTGCATTTCCAAACTTCTGACTCTTCCAATGAGCACCATTGGAGCCATAATCTGGAATTGAAGAGAAAAATGTTTTTCCACAAAGGATTTAATACATTTATACGTGTTCAATATTCCCTGTGTCAATATAAAAAATTTTAATCCGGGGAAAGTTAACTGCTTTATTTATGGACTAACTTTCTTTGACTTCTTGTACGTGATGATTACTTAGGTTTTATGTCAATGGTCCCATTAGAAATACTTAAACTGAGAAAAACATTGACATGTTCATTACTTATTCAATTGCCACCTCTTGAGTTACCCCAACACTGCCACTGATTGGTCGATTTACCCATCGTGACGAATCCTACCCTGGAAACACGCACTGTTAAAAGAAAGCTGATAAACGGATAGGTACGACCGAATACCCATTCAGGTAAAGTCAAACGGTACCATGTTTTGGTTCCTCAAACACATCATTGTGACACAGAGAGTGGAAGAGTGGGCTATATTCCATGCCGGACATGAACACAGTATTGTACGCACAAGAGCGTAATGACGTCAGTACCCGCTGGTACGTCAACAAAGCAAGGCTGATAGAAAGTTCTTGAAAGTATGGCTCCACTTTTCAAAATGCGATGCAGGATACGCTCGCTGCAATATTTGTGACGTGAAGTGTAAGACCAGCAGCGGGAATACTTCTAATCTCAGGAAGTACCTGAGTTAAGCACAAGATTTGAAGTCCTGCATTCGGCAACGTCGGCACACCTGCCTCCGTTAGCGACTCGTCGTCTGCAGCCAGCAACATGGGAGTAGAAATGTTTGAAACAACTGAGATGTTACAATACAAACAGCTGGATGTTGTTTTGATATATTCATTAAAGTTTATATATTGAGAAATACATATGTTAAATTGAACAATTTTGAGATTTTAATATTAAACAAATTAACATTTATTACCACATTAACACACAAAAGTACCGAAGATTGGTACTGTTGAGTAGCAATACCGATTCCCAGGTACCGGACATCGGTACTGTATCGGTTCAAACGTGTAAGGTACCCATCACTATACACGCAAGAGAACCTTAGAATCCATCAAGAAGCCTTGCCTGACAGAGTCAAAAAAATCCTTTTGTTTACATATATGCTATGCTGCATATGTCATTTCAGTTTCCCTACATCCACCTTGATTTGAGCTCAGCGTCAAGATTTATTATCAATATCCATTATTAATACTGCTGTTATAGCTGAAAACCAATATTTAAGTTGCTTCTTTGCTTCAGTTAAACACCCCACAATCCAACGCTGCATCACTATCACATAACCAAACAAATACAACATGGCCAACCCCCTCTCTTCCTCCTTGCGAAACACATACATAAACAGCAACAAGATGGAAATAAACGTTGGTATTGACATCAGCCTAGTTTAACTTATCGGGCTGGTACCAATATGTTAAAAAATTACTAACACTGGCTGATGCCGATGTTAATGCAGAGAAAGGGCTTTCGGAATCGGATTAGAAAATATCCAGCCAGTTCCATGAGTGAAACAACAGTCCAACCACAGTAAAGCATTCAAGTCTTTCTTTTAGTGGTGGTTCTGGTGCTGAAAGATAACAAATCCAGTGGTTTCTGAGAGTTAATGTCTCCTCCCTTCCTCTTTCAGAAGTACTACAACTTAGAATTAGATTAGAAACCCCAAACTTTAGACTCCTGAGAAAGTAATAAACTCCTCTC
Organism: Crenichthys baileyi; assembly: GCA_036173005.1. Classification (NCBI taxonomy): domain Eukaryota; kingdom Metazoa; phylum Chordata; class Actinopteri; order Cyprinodontiformes; family Goodeidae; genus Crenichthys; species Crenichthys baileyi. The sequence continues at coordinate 179,442 of JAHHUM010002917.1, read as the reverse complement.
TAAACTTCAGTACCATTAATATTTGGAACATTCAATTTCCTAGTGAGATCGACTGGTTTGTAACCATAAAGTAATTAAACATAGTTTAATTATATGTTTTTGTTTAATTCTGACTGTTACAATTCCGCTACTGCTTACTGCTTTGTGTGAAAACTGAAAATTAACTAACTGTACATTAAAAGCAAATAAAAAAATAAACACATATTGTATTCATAAAAGCTTCTGCATTTAGCCATCCTCATGATTCAATTTTTGCTTTACATAAGAAAATTGGTTCCAGGATCACGCTAAGTGAAGCCACGTGCTGTGTCATGCAAAAAATGAAATGAATCATAGCTGCAGAAATCTGCCTCTTAATGGTGTCATACCTCAATGTTCTTGCTTGCAACATTCTTCACCACAGCAGGAAACAAGTCAGAGGCATTTTTCCCCTTAGAAATGAGCTGAAAGAAAAAACAAACAAAAAAAGTAGTTGTGGTAGTATTTTTCTTGAACGTAAAACCCCACAGCAAGGAATTAAAAAGTCAGTAAATAATAAACTCACTTGAACAATCCTCTTCATGGCCTCCAGCTTGAGAGACTCCTTGTTGCTTTCCAGCATCTCTTTCAGGTCTTCATTTCTGAGAACAGAAGATATTTCTGGTCTTAACTGTGGTCAACATTACAGGTAGAACATTGTGTTCTGCCAGATGCCATTTAACTCATCAGCTTCAACGTTCCATCTGGGTCAAAGGTGCTGTGAAATCTCCATGTTTCGGACAGCTGTATCCATTTCACCCATTACAGCCACACATGCAAAAGGTTACACTGCACAAAGACGGCTCAGTCTGGCAAACACCAAGGACAACGTTGTCCTCACGACAAGTCCAGTTAAACCAGCTCATTGCTAACATGATGACAATGATCATTCTTTAGGTAGCGCTGACCCACGGTGGCCCCCAGAAACAAAACAGCCCAGTGTTTGTTCCATGCAGAGGTTGAGTTAGATAGATAGAAAACTGCAGAACATTGTGACCAGTCAAACGTTTCACCAAATACCTAGATGATTCCCATGGTTATGTTTCAGTGAGACAAATTAATACAACTCAGCAGATGCTTGATTTTACCGTAATACATCACACCTTAAATGTAGAAGTGTGGCAGGAAGTTTAACCATTTCTATATTGTGTCTTGGTTCGTTTCATCAGTGATTTTCTTTACTTTTTACAAGAATCTTGCTCATAAATCATAGAAAAATAATCGATTTCTAAAAAGTAATGATACATTTTAGAAAGCAGAGTGAGCAATGCACCCGAGTAGATGGAGGAGAGGTGTTTAACACAGTTTTTGTGAGTTTGCTGACAAGTTCAACAAATGCATTGCTGTAAATAGAGATGGATGGCATGAACCTTTGTTGTAGTGTTTGCGATGACAAGAGAATTCAACAGTCTTTGTAGCCATATATCTACCAGCCTACACAGCCAAAGCCTTACAAACGCAGATATGGCTCTAAAACTACGACTTACGTTTTATCATAAAGGCCAGTTCACCCAACCAACCACGTTAAGCTGTGCAATTACACAAATGCTCCTAAAAAGTGAATAAGAACTGTGTTGAACTGATCCTCTCGCTCAAGGAGTTTGCACCATCAATTAGACTTTATCATTATCATCAAAGAATGACTAACCTTGGCATGTAAATCTTGGCATACCAAAACTAATATGATAATGCATATCCTAAACAACTGTTAATTGACATTTAAATATTTGCTACATATATGAATTTTATAAATAAATCTATAGAAGAAAATGTGTGTTTTGTTAATTATTTGTATGTCGCAACAATGCTTCTTGGCCATAAATCTTCTTGGCCGTCGGAAACTCTGTTTATTTCTCTTTAAATGCTGCCACATTTGTGAGGAATAGGCATTTGTGGGTGGAGTATGTAGGTGGCACCTATGGAAAACTAGCCAAATCCTCTCTGCCAATGCCTAACAGTTTCTGTGTTGCTGTTGTTTACTGGACTAGATGATTGAACTTTGAAGAAGCAACACGTACGGCAGTTAAACAATGTATTTATTTAACAAACAGAGGCCTCAGTAGTACGTGGGACAAATGTACATAGGCACAGCAGCGTGGCACATACTCCTCATGTTGGTCACTGGCTTGGTCAGACACTGCTGTGGGATGACATCCCATTCCTCAACCAGAATTTGGTGCAAGTCAGCCAGTGTGGTTGTGTTGGTCATTGTAGCACGAGGAGAACAGCCACGCTGATCCCACAAGTGTTCAATGTGGCTAAGGTCAGAACTAGAGACAGGCGAATCCATCTTTTCCACTCTCTGATAAATTCTATTTTGTGGAGGCCAGCATTGACATCTTGGAAGATAGACTTCAGTTCCTAAGACTGGAGATACGGGATTATCACTGGTTGCTGAATTTCATCTCAGTGTCTCTCTGCCATGATATTAGCTCCAATGAAGACGGGCCTTGTTCTTTCAGGTGTAGAAAGTTTTTCTACATTCTTCTCAACAACACAACCTTCATTTTCATGCATAGATGAAATCCTAAATAATCTACAGTACAGCCTGTGATTACAATGTGAGCACAACGGTTGTGTAAAAATATTTTGAGGAGAGAGGTAACAATATTAAAGCAAACATTAAACCAAAGACTTTTATATGCAGAATCGACATGATAACAGGGTTAATGATCCAAGATCCTACCTTTGTTTGGAAAAAAGACTAAATGTTGCCACATAGTTAATATACTTCATCAAAATATTCTAAAACAAGAATTAAATTGCCTATAAATTTCAGCAATTCATTTGGTTTCCCAAAAAAAGGGCCATAATGTTTGTCATAAAGCAGTCCTTTGCAACTGTTCACCTTGTCGCTGCTGAGCCCATTGTGATTTGACATGTTGAACAATATTGTACATACTTTCTATTTTCAGCCCATAACAACTTTATAAAGTACATCAGTCTAAACTTTAAGAATTGACATATCATGAACTCCTGTCCATCTAGGCAGCGCTTTCTCCTTCTCTTCCTCCTTGATTGAAAAGGAAATGCCGAATTTTTCCAGAATCAAATGTCTAGATTTTTCTGCTACTGTTTCAAATATTATGGGCATTTGACCATAAAACACTTACCTTGAAAATAATGATTTTTGGGTATGTACACCAAATTAAATTACCTCTTTTTCACAATCTACACCACTTACACTTTCCAAAGTACAAATAAATCCAGGATCAAAACACAGCTTTAAAAAACCTCATGTCTGACAATTCTGTTCCCTACAAAACTTAAAAGATGGTTTTAACGGTTTATTTGCTGGCATCTGAGTCAGACCTAGTTTAAAAACTAAAGATCCCATTGTGTAGAATCCAAAAATGCAGCGAGCGTGCATTTAGCTTTGGGTTCTCACTCAGCAGGTCAAACAACAAAATTACGGGCGGTTAAAATCTCAAACTAAGTGTGTGATGGAGCAAAAATATTAATCATGAAAAAAAAAATGCAATAGCTTTAGAACTTTAGATGTTTATATTTTGAAAAACCTAAAGTCTAGATCTCCACACTTACTTGAAAAATAATAAAAGCAAATCCCATACTTTTAAGACTATGTGGGAACCCTGTATATAAAAGTCCTCCTAAGTTATTGCTTTGTAAGCAAAGAATAGTTAGTTTTAAGCATCCTGTGACTACAACACTCAAACTAGCTGAGTGAAAAGTATATCACTTTGTTTAATATTACAGAATACACATTTTTAGTATCATAAAATATACTGCTTCATTATCTTAGATACCAGTCTTAAAGGTAATTTGTATTTAGTGCCGTCTTGCATTTTGGCAATATTAAAAAGGACTTTGTATCTACAAAACATCAGGAGGTAAAACTTTAGGGTTTTGTATATTACACATTGCTGGTTTAAATCTCCTACATATATTCTCCCATGTGGTAACCAAAGTTCTTCTGACTATTTTAGCTGGCCCACTCTGTTAAAAAACAACCTGAAAGGCATCCTTTCTCAGATAGCATGTGTGGAACTTGGAGCTACGGGTGGTCTTACTGCTGTACCCGGCTTTGTGCGCCTCCTTGGGTTTACTGCTGGTTTGTGTGAGGGCTTGCTCCTCCTGAGTGAGCTCAGGCTTTAGAGTGAGCTGTAAGCTCTCAGCAGACACCAGCACTGTCCTCATGGCTCCCGCCGCCTCTGAACGCAAGGACGAGAAACCGCCGTCCATCCCGTCTTTCCTCCACAGCAGTCCTCTCACTGACTCCACAGCCTCTGCTGGCTGTAAATCCCCAAACTGAACAGCAATCCAGAGCTGTGCCAGTTACATTCCTTCAGGCTGTGTGTCTTGTTTGTTCTTCAGGATTAATTTAAAGTTGTCCTCTTCTCACAGCGGCCAAAGCCAGGAACTCGGGGGGGGGGGACAGCATGGGCTCTACACACTTTGTCATTCACTTCTCTCTTCCTCTTCTGTTGTGCAAAAAAAAGTCACAAGATGCCCAGGCAACTCATTAATGGCAAGTCATCCTTATGCCTGAGGATAGTGTTGTTCACTCACATACAACAGTCTCTCCTCCTTGCCAACACATGTAGCCGCTTCCTATATAAGGCAGCCTACCTCACCTGCCTCCTGGCTTTGTATGTGACTCAACAGCACTTCCCTCTAGGGGAAAAGGAGGGCCTTATCTACACTGGTGGGTAAACACCGAGCCACTTTTCCTCACCACCACTCCACAATCATCCACTTTAGACTGACACCACTGAGCACACATACCCTGCCAAGTTTGGCAGACAAGGCCAACAGGACAGGCCTTTAATCAAAGATAACCGCACCAGAATGAATGTCAGGAAACAGCCTTGAAGACGCAGAGTACAACAGAATGATTTTTGCAAAGACAAAAGTCTACATGCAACGTATTCCTTGTGACAAAATTAATCGTGGCCCATTTTTAAAGCCTGATTGTTGTTTGTTGGGGTATGAATTAGCAGAATGCAGAAGAGGAAGCATATAAGCAGCTACATTTATGGAGCAAAGCTGTTTCTCTGCTAATGTACGATACTATGATCTTATGATCACCACTGAGAATTATTGTCCAAGAAGACCACATGCATCCAGTCTAATATTTATGAACTCTTTCTGCAGCTATGTGCAAATTAATATGTTCATAAATCACTTATCAACCAGGAAGAGAACAGCCTATTTAAATGTATTCTAGAGAAGAAGAAATGTGCTGTGGGATGTGAGTGAGTTGCAGCTGCCACAAAGAAAAAGTATTAAAATAAAAAAAAAGAATATTTCACCATTCTTCCATTTGTGAGGTCAGACACTGATGTTGGACAAGATGGGCTGTCTCCACTTCTGAAAGGTATCGTGTCGGGTTGAGGTCAAGAGTCTGTGCGGACCAGTTAAGTTCTTTCAAACTCACTCATCCATGTCTTTATGGACCTTGGTTTGTGCAATGGTGCACCATCATTTTGGAACAGCGATGGGCCATTGCCTAAACTGTTGTTACAGAGTCAGGAGCATTAACTTGTCCAAAATGTCTTTGTATGCTGAAGCATTAATAGATCCTCTTGTTGAAACTCTCCTCTGCACCAACATTGACACAGTGCAGACAGGCAAGCGTTGCTTTCCTGGTAACCACCAAACCTAGACTGGTTCCCTGGATTGCCAGAGAGAGAAGCATCATTTGTCAGAGAACATGTCTCCACAGCTCTAGAGTCCATAGGCAGTGTGCTTTACACTACTGCACCTGATCCTTGCATCGACCCTGGTGATGTTAGACTTGGATCCAAATGTAATGAAAACCCATTCCGTCAATCTCTATGACGCACCATTCTTAACTAATGTGAAGGCCACATGAAGTTTGACGGTCAGTGTAAAATCGGCGACCTCTGCACACTATGTGCCTCAGCATCCAATGATTCCGCTTTGTAAATTTAGGAATGTGCTGCTGTCATTTATAAGCACTTTCACTTTGTTATAATACCACCAACAGCTGACTGGAATATTTAGTAGCATGAAATTACATCAGTGAAGTTATTGCACAGGTGGCATCCTATCATGGCACCATGCTGGGATTCACTGAGCTCCTTGGAGTGACCCATTCTTTCACAAATTATTGTAGAAGCAGTCTGCAACAGACGACTACTCTGCTCCTCATATAAAGTAAGTAATGCCCGCTGAGGCAGGAACACTAAAAGAAAATATTACAATCGCTGTTAATTATAGCTCCTAAAGAAAAATCTGAACCTGCTAAAAGATCAACAAGGCTACACAAAAACCAGAGATCAGAAATTTGGCCAAAACTTCTGATTGGTGGTACAAAATTTGCATACTTATTTCAATGATTTCAGATCTTATCACATGTCTTCAGGACTAATAAGAGCTAATAACCTAATAAAGAGCCTAACAGATAAATGCCTTCCATAAAGTAAATTGGCTAATTAGCATCAGCTTCAACCAAACAGGGTGACTGTAAAAATAAATGCCTCTGTTTGGCTTTTAACTTTATTATAAAGACACTCACTGTGTTGAGTGGATAGATTCACATGTGCCTCAGTTATAAATAATACATCAGACCATCTAAGATCATATTTTATTGCTTGGAAAATAAGTCAATGTTCAGTTCTCATGATCCAACATGGAACGACCCAGAAAAGTATCCAAATAACAGCAAAACTCAACAAGCTTCAGTTAATCCAAGTAACCCACACCCATTCTAAAAAAAAATGAATCATGCACAATGAAGCAATGTTTCAGACCAAAATGAAATAAAACATATTTCTCGAAGTTTCCTTCACGCTGCTCCTCATCTAGCCATGTCTGTTGGAGTATATAAAATGTGATTGATGTGTATCCGGCATAAAGAAATTAAGCGCATTTCGTAAAACATCAAATCCTGTCACATCTATGAAGTGTGAATGTCGTTTATTAGGCAACTCCATTTTGTGCAATGTGTCTGTATTGGGTTGAAGGACCCTTACTGGGATTCGAACCTAGGACCTTCTTCTAACTAAAACTAAAGTTATTCATGGAAATGTTGGAAAAATTTCAAGAATGAAATAAATACGTTATTGGGGGTTAGAGTTAACCCTGTAGTAATCTCAAAAGTCACACATTTTGTGATGACTTTGTGGTGAATTTCCAACGTTCTCCCATAAAGGTTAATGAACCGGCATCAATCAAAGAGCCACATCAGAACAAGCTTTGCTTTGAGGCTAGACATCCCTAACATTAACAGGCATTGGCATTACACATTATGAATTATGTCAGACAGAGCTATTACTAATATCCTTGCACTGCAGATCCCCCAACATCTGAGCTGGCCTACCCTGAGCTCAGATTCAAGGGTTATTTTAACACAGAAAGAGCTTTGCTTGATAAAATAAATACCACATAGCTGGAGTTTGAAGGTTACAGATATCACAGAGAATGAGGAAACAAAAACATTAAAGTGTAGCCTCTACCAAATGAACACCAGATTTCTTGCCATTGGTGAAAGACAAAAAATAAAACTAACTAAGAGAACAGTTCACTTTTTACACACGTTGGATAACCCTAACCCTAATGTGTGTGGTTTTTCTCAGTGAACATTAAGTCACACCAACGAAAGTGATAAAATAATGACTTGAAAAAAGACATGGATGCAGAAGTTAAACTTGGGATCTGCTGACCTCTGGTGGTAGCTTTCTGGCCTGAGGCCTAAAGATTAAAAGCTACAAAGTGCTGCTAGCTATTGCGGACTTTTTGCAAAAATAAATTGAAAAATTAACACTAAAATACTATAGTGTAAGAAGTTATGGCATTCTTACTCCAACAATCACAGCTGTAAACTTTTAATATGTTGGACATCTGCAAGACTACATCAGAAATGTCGATGCATCGGTAAAAAGGAGTGTTTTCTACAGCTCGCACTCTGAGTGTGTTTGTAAACACATATATATGCACTGGAGAGCTTTTAAGCATGGCGGAAAGCCTGTAACGATACAAGGTAATCAGGCCAGCGTTTGCCTTTGAGGGGGTTGTATTGACTTATATAATCCAAAACAATCAATGGAAAAAAAAAAATCATTTATTGGAAGTGAGGTTTTTAAAAAAAAAAAAACTATTTTCCAAGCTTGGTCAAAGAAATGATTTCTCAGCCTAACAGATACATTGTCTTGAACATGATGTTAAGTATTCATCTTTAGTTTGGTTCTGACAGCTCGACCAGTGATCTTTCTGGCCCACCAAATAAAAGCTGAGGCCTGTTGAAAAGAGATGCACAAATCTACCGGACAGTGATACGGATCACAGTTTTCTCTTGATCTGGTCTGATCAGTGAACAGCAGGTCAGATAGTGAAAAATCTACTTTTTTATCCCATCAAAACTAAAAACACCTACCGTTAGTCTGCAAACGCCTCACCCAAAGGCATGCACTGGATGCAGTGCAGAAAAAGGTCACAGATATATGTTGCTTTGTTGCATAAGTATACATAACCTTGAATTTCTGCTGGATTCGAAACTCTTTTCTCTATTAAAGAACCTGTAGCACATTTTTTTTTCTTTAATATGATTATATGCAGAAAAAATTAAAGAGTAGATTAGAGTTCCTAGAAATCCAGTATTCGGCATTGGCCAGGAAAAGTTCAACTAACTTCTAAAAGGTGGTTCATGGTGTTTATTTTAAAACAAGCTTTTAGTCTCAACTTGTGTTAATAAAATTCTGTTTTTTTAATGACTGAAAAATTAAAAGCATAACAAAGGAACAATGCATGACAAAATAACACAGTGACGAGTCAAACATCAGTCTGTAGAAGGTTATACGTACAGCCCATAAACAAGATGCTAAAAATGACTTGAAGCCAGTTAAAACGAAAAAAAACAACAATAACAAAGTAAATTTGATGTAGAGATGCACCAAACATGTTTTTTTTCTGGCTTATCCAAACTTCAAGCTTTCTTCAAGGTCTGACCTGTCAATTCCATTTCTTCAAGGACTCAAACACGGGAATCAAATGTGCAACATAAAAAGCTAAAAGTACACCATCATCCCCACATATGCATCAAAGCATGTCCCTAACAACTTTGTGCTGATTTCTTTTAGACTCAAAGAAGGGTCATCAACGTATTGCTGATTGACATATTCATACACTGAAAATGGTGGGACTTCTCAGTTCCACTGCACTTATTGAAAGACATGGAAGTGGATCTGATTTTTCAGTATCTGATCTGCCGCTCGTCGATAGGGGCCAATCAAAGGAAACTGGCCACTTCGGATCTCTGGCTGATTATTGGTGCATCTCTGTTGTGATCACTGAGAGAATGAGACTACAGAGATGCATAATAACTGTTGTGGCAAACACAAGAACACACAAATGGATCATTAGAATATGCAAAAGAACGAAAAATAGACCGGAACTGACGACTGATCACATACAGTCACAACTGACCAAGTACCAAAGTGGCTGCAGAAAGTATTAGATAACCAAAGAAGTCCCCTTAAAATTTTTTAAACAAAACTACGAAACACATGAGCTTCAACACACAAAGATGTCGGCTGTTATTTTGTTGGTGTCAGTAACATTAAAGGGGTGTAGGTGAAGATCACATGACAGGTCAAAGGTCAGCAACACGGGCAGCTAGCAGTCTTTCAGCTTCAGAGCCTGCTTTGTTGATGGCTGGCCGCTTACGCTGGAAACAGCTGCATGAACCTCAGCAGAGACCTCTAACTCAAAACCCCAGAACTCTCTGGAAGTGGACCGAGTGGAGTTAGCTTACTTTTTAAAGTCGGTGCTGAAAAGTCCAAAGGCAGCCCCGGTGCCGGAGGAGGTCGGGGTGGTCTCCTGCCCCGCTTCCACTGCAGCCTCCGCTCCTCCTTGCTGGTCGTTGTACAAGGCTCCCGTCGACATGACTTCGCTTCTAAGCAGCTGTCCAGGAGGAGAATGACTCCGCGTCTGCTTCGGCCTTTTAAAATTCTCGTTACCTTGTCAAAAACCTCAACGTAGTGTTGCTTTTAAAGTTCCTGCAGAGCTAAACTTCTTCCAGATTTTTCACAACTTTTTACACGCAGAAGCGGAAGTGTGAGTTGGACAAGTTGGCGTCACATGACTGGGCTTCAGCTGCATGTTGATCATAGATGTGCAACAACCAGAAACTGATGCTGGTGAAACAACCGACTACATAAGAAACTTGTCCTATAGACTTCTAAATCGAACAAATAAGAAATTCAGTTACACTTAAAGCAATGAAATAAAAGACATGGAGTGAAATAAATCAAATCATACTCAATTTCACAAAGTTGAAAAATTACGAAAAATAAAAGGCTTAGTCAAAGCATGAGGCTGAAATAAAGAATTACACAAATTCAGTTTCCGTTTAATCATTTTGAACTTGTAAAATATGCAAAACTCAGTCTTAATAAAAAATCTCACAAATGAAAGATTGGTGTGATTAAAACGTGAAGCAGCGGAAGAAAGATTGCAAAATACAAAAACGCAGTTTACTACTGGATGAAGTTTTGCTTGTAAACTCAGATTAAAGAAAAAAAAAAGAATTATTTCCATGCCAAAATAAGTAAATGATACACATGATTCACATTTTTGACATAGGTGAAATGATACATAAGAACTATTAAGTAACAGGTATTTTTTTTTGTCATTTCATGTGTATTGAAAATATACAATAAATTTAAATTATTTCCATTGTGCAGCGGATTTAACATAAGTAGAGCAACTGCTAGAATACAAGTTACTAGCAGCGTGACTACACAAAAAAAAAAAAAATCAAAGAAAACGTAGTTTTTCTCTCTGCCCCCATTTAAACCTCTTACGTGTCTAATGCGTCTAGTTCTACGCTTGAAACGCCACGAGCTCATCTGTTGCCAAGGGAGCAGCAAAGGGAAGAAAGTGAGCAAAAATGTCGTAGGGTCCTATTCTATTAAGAGCCTGTCATGCTTTCTTTGCCGAAACAATTTCAGCTGTAACTGATTAGATAAAAGTGTACCATCTGATTTGCAGCATTTGTTACCATATGTTTCAGTTCATGTAGCATTTGTTAGCCCCACCCACTGGCTCTGCTGGGTAAGGCTTACTGATCAAAATAATCAAAGTCATGGTGTGGCAGCAAGTGACCGCGAATAATGAAAAGCAGTAGTAATAAAGCAGATAAATGAACTTCTTAAAATATAATACATGTATTTATTGGGAAACGATATATTTCATATTTTTTTCTTCATTTCTTTTGAATTTAAATTAATTACTGACACATTTGAGTAATTATTGAAATATTTATTTATATATTTATTGAATTGTGGTACCTGTGGTTGCCTTTGCGCTTCTTTGTCAACATTAAGTTAAGAAACGTCAGAAATTCAAGAGGCACCGAATAATGAAAATAATTCTAGATACATTCCAGGATATATTCTTCTTTTTTATTCTACTTGGAAGTAGCTAAGATGCAAGAATTGCATATGAAAATGCCAGAAGTTAATACATTTTTGATCGTTTATGTTTTCCATCAGTGCGCTTTGACGTTTCTTCACTTCCGCCTGACGTATCCTCGTGTCACGCCTGATCCAGTGGCTAATCCCATTGGCGCTGGGCTAACCCATAGACATTAATACGTAGACGCCTCTTCAACTGGGTTGGCCTGCTGCTCAGACGTAACCGTGTGTCCGCCATATTGCTGGAGGCAAGGCTGTGATGTGAACTAATACAAATAAAGGGACTTTTTTCATAAAACACATTTTAACAGAGATTTACGTTAATGCCCCACCTTATTTATTCACACACACACTTATGTTCGTAGGTACGAGGGAGAATCTGGGCCAGGCTAAGAGAATTTTTTTAATTTTTGAAATTACAAGAATAAAGTTAGAATTTATATGAGAACTCTTTCAACAAAGCGCAGCTCTCCATGATGTGGTTTGGACGCCTAAACGGTTCGAATAATTCCATGCTGAACACATAAGAGGCATTTTGGCTCTTCGACTTGACTCCACAAAAAAGGCGGCGACGTCGGAACGCCGTTCAGCGTTCGATAGGGCGTCTACGTATTGACGTCAGTGGCCAATCCTCCTGGATACTGCCTCTGGAGACAGTCAACACTTTGCTTCTCCTCTACCTGTCCGCCGTTGCGTCGGCATCCTCCTTGAAGCTTTTAGGTTTCTAACTCTAAATCATAGCGTAACCAGTGACACATTAGAAGAAGTGAACGGAACCGACTTGAAGCTGTCCCTTCAGCAGAACAATGTCGGATTTCGACAGCAACCCATTCGCGGACCAGGACGTAAACCCGTTTCAGGTAACAGCGGCTAGCTAAGTTAGCTGCTGTAGTTTTAGCTGCCGTAGTCATGAAACATTTATAGCAGTTTGGCGACACGTAGACGGAAAAGTTTGGTACTGGTTGGGTTCTGTTAAGATACCGCAATAAAACTACTCGTATTTGAAGTTTATTGAGCTCGGTTAAGTTCTTACTTTGTGTTGACTCCCACAGAATACAGAAATATAAAGCAGGTGTTGGCTCTGACTCATACAGCAGGCATATGCGCACTTACTTTTTTACCTTGACTTTATGAATTGTCCATTTATACGCTGTTGTATCTGTTGGTTTATAAGCTTGACAACACTTGAGTGATAAACAGGAACTTAAAACAAATCAGAGCTCTGGGTTCATCTTGTGGTACACCTTTGTCTGTCAGCTGATAGACAACCTTCTGTCTAATGGGGGACATCATGCGTCTGATCATGCGCTGTTTGGCCTCTAAGCTCCTGCTTTCTTATAAGTCATATCTCATGTTAACATGCACACAAAGGCAGCAATTACTGAGTATATTCTTAGTGGACCTGCAAATTCAAGAGTCAGTTTTAGGCACAAAAACGCCCCACAGAGATTCTGTTCAGTTACTTAAATATTTTTTGTATTGTGTGATGCATTTTTAGTATACCTGAACTGATCAGAATTCTGTGGCAGATTTCCAAAGCTTTGACTTGCCGATACAGATTTTGACAGATTCCGATCCCTTGAGTATTATTAGAGAAGAAGAGCATTCATAATATTTCCTTCCAGCATTTTTGTCGTGAGCAGATATTAATAACCTACATTAGAAGCAAGGGAGATGTAACACTATGAGAAAGCAGTTGCTGTATAACAGGGTTTAAATATTTTTGGGCAGCTAACATTAGTAAAGTGGCACTCTCTGTATGTATCCTTACTTTAACTCCGACCTTTCCAAAAGGGTGCCAACATTTCCAAACCCAGCATATTTCATAACAGACAGAGGTTGAAAGCTCAAAAGTATAAAACAGAGCAGCTTTGCTGTAATCCATTCAGCCTTCTTGTTATCCGCTTTAGGTCTCGGTCTCTCTGTAGCCTGAGTGAACTGCAGACATGTCTCATCATGAGAACACAACCTAACTTTAAATAGCTTCTTACATGTCTGTGTTTCCTCTAAATTCATATTTAAACGCCTCACAGATCTTGAGAATGGTTAAGTTTGAGTCTCCCTCAGTAAAATCATCCACAAGGAAGAGTGCTGTTGGGAGCATGGCCTGGTAGAGCTTACGTCTAGTTAGAGCAGCACAGTATACCAAAATGCAATGCTCGTCGCAGTATCAGTGAGTGAAATATTGCATTCAGACAAAAAAATCAAACAAAAATCTGGAACATGATCTGATTGCTTTTATTTTAAACAAAAGCAGCAATTATTCCTACTGCCACATAAATACAATGAGAAATATGAGCAATATTCATCATTACAGCTATAAGAATGTTATAATAGTTATTTTGATACACAGTCCTGGGAATTTAGAGAATAAACACTGCTAGATCTAGCAAAGCTTATTGTGCAGAATATTGTCTCATTTTGCTCTTTATGGAGTAACTCAGAGTATAAACAAGCTGGTTAATTAGTTGATTTAGCTTTTAGCTACATAATAAACATGCTGCTTCTGGCTTGACAACTAAAGCCACGTCTCATTGAAAGAAGTGTTGAGCGGCTCTCTTTTAGTTTTCCCTCCATATTTGTCCAAATTCGTCTTTGTTGTAAGCGAGGGGAAAGTATAGTGTCCCCCTTTCAGCCAGCTGACCGGCAGCGAATACTTTGTGAAAACCTTTATGCTCCTGCCTGGGACAAATGCATCACATTATTTTACTAAGACACAATGAAAGTAATGTTACAATTTGAATGATATCCTCATCTGTATAGCTTAAATTAGCAGTCTGAAATAAACATGTGTACTGATGACAGCCTACAGACCCAGGAGGAGTAAATCATTCATGGCCTTCATTTCCACACCGACCTGACTGGTGATGCTGGACTCTCCTGCCTCACTTTGGTCATCTGCTGGCTCACACCACTTTGCCCCAGGAAGTGATAGGTTTTCTGTTCCCTTCTTGAAGCTATCATCAATACTTTATAGAATCATATGGCAGCGCTATTGGCGACATATGGGATAAATATGCCCTCTGGTCCTTAACTGCTTTGTCCTATTTCTCACAAAGTGGACTAGTTACAGAAATTAGACTCTCGCCTCAGTTTTAAAGCTGCAGATATCTCTGCAGATTGATCAGATGCAAAATATGGTTGAAACTTTCAAATCTCATTGTGACATTTGTGCACCTGTTTCTGCATTTTTATTGTCTAGTTGTGTCAGCCTCATAGCAACATTTACATGACAATGCAACAGGCAAAGCATGCTGTGTGATCTTTTGATGTTCCAAATAAATAAAAAAAACTCAGTTGATTTGGGTTGTGTGCAATGAGCCGGGCAGTATTAAATTTTAAGCACGACGTACACTGAAAAATTAATGACCCCGGTCCGGTGACGACTTATTTGCATGTGTGTGGCAGCGGGAGAGCTGCTCCTAAACATTTCAGAGAGAGGGACTAAGAGGACATCACCAAGACGGGATAAGGGTAGCACTTGAGGAATAATTTCAGATTGGATGTTTATCTGGAGCAGCCGTTTGAATGAAACTAGTGCGAGGCTGACGGCAGCTGATGGTAAGATTCTGTAATGAGATACATCTTCAACTGTTGCCTGCAGGAAAATAGATTTTTATGCCAGGACGGATATAAATATCTGTTTTTATTTCACCCAGATTTTGCAGCAAAGCTGTCATTTCTCAGCCCTTGTGAATTATATTAGTTTTGCAGTTCAGGAATTAGCTGTTTTCTTGCCAGAAGCACGTGTTAGATGGCGATTAAGAACACAGTATGTCTTTTTATTTCTGTCTGAAGTAGGCGAAAGGACTTGCCCTCCTTCTCGAACTCAAAGGGCTTGACTATTTTTAGCGGCTGCCTTGTGAAAATTATTGGGATTATCTTTTCTTTGTCAGTATTGAATTATAGGCTTGTTATCTTTGAATAAAGAGAGCTCTCATGCTAGTGATGCAGACTTTTTACTCACGTGAACCATTATAACTCGTACTTTGTTGAACGCAAATCTAAATAAAAAACTTAATGCACTGATTTTTTTTTTTTAGTGAGCTCAGTGAAAGTATTGCCACATGAAACTAGTTGTCTTTGTTTCAGGATCCATCGGTGACACAAGCAAGACATACCGCCACTGCAGGGATAGAGGAGTACAACCCCTTCACAGATGCCAAACCAGTGAGTCCTTGCACACTTTATCCAGGAGCAGCAAGGTCAAACACCAGCTATATTTGCATGTACTGATAGATAGATGTTTTTATCTGAATTGGTCTGTATATATCTGAGGTGGGGGGGGAAGCAGGAAACAACAATAAATTCAACAATTCATAGATTATTTTTCACTTTTCTAATAACATTCACTATAATTCTCACAACATGCAACACTGGAGAAAACTGACTATGACGTACTAGTGACTGGAGTAGCATCAGTGGGGTCACACTGTGGGGGGGGGGGAACGAGGGCACATCTGGTTCCTATCTCCAGCAGTGATTGGGCAAGAGTCGAGTTACACCCTGGACAGGTCACCAGTCTATCACAGAGCAACATAGAAACCCACAGGACAAACATCAGTGCACACACTTATACCTAAGGTAGGTGTAGAGAGACCAATTAACTTAACAGTCGTGTTTTTGGACTGTGGGAGGAAGCCGGAGCACCCAGACAGAACTGGGAGAACATGCAAACTCCATGCAGACCCCAGGCCAGCAGTCGAACCCAGGATCTTCTCGCTGCAAGGCATCAGTGCTACCAACTGTGCCACCGTGCAGCCATTTATAAACCAAAAAAGGACAGTTTAGAAAGTACATTTTTGCAGAAAGGGTACCTGCATTAGGTCCCACACCAGACTTTATATTTTAATGTTAAAACATATGCATTAACCTGGAAAAATGCTGAATGCAAGCATAAAAAACAAAACTGTAATATCAAAGATATTTATATAAATATATTGTGTTAATGATTTACGTATTATAATGCGTAATATTAGCCGTGAAATATTAATTCAGAAATTCTGACTTTTAAAAGTGCTCACCAAGTGTTTTTGAAGAAAAGACCAGATTAACAAATTTTTACCAGTGTTTGAACAGTAAAAATGTAAAAAAAAAAAAAGATGTCAGGTGTAGTTTAGCTGTTCTCAAAAATCAGAGCAGATTTACACCACATTTTAAAACCGGGGACGCAAACGGGTTCAGGTTTCTCCTCCCTTGAATCTTTATGCTTTCGAAGCTACAACGGGCGTCCTCTACTCCATAGAGTATTGCCTTTTATGTTATCTTTTCAAAATGCTCAATTCTTCTTTTTTCTTTAGGTGTTGCTTTTTTTGCTGAATGTATTGCAGGTTGTTTGGGTATATACAGTAACTTTACACTGGTTTTATAAATTATGTTCAGCAAAACAAGTATTTTCTGGTTGGTTTTTAATGTTCATAGTCGGTAATTAACAGATCAGCATGTTCACCATTTGAACAAACATTAACTTCCCCACCGTCTGTGATGTAGGAGTTTGTGCTGTGTCACTTCACCATCGGACACAGTCTGATAGTGACAGTAGTGAACATGCAATCTGACTGAAAAAACATTAAGTGGTTGGTTCCTTTGCAGAACCCTGCAGGTATGGCCCCCAAGACTGCGGGCCCCGCGGTCAGCACGCAGCCGGCCATCATGAAGCCTGCAGAGGAGCCTCCAGCCTACTCGCAGCCTCAGGCACAGGTACAACCGAAATAAAGCTGCATGTTTTTTTTGTTTTTTTTTCTGCAGAGTATTAAAAGTCATTATAAGAATACCTTTAAGTCCGATCCCACTTAAATGACATCTGATGAGAACTGACATGATGAAATCTTCTCCCAGGATATCCTCACACTTGACTGAATCCATCTTGGTCTCAATGCGCTGCAGGTTTCCAGTTCAGAGGAAGCAAAACAGCCCCAGAGCATTACTGAGCCACTCCTGTGCATTTCAGAGAACAGAATACCCCAAACCTATTTGGCTTATTAATACAGTTGCGAGCAAATTAGTGCAGATTTTTCTTGTGCTTTTGGGTCAGTAGTGGTGGATGTCTGTTGGTTCAGACGTGGAGCTCTTCAGCGTTTAGTATCGAGCTTTCTGTGGAAACAGAACCTTCGACATGGCATTGACATGTTTGTAAAGAGAATCGAGGAAATATTTTTGTTATAATCTGCAGGAGTTGTCGAACATAGCAGCCCTCAGATGATAACAGCAGAAAAACAGGGTTTATTCCACGAGTAAAAACAGAACAAGCAAAACATCTGCAGCATGTTGACGATTTCTTTATTGTGCTCGCAGGAGCCGCCACGAGCAGCCGCTGAGCTGCTGAGGAGGCAAGAGGAGCTGGAAAGGAAGGCTGCAGAGCTGGACCGACGGGAGAGAGAGATGCAGTCACTCAGCGCTTCAGGAGGTCAGACTGAGGGGTCAAAACAGAATTGATGTTTACAACTGTACTAAAATATATTCACCAAACATTTATGTTACACTTATTACCTCTGCCAAGGAGGTTAGAAACAACAAGGTGATTCTCAGAGAGCCGTTAGCTGAAAAGTTGGCATAAATTAAATGATCAACTTGACAATTATGCTATTCTCATGTCCTGTATCAGGTGTTTGCCTAATAGTTTTTACCTGTTTCTTAAAGATCTGACATTTTAACTATTTCTTTTTTTTTATTTTAAATTCTAAGTACCTGAATGTTGATTGTTCCAGGCAGGAAAAACAACTGGCCCCCTCTCCCAGAGAACTTTCCCGTGGGGTCGTGTTTCTACCATGACATCACTGTGGATATTCCTGTAGACTTTCAGAAGACTGTCAAAATTATGTACTACCTCTGGATGTGTGAGTAACCTCTCAGCCTCATCTTTTCAGATTTACAGTACCTTGCATTTATAGCTTTTTCCCACACATTACAAGCACAAGCGTCAGGGTATTTTATATGAATGGTATGTGATACGCCCATACCAGGTAGTGTATAGTTGTGAAAACATGTGGATGAAGGTGCTCTGGTGAAATGGGAACAAAATTGAACTTTCTGGCCAACGTGCAAAACTAACACTGCACATCACCCTGGTGGCAGCATCATGATGTGGTCAAGAGCTGACTGGAATATGGATGGAGCTAGATACAGGACATTCATAGAAGATAACCTTTCAGAGGGTGCAAAAGACGGAGGTTCAGTAGTACAATGACCCTGAACACATGGCCAGAGCTGCGATGGAACGTTTATATTAAAGCGTATTTGTTTGTTAGAATGGCCTAGTCAAGGTTCAGACCCAAGACTAATCAAGGATTTGTAGCAAAACTTAAAAATTGATGTTCACAGATCAATGTTATTATCGTTAACGAAAACGAAATAACGAAAACTAGAAGTAAAAAAACATTTCGGTTAACTGAAATAAAAATAAAATCGAGACTTTGCAAAAAAACGAAAACCAACTGAAACTGTAATGAGTGTTCCCAAAACGAACTCAAATAAACTGAATTTAGAGAGACAATGTGCTTAGTTTTCGTTTGTGTGCCTCATGCATGATGAAGTCTAGTCTCGGGGTTGTTGTTTTGTTTTTTTCTTGCTGTGCCGCATTACGCCAGCAGATGGCGGGTACGTCAGTCAAATCATCTAAGCGGTCCGTCCACACCTAGCATCATGTCAGCAAAATTTGGGTTAAAGTGCCAGAGTCCAAATTGGGATTACTTTAAATACATACGTCTGGTCATTGAATATATTAGATAAAAGCAAGTGTCTTGTAGTGTAGGGTGACCAGACGTCCCCGATTCAGACGACCTGTCCCCGGCTAAAGCTGTCCCTGGAAATGTCCCCAATGTTAGCATTTTGTGAATGAGAAATGTTGTGTGTAGACTTACTACGGTAGCCGGGGGTAGAAAGCTCGAGTGAGCATGTTGCACGCAACATCAGCTGTTATGGTTTTTATGAACGAACAGAACAGCAAATAGGAAGACAAGAGCATAACTCCCTGAATTGGGAAATTGGAGCTACAGTGTCTACAAGGGTTTGTCCAAAGTAAAATGTTTTAGAATTGATTGGTGACGTTTAGTTTATATTTGCCGAGTTAGTTATTAGTTGTTTTGCTAATTTATTATAGTGATTTGTGAACCCAGGCTGAAGGGTGTTTTCCACTCAGTTTGGACATATGAAAGTTACTGAAAGGAGTCAGTAACAGGGAAAGTGGATAAGGCAAGAACTGCATGAACTGAGAATGATGAGAAGGGAGAGAGAATCACCTGGTTAAATGTGTATTTCTTCTGTTGTATGAGCCTGTAGCTCCAAGTAAAAATAGTTGTTTTTTTCTTGTTGCTAAATATGGCAATTTTGGTATTTCATCAACTGAGGAAAATAGTTACATAATAAAAGAAAAGTTCATATTTAAAGGAGTATCCTAGTTTCCTACTATCTAAAAATATCCAACTACTAAAGGGTATCTGAAACAAAAATTCTATTTTATGTGTAAAATTGTAATTTTTCAGTATGTTGTACGCTCTAATGTTTTTGGAGAGGATTGTGATTATATTTTGTCTTTTTTAGAATAGTGAACGTCTGATAGAAGAGGAGAGGAGGAAAATGGACTGGTAGAAAGAAGAGTAAAGCTAAGAGCAGGGAAAGAGCAGATGAGTGTTAGAAAAAGGAGGAGAGTAAAGAAGACAGACATTACCACTGCTATTTATTTGTTTTATTACTCTTAGGAAATGCTAACAGTGTGGATATACTTTCCTGCTGTTACACTTGATTTTTGATTTTTATAGTTTAATTATTTATTTTAAGATAAATGAAACTGTTACTCCACCAATGTTTTCATTATATCTTGATAACATTTATTTCTTTTAGTCTTTGAGCTGGAAATGTCCCCGGATTTGATTTCAGGAAAAAAGACTAAAACTATAACTGAAACTAATAAAAAGTATACTGAAACTAAGTATTTTCAAAACAATATAAACTAAACTAGCAAACAAATGCTGAAAAGTAATTAAAACTGAAATAGAATTGAAGATGTGAAGTCAAAAGTAAATAAAAATAAAAACTAATGAAAAGTGCAAAACTATTAAAACCTTGTCACAGTCACACTCCAAGCAATCTTACTGCGCTTGAACAATTTTGTAAAGAACAGGCAAATTTTATTGCAGCAAACGATGGTTCTACAAAGTACTGGCTCAGAGGGGCCCAATATTTGTACTCCACAATGATAAGTCACTTTGTCAGTCAATCACAAACAGTCCAAGTAAAATACATGGAAGGTTGTGCTTGTAAGATGACAACATGATGGGAATGTCCAGGGGGTGTGATTACTTTTGCAAGGCACTGTATTGTCATGAATCCATGTTTATCCAGAAGCACTAAATTTCACACAAATAAAAGAAATAGGGGTTATTCAAATTTAAGAGACAAACGGTTTATTTATTGGAAAATAATTAATAGTTGTTTATTCCACCCAACTGCCATCAGCCCTGAATAAAAGCTGCTGTTTTTCCCCCTCTGGACACTTCAAGAGCACTTTCCTTGTGGGGGTCTCACAGTTTGAATGTCGGTGTAAGTCGGGAGATGAAGGACTTTGTGTGTAATTCAGTAGCCACATGACAAACACGTGTGGTGTGACCATGTGGTCTAATGAAAGGACTGGGTCAGATGATTCCCTAAAGGTTGCTGTAGATCCAGCCCTTCAAGGGAACAGCTCAGATTAGTGTTCCATAAAATGCGTGTTTAAGCCATCAACCACTCTTTTTTTACAGTGCAAAAGGTTCCTGAGGCACAGGAGCACAGATATCCATCTGAGTCTGTTAACCAGCAGCCTTGTGCTATATTCCACACCGTGATAGGAAATCCCAGAGTCAGCCAAACTCTGCTGCAGTGAATGAACAGGACCTTTAGCAGGACTCGTGGAATGAATGCTGATCAAAAATTGCATGTACCGCCTCTGTTTCCCAGACCTGCTTGGTGCTGCATGTTGAAATATTAAACATCACTTTCCTTCACTTACCTTACCTTACCTTCCTTTGAGAGCTTGCAGGAAACTGCGGCTGCGCCCACAATTATAGAACCTACTTTCCAGGCACACAAATGCAGTCGCCTGTTCCTTTAACCTCTTCACTGCTCCTCTCCTGCTTTCAGTTCATGCTGGGACGCTGCTGGCTAACCTGGTCGGCTGCCTGGCCTGGTTCTGTGTAGACATGGAACGCGGAGTGGACTTTGGCTTGTCCATCCTCTGGCTTTTGCTCTTCACGCCGTGTGCTTTTGTCTGTTGGTACCAACCACTTTACGCAGCGTTCAGGTGAAACAATCACAAACTCACATGTGCAAGACAAACACTAGGCAATGCTACTTCTGTCTCACTCATATTTTTGTCTTTATCTGTTCTTTCTGCAGGAGCGACAGCTCATTCAGGTTTTTTGTCTTCTTCTTTGTGTACATCTGTCAGTTTGGCGTCTACGTTCTCCAGTGCATCGGGATTACTGGTTGGGGCGCTAGGTGAGACAATAACATTTAGGGCTTTCAGCAGAGTGGATTTAACTCATATAGTGGCTTTATGCCTAAATGTTTCTGTATGCAGAATTATCCCTCATATATACATCAAAGCTATGCAAAAAACAGGTATTGAACAATAATATTGCTTCTTCAAAAAACAAAATGCAAGAAAAGAATGAAGTTTATACCATTTCAGGAGGAATGTTGCTTTTGTATGTGTTTCCCAGTATATTGTCAAAGTAAGTTTCCACTTATACACAGCTCAAAAAAAACAAAGGGAACACTCAAATCACACATCCTAGATCTGAATGAATGAAATATTCTCTTTCAATACTTTGTTCTGTACAAAGTTGAATGTGCTGACAACAAAATCACACAAAAATCATCAATGGAAATCTAATTTATTAACCAAAGGAGGCCTGGATTTGGAGTCACACACAAAATTAAAGTGGAAAAACACACTACAGGCTGATCCAACTTTGATGTAATGTCCTTAAAACAAGTAAACATGAGGCTCAGTATTGTGTGTGGCCTCCATGTGCCTGTATGACCTCCCTACAACACCTGGGCATGCTCCTGATGAGACGGCGGATGGTCTCCTCCCAGACCTGGACTAAAGCATCCACCAACTCCTGGACAGTCTGTGGTGCAACGTGACGTTGGTGGATGGAGCGAGACATGAAGTCCCAGATGTGCTCAATCGGATTCAGGTCTGGGGAACGGGCGGGCCAGTCCATAGCTTCAATGTCTTCATCTTGCAGGAACTGCTGACACACTCCAGCCACATGAGGTCTAGCATTGTCCTGCATTAGGAGGAACCCAGGGCCAACCGCACCAGCATATGGTCTCACAAGGGGTCTGAGGATCTCATCTCGGTACCTAATGGCAGTCAGGCTACCTCTGGCGAGCACATGGAGGGCCATGCTGCCCTCCAAAGAAATGCCACCCCACACCATTACTGACCCACTGCCAAACCGGTCATGCTGAAGGATGTTGCAGGCAGCAGATCACTCTCCACGGTGTCTCCAGACTCTGTCACGTCTGTCACATGTGCTCAGTGTGAATCTGCTTTCATCTGTGAAGAGCACAGGGCGCCAGTGGTGAATTTGCCAATCCTGGTGTTCTCTGGCAAATGCCAAGCGTCCTGCACGGTGTTGGGCTGTGAGCACAACCCCCATTTGTGGACGTCGGGCCTCATACCATCCTCATGGAGTCAGTTTCTAACCTGCTGGAGGTCATTTTGCAGGGTTCTGGCAGTGCTCCTCCTGTTCCTCCTTGCATAAAGGTGGAGGTAGCGGTCCTGCTGCTGGGTTGTTGCCCTCCTAGGGCCTCCTCCACGTCTCATGGTGTCATGCTGTCTCCTGGTAGCGCCTCCAGGCTCTGGACACTACGCTGACAGACACAGCAAACCTTCTTGCCACAGCTCGCATTGATGCTGTCCTGGATGAGCTGCACTACCTGAGCCACTTGTGTGGGTTGTAGAGTCCGTCTCATGCTACCACGAGTGTGAAAGCACCACCAACATTCAAAAGTGACCAAAACATCAGCCAGAAAGCATATGTACTGAGAAGTGGTCTGTGGTCCCCACCTGCAGAACCACTCCTTTATTGAGTGTGTCTTGCTAATCGCCAAAGATTTCCCCCTGTTGTCTATTTCATTTGCACAACAACATGTGAAACTGATTGTCAATCAGCGTTGCTTCCTAAGTGGACAGTTTGATTTCTCAGAAGTTTGATTTACTTGGAGTTATATTGTTTAAATGTTCCCTTTATTTTTTTGAGCAGTGTGTATTTGTGAAGGCATGCTTCTATCGAGCATTTTAGGAATTTAGTCTTTAGATTAATGACAAGTTTCATTAGTTCTTTGAGTACTTGGATATACACTCACCAGCCACTTTATTAGGTACACCTGTCCAACTGCTCGTTAATTCAAATTTCTAATCAGCCTATCACATGGCAGCAACTCAATGCATTTAGGCATGTAGACATGGTCAAGATGATCTGCTGCAGTTCAAACCGAGCATCAGAATGGGGAAGAAAGGTGATTTAAGTGACTTTGAACATGGCATGGTTGTTGGTGCCAGACGGGCTGGTCTGAGTATTTCAAAAACTGCTGATTTACTGGGATTTTCTCTAGGGTTTACAGAGAATGGTCTGAAAAAGAGAAAATATCCAGTGAGCGACAGTTCTGTGGGCACAAATGCCTTGTTGATGCCAGAGGTCAGAGGAGAATGGCCAGACTGGTTCGAGCTGATAGAAAGGCAACAGTAACTCAAACAACCACTCGTTACAACCAAGTAATGCAGAAGAGCATCTCTGAACGCAAAACACGTCGAACCTTGAGGTGGATGGGCTACAGCAGCAGAAGACCACACCGGTTAACACTCCTGTCAGCTAAGAACAGGAAACTGAGGCTACAATTTTCACAGGCTCACCAAAATAGAAGATTGGAAAAACGTTGCTTGATCTGATGAGTCTCGATTTCTGCTGCAACATTCGGATGGTAGGGTCAGAATTTGGTGTCAACAACATGAAAGCAGGGATCCATCCTGCCTTGTTTTAACGGTTCAGGCTGGTGGTGGTGGTGTAATGGTGTGGGGGGATATTGGACACACTTTGGGCCCCTTAGTACCAATTGAGCATCGTGTCAAAGCCACAGCCTACCTGAGTATTGTTGCTGACCATGTCCATCCCTTTATGACCACAGTGTACCCATCTTCTGATGGTTACTTCCAGCAGGATAACGCAGCATGTCATAAAGCATTTATCATCTCAGACTGGTTTCTTGAACATGACAATGAGTTCACTGTACTCAAATGGCCTCCACAGTCACCAGATCTCGATCCAATAGAGCACCTTTGGGATGTGGTGGAACGGGAGATTCGCATCATGGATGTGCAGCTGACAAATCTGCAGCATCTGTGTGATGCTATCATGTCAATATGGACCAAACTCTCTGAGGAATGTTTCCAGTACCTTGTTGAATCTACGCCACAAAGGATTAAGGCAGTTCTGAAGGCAAAAGGGGTCCAACCCGGTACTAGCAAGGTGTTCCTAATAAAGTGGCCAGTGAGTGTACATGTACAGTACATGCTACAGCTACAAACACAACTTACTTAAGTAGTAAGGTAAATATCCTTCATATACAGTCACCTTTTGGTTCCCTTGCATAAAACCGCACTACAAATCAAACTGATGAATTTTAATAGTAAATGTTACTTTGGGTTGGTTTAGCTAAATCTATAAACGGGCTGTGGAGATCCAGCTGACCAGCTCCAGTTCATTAAGTAATTTTGATCTCCATCATAATCCTTTTGTACTTTATTTAGGACAATATTGCCTTGACCGACACACACACCTGTGTGACCTGTTCCTGCCAGACCTTAAATTTGTACCCATTTGCAAATGAGGTCTTTCAGTAGATTGTTTCTGTATTTTTATCTGCATTTCAACCACATATGTCTCTTTTCCATTCACAGTTCAAGTAATGTAAATGTATTTTATTGAGATTTTATGGGGTAGACTAACACAACGTTTCGGAGAAGGTTAGATTTTTTTAGAAAAATCCACGATGATCCATCACCTGAGAAGCATGACACAACTGCAGACCTGCCAAGACACGGCTGTGCACCAAAACTAAAAGCCCCAGCAAGGACACCTATAATCAGTGAAGCAGCCAAGAGGCCCTTGGTAGCTGGAGGAGCTGCAGAGATCCACTGCTCTGGTGGAAGAACAACGTTTTTTACACAGTTTTAAAGTGTATGAATATTTTTTCAAGGCACTGTAGTGAACAGAGTATTTGGTGCAGTAAATGATATTTTGGTTTCAGAACTGGTACGAGTTGTGAGGAGTGAAAGCTAAAGGTTGTTTGAGAGCATTTTATTTATGCTTTTCTTCCATCTTAGCGGTTGGATCTCAGCTCTGACTGGCCTGAACAAAAGCGTCCCAGTTGGCATCTTGATGATCCTCATTGCAGCTCTCTTTACCGCTCTCGCTGTCCTGTCCCTCATCATGTTCAAGAAGGTAAACCCTCAACCGATCCATCCAACTTGTTCAAGGAACATCTGCTGCAGTCCCATTTAACCCTCTTGTTCTCTTCAACCACGACTCAGGTCCACGCGCTGTACCGTACCACCGGCGCCAGCTTCGAGAAGGCCCAGCAGGAGTTCGCCACAGGCGTCATGTCCAACAAGACGGTTCGAACAGCTGCTGCTAACGCCGCCACCACAGCTGCACAAGGAGCATTCAAAGAGCAAGTCTAATCAACATGAAGAGCTTCATCCTCCAGGCCCCTGGGTGAGCCCCGGCAGCTGTCAGACACAACTAAGGAGGTTTATGAGAGGACGTTGATCCAACAGACAACAATGATCCATGTTCTGAGCCTCAGTGAGAAACTGTCACCTGGAATATCCCTGGGACCTAGCTGTGTTGTGCACTCTGGTACCTCCTCGCCTTCGCTGCACTCTAACTGTTCAACCAGCGTGCTCGGCTTCCTCTGTGTGGGTTCGTGTATATGTGTGCACGTGTGTGGCCAAGTGAATAAATGTTTGTGTGCCTTTTTGAATGTTTGCTGTTGCTCGGAGACAGATTGTTATGCAGCTGAGCCGACTCTCTCTGAGATCTAAGGGGCATTTCCCTCCATCAACCGCTTTGGCGTTCTTTGATCTCTCTTCCAGTTCACTTGTTCTTATATTACTGAGTTTGTTATTGGGTAAAAGAAAGCAACAGTTTTTCAACATTAAACAACTTTGGAAAAAGTTACTTTATTTATTCTTTCCTGCTGACTCATTCTGCATGTTCTTTCCGTTGTGTAATCCAAACAGCATTTAAATTTGGAAGTACAGTACAGAGTGAGATGAAGAAATCAGTAATCAAACATTTTGAGTGCATTTTATGTTCTAAAAAATACCTTTTAAATATCTATTTTTCTACTGATAGTGAGCTCCAAAGTGCTTTTCATTGCCTGATCGTCTCCCGTCTATTTTATGTAGTATAAAAGCCTGATGGGCCTTTGAAGAAAGAGGTGTA
This sequence comes from Crenichthys baileyi, assembly GCA_036173005.1. NCBI lineage: Eukaryota > Metazoa > Chordata > Actinopteri > Cyprinodontiformes > Goodeidae > Crenichthys > Crenichthys baileyi. The sequence goes on along the minus strand of JAHHUM010002917.1, from coordinate 152,528 downwards.
AAAAGTCTTGATTCAGTTTCAGCTTCTCTTGGTTTCCTGTCTGATTTCAACCCCACCTTTGATCATATTTTTAAGTAACAAAGCAATGTGGATTCATTCCTGAAAAAAATGGTACCTATGGATTTTTTTGCTGTCATTTTGTTGATTTTGATCATTAATGTGGTAAAACTGGGAGAAGAGTTACACTGTAATGCAGTGTGTTCACATGTGATTTACTGTAGATGCCCAGTGGCTTTAAGTTATGCCTTACAGTCAGCGTGGATTGGTGTATACACTAAAACTTAATTTATAGCCATTTCTGATGACTGCAAGGAGTGGAAGGATTGTATATTTTGTATGCTTTCGGGTGGTTTGGTGACATTTTTTAGATGCACACTGGTTTAACCTAAAGTCACTTGTGTAGTTTGACTAGATTGAGAGTGAGTTTTGTATATTTATTGTTCTAATGAATAAAATTCTTCAGTATGTGTTTCAGTGCTTCTTTTTGCATCCATGTGGCCTTAATGTAGTCTGTCTCTTTAAAAGGCAAATATATCCAAGTGGTCTTGCAATGTCCCCTAAATGCCAGAGGGGGTCACCAGTGTTCCACCAAAGTCAGACGTGAATCATTGGTTTAAGAGATTTTAGGAATAGTTACTTGCAGACAATACAGTTACCCAGCTGAACACTTTACCATTCAGTCTGTGAAAGATTTCATGTTACAACAAACTTCCATGTATTTCATTGGGTTTTTATGGTAACAAACCAACACAAAGTACTGTATCGTTATGAAATGGAAGGAAAACGATACATAGTTTTCAAAACCATTTTTCAGAAAAGAAAGAGATAAATGTGTTGTGCATAGGTATTCAGCCCCTTTACTCTGATACCCCTAAACAAACTCTGATGCAACCATTTGCCCTCAGAAATGACCAGTTAGTAAACAGAGCCCATCATGTGATTGGTCAATATAAATCCAGCTATTCTGTAAAGGCCTTTAAGGTGTGTTAGACCACATTAGTGAACAGCATCATGAAGACCAAGGAACACAGCCGACAGGTCAGGGAGAAAGTTAGGGAATATTAAACATTATTATCTCAAGCTTTGAACTTTGGAGAAAATGGAAAGAATTTAAACCTACAAACATATCGTCATCCACCTAACTGTAAGGCAGCGAGAGCATTAATCAGAGAAGCAGCCAGACGACAATGGTTACCCTGGAGCAGCTGCAGAGATTCAAAGCTCAGCTGTGAGAATCTGTTGACGGGACCACCATTAGTCATGCAGTCCACAAATCTGCCCTTTATAGAAGTGTAGAAAGAAGGAAGACATAAATCCTGTTTCCACTTTACCATAAAGCATTTAAGTGACAAAGCAAACACAAAAGAAGATGCTCTGACCAGATTGGACCATTGTTGAACTTCTAAGCTTTCATGTAAAATGCTAATTGCTTTTTTCCTAGACCTACGCTCCTGCTGGTTAAATATGGTGATGGCAGTGTTATGCTATGGGGATGCTTTTCTTCAGCATAACAGGGAAGCTGGTCAGGGTTGATGGGAAGATGGGTGGAGCTAAATATAGTAGCAATCCAGAGAGAAAACCTATAAGAGACTGTAAAAGACTCGAGGCTCGGGTGGAGGTTCAGGAAGACAACTTTAAACATACAGTCAAGCCGTGTGAAGGGTCTAAGTAGAAGCATATGGATGTGTTAGAATGGCCCAGTCAAAGTCCATACCTAAATCCAATTAAGAAGCTGGAGCAAGACAAAAAAAATTATGTTCAGTTATGTGATTTTCTCATATGTACATACACACTAATGTGGTTAGAGCATATATGACACCATTTATAATCACATATGTGTCACATATGTTAAAATGAATGCGCTATCATAAAAATAAACATCCGTGAAAAAGACAGGGATTTATATACTGTTGTCCATAAAGATGGAATAAAATCTGTTTATCTCTTCTCATGCAATGAATGTGACAATGTGACTTATTCTTGATAGTGTACATCCCCAAATCTTTATTGATCAGTCTCTTTCAAACATCACATTAAAAATTAAATACAGTGTGCATAACTATTCACACCCCCAAAAACCAGTACTTTGTAGAGCCAGCCTTTGGTGCAATTACAGCTGCAGGTCTCTTTTATAAGTCTCTATGAGCTTGCCACATCTTGCCATTAGGATTTTTGCCCATTCCTTAAAACTCCTCTAGCATCTTCATGTTGGATGCATTTCTCTTGTGAACAGCAATCTTCAAATTTAACCGCAGGTTTTCAATTGGATTGAGGTCTGGACTTTGACTAGGCTATTCCAACACATTTAAATATTTCCCCTTAAAACACTCGAGCGAAACCTCCGTCCCAGTCTCATACCACAGGCAGACTGACAAGTTTTGCTCAAGAATATCTCTGTATTTAGCAACATACATCTTTTCTTCGACTCGGACTAGTTTCCCAGTCCCTGCTGCTGAAAAACATCATTAAAACATTAACACTAAGTAATAGCTTTTTCTGGCCTCTCTTCCATGAAAGCCAACTCTATGGAGTGTATAGCGTTTGTGGTTCTATGGACAGATACTCCAGTCTCTGCTGTGAAACTCTGCAGCTCCTTCAGGGTTACCTTTGGTCTCTGTGCTGCCTCTCTGATTAATGCCCTCCTTGCCTTGTCTGTGAGTTTTGGTGGGTGGCCCTGTCTTGGCAGGTTTGTTGTGGTACCATGTGCTTTCCATTTGAAGATGATGGATTTGAAGGTGCTCAAGGGGAACATTAAAGATTTAGATATATTTTTATTACCCCACCCTGACTTGACATGACACTTAGATTGCGCACAGGTGTACTTTATTTCACTAATTATGTGACTTTTGAAGGTAAATGCTCCTTTTGTCGCAACCATGGTTAGAGGGTAGGCACATATGCATAAATTAAAGGTTGTAATGTAACAAGATAGGTAAAAACCCAAGTGTGGTGAATACTTTTGCAAGGTATTGTACTCCCATGCTAAAAATATGTAATACATATTTCCTACATTTATATGTGTGTTAGATATCTGGAAGGAAGTTCCTATATGTGTTTTGCGTTAATACTACAGATCTAATAATGTGAGTAGTATCAAGTTTTCCTGCTTCCTCCTCTGTGCCTGCTCAGACGCTTTTCTCCTAAGCTCCCTGCTTGCTAGCATTCTTTTACTCCTAATTTTTTATCTCTTAGCCAAAATTACAGAAATATTGGACTAAAACTACTTCTTACCAGTGACTCCCAAGGATTATTATTATTTAAATTTTTTTTTCTAAAGGATTGTGATGTTTTTATAATCGAACTTGAAAGAAAGACAAGATGACGGTAGGTAATCAGCAGAAAAATGCCTTCCTTCACCACAGAAGACTTCGACAAACTTTTACAGAAATTGGCTGTTTTGGAGATGAAAATCCATGGACTAGAAGTGAATTTGGAGGTGAATATGGGGTACAGCGATGATTCAACTCTGCCTGTGATCCCAAACAGTGACAGCCTGTTCAACGACTCTGCCGGCAATCAGAACACTGAAAATAAACCTACTTGCAGACCCCCCTGGCATGTTTTAGGCGCATGCCCAAAAAATCAAGGTGGACGACTCACTGCAAGATCTCAGCATTTAAATAAAGTAGAATGGCCAGAATTACAGAGAAATGCCCCCGTTTCCCCTGGGAAAAGGAGACTTCGACAGCGAGCTGCTATCACAACAACTGATAGGAGTGAGACAGCTGGAAATAATGGAATTCCCCTCCAAAACAGATTTGCTCCACTACAGAATGAAAACCAGGAAAATGATCCATCTTCTGAGAACAATAAAAGGTTTGAGAACAACCTTCATTCTAAATAGTCTTCTCCTAAACTGTCAGAGAAAAAGTACCCCACCGGACCAAGGACCCTAATAGTGGGCAACACAGCTGTGGATGGGATTAAAAACTTCTGCAACAAGAAAAACACAGAAGTTATGATTGGTACCAGTAACGTGGTGTCCGATATCTCAGAGAATATTCTTGCAATCACAGAAAAGTGCCCGTCTCTAGAAAACCTTATTATACACTGTGGAGCCATGGATGGCGTGGGTAAGAAAAAATCTGAAGTATTGAAGGAGGATTTCACTCATCTTCTGAATATTATGGGAGGTCTCAATATCAAGGTGTTTCTCAGCGGACCCTTTACACCGATTTTCTGTGGAGATGAGATTTTTTCGAGACTTCTGATGATTAATAAGTGGTTGAAAAAAACATGTGCTACCACACCTGTGAACTTCATCGACAACTTTAACATTTTTTGGGAAAAAAAAGACAACTCTTCAAGCAAGATGGTTTCTGTTTGAACAAGCCGGGAGCCAGAAGTCTCACATCTAGTCTTTCTATTCAGTAAATAATCCGCCAGCAGCTTCGACCTTCAGCAGAGAAAATGGAGTATCAACAACAATGATAACGCTGCCACCAACAGCTCCAGCAGAGACAACCGGCCAGTTGGCTGAGAAAGAGAGGTCATCACAAAAGGTCTCCCTGTCGAAATCCACAGGAGAAGTGGACCCCCCTGTTAAACCCCCCTCACCCCAGACCGCGACCCAGACCGCACAGAACTCTCCCATCTCCCCACTGAGCCCACTTTTTGCTTTACTGGATTCTGATAACATGAAAGGAGCTCTTAAAATCGGGACCCAAATGGCTCTGACATCTTCTCCATTCAACACCCCCCGTGGTCGAGGCCCTGCTACTGAACCAACATCTTCCAAATCCTGCAGAGCTCCACCACCTCCTAATCTATCTCCTCCTAATCAGGAGCTTCAAATCACTTCTCTGTGATACAGTCTGGGCCCCAGTGGTAACTCTATCAGAAATGAACATGTCCAGGAAAAACTTGGGGCCCTAATAGGAGATAGTTGTAAAATCTCTGTGCTTATGCGTGACAGAAAGAACAAAGCCAAAAGGATAAGAGACAGTAATAAACAATCAAAAAAAGCCATAAACTGTCAGGTACAACCAGACACAGTTAATAGCAGCAACTAAGTCATATAAACTGGCTTTATTGAACATTAGATCTCTATCAGGAAAATCATTTTTAATCAATGAATTCATTACTGACCACGATCTTGATGTTATGTTTTTAACAGAAACATGGTTACATGAATTTAATGAAGCTCCCATTCTGATAGAGTCGACGCCTCCGAACTACAATTTTCTTTGCGAGAGCAGGCAGCAAAGAAAAGGTGGAGGGGTGGCCACTTTGTTTAAAGATTTACTAAAGTGTAAAAAAGTATTTCTGGGCAAATTTGACTCTTGAATATTTGGCTCTCCAGGTAAAGAGCCCGGTCCGAACCATGTTCTTGAATATTTACAGGCCTCCTAAGTCCAAAACAAACTTTTTCAGTGATTTTAATGAGCTTTTATCTGTGATATGTGTTGGTTATGACTGTTTAATTATTGTGGGAGACTTCAACATTCACATAGACAATCCTTAAGACAGAAGTGCAATAGATCTATGTGACACTCTTGGAAATTTTGGTTTGACTCAACATGTTAAACAGCAAACGCACAAACAGGGACATATTTTAGACTTGATCAACACTTAGTTTCTAAACATTTCCAAGGTGTCTATAACTGATGTTGCCCTATCTGACCACTTATCTGTTATTTTTGAAAGCATCATCTCCAATGGCTCAGTTAGCCAAAGCGATATTATAAGAAAACACATCTTTAAGGAGGTGACATTCCACGTCCCTAGAGCCAGCCTAAGCATCTGGAGATTGGGCCGCCGAGGTCTCCACCTTTGTCTGCCACCCAATCCTCTTTGCACCGGTCCCTCACAGTTCCCCCTGCAGGTGGTGGGCCCACTGGGGGATGGCCTTGCGTCTCTCGTTTGGGCTTGGCCCGGCCGGGTCCTGCGAGGAGCAACCCAGCCACCAGGCGCTCTCCGACGAGTCCTGACCCTAGGCCTGGCTCCAGGGTGGGACCCCGGCTCCGCCGTACCGGGCGACGTCACGTGCCTCGATTTAATAGTCGTCATGAGGGGTTCTTGAACCGCTCTTTGTCTGACCTGTCACCTAGAGCCTGTTTGCCATGGGAGACCCTACCAAGGGCATTTAAGCCCCAGACAACATAGTCTCAAGGATCATTCGAGCACTCAAACCCCTCCACCACGTTAAGGTGGCGGTTCAAGGAGGGGTTTTGGAGGAGTTTAAGTATCTTGGGGTTTTGTTCACGACCGAGGGAAGGATAGAGCGGGAGAATAACAGACGGATCGGTGCGCCTGCCGCAGTAATGGGGGCGCTGTGCCGGTCTGTTGTGGTGAAGAGAGAGGTAAGCCGAAAAGCGAAGCTTTCGATTTACTGGTCGGTCTACGTTCCTCCCCTCACCTATGGCCATGAACTTTGGGTCTTGACCGAAAGAACGAGATCCCGGATACAAGCGGCTGAAATGAGCTTCCTCCGTAAGATGGCCGGGCACTCCCTTAGAGATAGGGTGAGAAGCTCGGCCATCCGGGAGGGTCTCGGAGTAGAGCCGCTGCTCCTCTACATCGAGAGGAGCCAGTTGAAGTTGCTCGGGCATCTATACTGGATGCCTCCTGGACGCCTTCCACCGGGAGAAGGGCCCAGGGGACGGCCCAGGACACGCTGGAGGGACTATGTCTCTCGGCTGGCCTGGGAACGCCTTAGGCTCCCCACGGAGGAGCTGGAGGAGGTGTCTGGGGAGAGGGACGTCTGGGTGTCTCTGCTGAGTCTGCTGCCCCCGCGACCCGGTCCCGTATAAGCGGAAGACGAGTACAAGTACATCTTTAAGGACGGTGCTGCTGAAACCTTTAACCAGATTTACTCTTCCACCTCCACTTTGCCCTGTAACACTGTAGATGAGCTGGTAGATAAATTTCATTCTAAAATCTCGGACATCATTGATTCAATTGCTCCAATTACAGTAAAAGTCATTTCTGGGAGGAAAATGTCTTCGCAGGTGGCGAAAGACTGAACTCCAGGTTCACTATATTATCTATAAAGAGCGACTATAAAGATAACACCTGCAACTGAAAGATGCAAGGGAATCTTTCTTTTCTGAGATCATCAGCAAAAACATGAACAATGCTCGTGCATTATTTGCCACGGTCGACAGGCTAACAAACCCTCCTGTAACTGTAGCATCTGAACTCCACTCTACCAAGGCCTGCAATGAATTTGCTAACTTCTTCACTGAAAAAACCCAAAAGATCAGAGGGGCAGTCAGCACAACCACATCAACTCCAGTACCAAAGTTGTCTCCAACTTGAACTGATTTTGACAAAATTTCCCAATTTCACCAAATAAACTACAAAAACTTAGAAGAAATCATACACCGACTAAGCTCTTCTTCCTGCTGTCTCGCTGTTTTAGCCACAGCATTCCTTAAGAAAGCTTTGCCTGTAATAACATCTGATTTAACACCAATAATAAATGTGTCTCTTTTGTCAGGTGTTTTCCCCCAGGCCCTGAAAACAGCAATTATCAAACCTGTATTGAAAAAGAGCAACTTGGACAAGCTGCTACTACAGAACTACAGGCCTATCTCAAACCTCCCCTTCATCAGTAAGATTACTGAAAAAGCTGTGTTTCAGCAGTTAAACAACTTCCTAACAATGACCTACTGCTTTGATGTCTTCCAGACAGGCTTCCGTGCTCACCACAGTACAGAGACTGCTCTTGTCAAGGTGTTCAATGACATCCGTATAAATGCAGACTGTGGAAGAACCACAGTGCTGGTATTATTGGACCTTAGTGCAGCATTCGACACTGTTGATCACTCCATTTTATTAGAGTGCCTGGAAAACTGGTTCGGTCTTTCTGGTACAGCACTCAATTGGTTTAAATCCTACTTGAAGGACAGGGACTTTTTTGTGTCAGTAGGTAACATTACATCAGAGACCACAAAAATCACATGTGGCGTTCCCCAAGGGTCCATCTTGGGGCCCCTCCTATTCAATGTCTACATGCTCCCCCTAACTCAGATTTTAATAAACAACAACGTAAGTTATCATAACTATGCAGACGACACACAGCTATACGTTACGATGTCACCAGGTGACTATGAACCCATTCAAGCGCTGGGTAAATGCTTAGAAGAAATCCATGCATGGATGTGCCAAAATTTTCTTCAGCTGAATCAAAACAAAACTGAAGTAATAATCTTTGGACCAAAGGAAGAGCGTTTACAAGTTAGCACACAGCTTCAGTTAATACAGCGAGAAACCACCAGTCAGGCTCGAAACCTGGGTGTAGTGATGGACTCAGACCTGAACCTTCAGAGGCACATAGAGATAGTAACAAGGTCGGCCTTCTATCATCTAAAGAACATCTCTAGCATTTAAGGACTAATGTCTCAGCAGGACCTAGAAAAACTACTTCATGCATTCATCTTTAGAAGAATCAATTACTGCAACGGTGTCTTCACAGGTCTGCCTAAAAAGTCGATCAGACAGCTGCAGTTGATCTAGAACGCTGTTGCCGGCATCCTCACTAGAACTAAGAAAGTGGAGCACATCAGCCCGGTTCTAAAGTCTCTACACTGGCTCCCTGTAGCTCAGAGAATAGACTTTAAAATGCTTCTGTTAGTCTATAAATCACTGAATGGCTCAGCACCAAAATACATTACAGACTTGTTGTCAGTGGATCAACCTCCCAGACCTCTCAGGTCTTCTGGCTCAAATCTACTCTGCATACCCAGAACCAGAACCAAACATGGAGAAGCAGCTTTTAGTTCTTATGCTCCACTAGTCTGGAATAAACTCCCAGAAAACTGTAAAAGCGCCGAAACCCCAAGTTGCTTTAAATCAAGATAAAAAACTTATTTGTTTAGAGTGGCCTTTGACTGTGTTATCTAAACATTATTAGTTAAGTTTTCAGTCCAATTTTCCTTTCATTTTCTTATCAATCATTCTATTCTCTCTTTTTTTTATTACTTGTTTGATTTTCTGCATCATTGTAATTTTTTTCCTTATGTACAGCGCCTTGAGTGCCTTGTTGCTGAAAAGCGCTTTATAAATAAACTTGACTTGACTAATACAAGTTAAGATATAAATTACACTACTGTAAAAAATATACAGAGTGCGTGCTACTGACTTTTCTATGTTGCAAATTCATATAGGTTATATAAATCAATACTGCAGCTTTGTTCATGATTATGGTGTGGCTTAGAGTAGTTGCCTATTAAAAGTATTAACTTTATTACAATAATCTTTATTTGAATTTAAAAATATCTGCATTTTATGTAGTATCAGAAATGTAAACACAGTATACCTTACTGTACCTTAAGTCATGAGGACATAAGAAAATGTTTAATCATTCTTGACTGAATCATTCCTAAAATGTGTGGCCGTTATCACCACAAGCCAGAACATGACGTTCTGGCTCTTTTCATTCTTGTTCTCTGAAATTGCAAATTAACCTAAAGCCTCTGGCAGCTAATTTGGCCTGACTTTCTGCAGTCAAGTGTCCAATCTGGAAGTTATCAGATGTCGTGTTCGGTTTGAACTGAGCTGAGTGAAGAAAGGGGGGCACAGGGTTGAGCCACCAGCTTCACTGCAGGCCACGTGGACAGAGGAACATCTGGGCGAAGATGCACCAGCAACAAACATCATGAGGTTTGTTAACAGAAAGGGCACTGCAAAAACAAGGGAGCATATTAAAGGTAACAAGCACCAATGAGCATCTGACAAAGCACAACACAGACATCACCAAAATGGTTAATGGAACACCAGGGGAGGCCAAAAGTATTGATGGTGAGGAGCAATGAAGAAAATATCCAATGGGCAACAAGAACTGGACTGAAAGGTAACAAACAACTCTGCATACAATCATAACCCAACAGCATGACACACATTGGAGATAACATAACCTAGAGGATCACTGAATTGAATAATTATGGACTGCAAACATTTCAATACACTGATCACAATTCACTGGACAATTGAAGTGACATTGACCCTGACAACTACTTCTTCAACTCCATCAATTACAGCTACTACTATTACACCGAAAATCAGCATGGGTTCAGAGCTAACCGATCAACAGCACTTCCACTAATAGTTTCAGTAGAAGAACTAACTAAATCGATAGACCAAAAACAGTACACAGTTGGAATAAACTTACATGTCGTGGTGCTGAAGCAAAGTCTGTTTAACAGCATCAGGGGCAATGTGTTGAACTGGGTGAAGAGTTATCTTTGTGATAGAAAGCAGTTTGTCAAGAAGCAGGGTTACTGTTCTTCATGTTTGGACATTATTTGTGGCGTCCCACAAGGGTCAGTATTGGGTCCTAAGTTGTTTGTTTTGTACATTAATGATTTACCTAAGGTTTCTGAATTGAGTTGAATTGCGTGTTTGTTGATGACGTTTTTTGCGTAGGTGATAACTTGCAATTTTTAGTACATAAGATTGAAACAGAGATTTTTTTTTTTAAATCATTCTTTTTGGGTATGGCAAAACTAAACCACAATTACAAGTTCATTTTAAAAGGTGAATGAAATTAATTTTCTGGGAGTAATTATTAATGAACAAATATGCTGGAAATATCACATTAGACATGTACAAGCCAAAGTGTCAAGGAGGATGGCAATACTGGATAAAGAGAAACTGGTTCTGGATAACAAATCACTTCACATTCATTACTGTTCAGTGGTTCTTCCATGTTTAAATAACTGTGCATGGGACAATAAATATTGAAGTGTAATGCAACCATTGTTCATTCCGCAAAAGAAAGCGATGAGGATTATTCATGGGGCTGGATATAGGGACCACACCAAGTCTTTATTTTTGCAGTCAAAATTGCTCAAATTTACAGATGTGGTGGAGGTACAAACAGCACTATTCAATACAATTTATACCAAAAAACAAATTGCTACCTGGTAATATTCAAAACTTATTTGCTGAAACGGAGGGCGGATATCATTTAAGGGGAACGCTTCATTTTAATTCAAGGAGTCTTCATACAACGCGTAAAAGTTTCTGTATTTTCATCTGTGGAGTAACACTATGGAACAGTCTGAATGTGGAAGTCAAGGAATGTCCAAACACGAAACAGTTTTAAAAGAGGTATAAAAACACAATTTTATATTTTGATATAGGGGTCCCTGGTAAAGAAAAGCATTCTGGGGCACGATGGTGGCGCAGGAGTAGAGCATGCGACCAGTATACAGAGGCCTTAATCCTCTACCCAGCCTGTCATGGGTTAGAGTCCTAACCTTTTAACCTTTGCTCTATGTCTTCCCCCCTCTCTACCCCCACTTCTTGTAAGTTGATTTTCAAACTAAAAGCCACTGGTGCCACAAGATAAAAATAAAACCCACAGCATGATACTGCCACCACTATGTTTTACCATGGGGAAGGTGTGCTTTAGGTGATGTGCACTGCTGTCTTGTGTTTTAGATGCAGAACAAAAGAAATCTATTTGGTCTCAGTTGGTTTGCAGCTGTGTGCCACTCTTTTTTTCTTATTATAGCTCGAACATTGCTCCATGAGATGTTCAAAGCTTGGGATATTGTTTTATAACCTCACAATGCTTTAAACTTCTCCACAACTTTATCACTGCCCTGTCTATTTTGCTCCTGGTCTTCATGATGCTGATTGGCTTTCCAAGGACAGTGCTGGCTTTGTTTTCTACCACACATAGCTTTTAGCATTTGGTAATCATTAAACAGAGCTTCTTATGGCATACTTCCTCCTTTCCGCTCTAATATTAATACCAGATTTGTGGAATGCACAACTAATAGTTGTGATTGGTGTAGATTTTCAATCACTTAGGACATGAAAATTGTGCCTAAATAGAAGGGAACTGGATGTCTCACCTCTTACCCAAGAGGCATTTCAGAACTGAAAAAGCCTATTGTGCGAGAGGTATTGTGTGGTCTTCTGTTTTAGGAGTTAAAATTAATTTTAATTCACCCACCTGAGCAGAGGATCTCAGTAGGTCCTCCACACTAACCATAAGCCTTCTGGCTGCTTATCTGATTAATGTTTTCCATACACAGGCTGTGACTTTAGGCCAGAAGCCATGTCTTGGTAGATTTGCTGTTGAGCCATGTTCTTTCAATTTCTGAATGATGGAGATGAGACATCGAAAGCCTGGGAAATATATAAATTTATATCCTTATCATGGGTTAAACTTCTGCATATCTTTATTGCTGACCTGTTTGCCTTGTTCCTTGATCCTCATGATGAAGTTTATTAACTAATATTCACTAATTTGGTTACTTCTGAATGGTCAGAGACATTAATGCCAGTGGCCCACTGGAGGTCACTTTGTAGGGCTCTGACAGTACTCACCCTGTGCCTCCTTGCAGAGGCAGTCCAACTCCATTATTCTCTGTAAGGTCTAGGTATTACCTCATGCTACCAGTAGTGACGCCTGGTCAAATGCAAAACTACTGAAAATCATTTGAAAAAAAACGAGTAGGGAAAAAAATGTCTGCAGCCTCCATCTGCAAAACCATTCCTCTTTTTGGGGTCATCTCATTGTTGTCCCTTTAGTGCACCTGTTGTAGATTTCATTAACACCAAAACAGCTGACACTGATTAACATCCCCTCTACTACTGAATTCACCAGGTTAATATTCCTAACGTTTAAATGATGTTATACTCTGATTAAAAAGTGTTCCTTCAAATTTTTTGAGCAGTGTACATTTAAGTTTGCGGTTGTAATATGAAAAAAATACGAGTTCAAAAGGTATAAATACTTTTGCAAGGTACTAGATAGATAATCCTCATTTAGACATATTTGAGTACAGAGTACAATATTATGCTCTGAAATGAAATGGTCTTTAGTATTAGTATGACACATACACACAGTTCAGTTCTGCATCAGTGGAAAAACTGATCACCCGCTGACTGAAAAAAAGGGAGACGCCCCCACCTCGAAAAGCCAAACTGAGGTCTCAGCGCTGAGCTGGCTGCTCTGCTTGATGCATCTCCTCCCTTACACAACCAGATAAACACTGAGCAGAGACCTCATTAGTTTTCCCTTCTCTTTATTAATTTGGCAGAAACAAATCAGAACAGATACGAGACTATCCTTGATTTGGCACACACACAGACACAACCACACACATACACACACATTCCCTGAAACCAGACAGTACTAACAACAGCATTACTTCATTTACTAGTGTCCTCGTTAGTTTAGTCCGAGTCTTTGTGCAGGGATTCCAGGCTGTCTGATCCATAGGGACCAGACCCTTCACGGAGCGTCGTTTGACTGTTCTCCTGCAATCCAAGTGAATCCTTCCCACCAATACATTTCAGCGGTCTACAGACACATTAATCGTTCAAACAGTACATTCTGAAAGCACCAAAGGACATCCACTATGAGCTAAAGGCTGCTTATTCTGACTGAGTAGTGGTTCCCTTGATGAGTTAATACTCACATGTGGCAAACAGTTAACAAGATCCATATTTGCTGGTCAGGATCTGGTGACAAAACCACCAGAATAACATCTTTTTTTTCACGACTGGCAAGAGTGATGTCGTCGGGACAGCCAGGATCAAGCTGACCATCATTCTGCAATCGTAACTATGTACAAAATACATATAATCACATTTATTTACAGATCGTGGTGACAGGCAGAGCCGCTCAGGGCACCCACATGACTAACGTGAATACAATAACAGACACAGCACCTCCTGGTGTCATAGAGACAAAGACGGCACAGAAGGAAAAAAAACTTGGCACTTGTAGATTTCTCCCACATCAACACAAGACAGAGACAAAATAAGAGTCGGTTTTAGTGGTAAACAATGCCGCAGCTTCTCCTCCACAGGCCAGCCTCATGAGAAACAACGTAGGAGCAGGGCATGATCTTTATCTGGCCTGCCTCTGCCCCTCGTCAGATGTGATCAGAGCCTCACAAGAGGCAGATCAGGCTTTTGCCCTCCTCGATTTCCTCCTGGACTTTGTCGCTGGACGTGGCGATCTCGGCCTGAGCTGAGAACACGGCACAGATGAATGTAAGCACGGTGCCCCCCATGGCCGTGTAAAAGGCCCAGCCCATGGAGCAGAGCCCGGCCCGATATGGGGCGGCGTCTGGGCCACAGTACAGCTGGACTTTGTCGGAACCCCAGCCAGCAGGGTACAACATCAGACCCAGAATCAGGAACAGACCTGTAAGAAGACAAACAGATCTGTGGTTAACTTGAGGGTTTGTAATTAAATACAGCTCACACAGCAGCCCCTAGGGAGCGCTGTGGGTATTGCAGAAAAAAAATATGATAACACATTATCTCAAGTTTAACTTCTGTCAGCTTTATTTATGGGCTTCAGTTTTACACAGTGAAGATAAAAATTCAAGCATAATTTACAGCTCAGATTTCCTGATCTGAGGTTTAGAAGTTTGGCAATAAAGTTGTGAACCCTAGAAGCAGCACTCGAAGCTGGAAATTTAAAATTGGCTGACATTCTTTTTGGATTTTTCAGATTGGAAATCAAACATTCAGCCTTCCAAATGCAAATCATTTGCAGTTTTACTTTTACTAGGAAAGTACAAACTGACCCAGTTCAGTCATTGAAATCTCATCGCTACCTACCTATCACAATTTCAACAGCATTAATCACAATTAAGAGGATGGTTTTTATAGGGAGCTATATTTTCCCATAAGGTTTTTATAACAGAACTGAAAAAGAAAAAATAGATCGACTACTCATGCTGATTTAAAAAAAGTAAGCCTCAAATGACAACCTGAGCATTACCCAGGAAGAGGAGGCCATCTTGGCCACAAGCCTCCATGTGAAGACTCACAATTATTAAAACCTTGCAATTGAAAATACAGCAACAACAAATAACAAAAACAAACCAAACAAACTGTTAAGTGCAGCAATGTTATACAGGAGGAGTGAAAATAAGAAAAATCACATCTTTATGAGCTCGCTTGCATGAGCACTGCAGTACAGCAAGTAGTTGCAGGAAGTTAGAAAAGCAGCAGTTTAAAACAGTAATGAGCCATTGCTTATAGGCTAAAGAAAGGCTCACAATATTCTTTTTCCTTTATTTTTTTTACATGTATTACCTTTGCCTTGTGTCAGCCATTGGAAATTACCTTAGCTTTTAGCTGTTCTTCTACATTAGCTTCTAGTTATATTTCCATGTGTTATTAACGATGCATTAACTCCTAATATTCAGGAGATTACAAAGTGCCTTTGATCTGCAAGACTGCAGACAAACATTTGTGAAAACCAAAACATTTCCTGAAGAAGTCCCATCATGACACCTAAAAAAGTTACATTAGGCAGGAATGATTTCCTGATTTCTCCTCAAAAATGCCACTGACTTTAACTACGGGACAAGACTCTTGGGTGTGACAGGAAAAGCACCCGACTCTTGAATCTTCACATACAATCCTGTAGAAAGAAAGAGAAGAACAACAGGAAAAGGTAGTAGACCCTACCGCCCGGTGTCCTGCGTCTCAGTGGAAGCATGGGGCCACTTCCTGTATTAACGTTACCACCTTTTTTTAGCACTTTGCTGCTAAACAGACTTTGCTTCAGCACCACGACATGTTACAGACATGAGTACAGAATATGAATTTAATTTAAAGTCACAAGGTTTCCACCTTTCCTCTGATGGGTCAGTTGGCCGAACAAGTAGCATGTCACCAATCAAAGCTCAGGGGAGACACTTAATGCAGTAATGCAATTACTGACACGGAATAAGTCGTACAGGAAATGAGGATTTCAGCTGTGATATTTTCACCCCCTCCTTCTATACCAAGTCTTATTTTGCTTCTTTAAAATAAGAAGGTAAATCTCTCTCTCTCCTCATCTTTCTTCTTCTCTTTCCACTTCCTTTGTTTCTCCTCTCTCTTCAAGCACCCAATATCACATTAAACAAGGAAATGAAAACTAGGTCATAAATTCTTTCCACATGTTGCTGCACTGCCCCAACATTCAGGCCAGGCCTGGTGATGGATTGAAGGCATGGTTTTAATTCCCACCCCTCCCCACACACAGACATATGCAGTCATTCCCAGCCCCCACCACCTCCTCCACCTTAAAACTGTTTTCTCTCTACCCTAATATCCCGCTGAGCTCCTCCCTCAACCAGTCTCAAAAAACCCCTTGCAATGGCTCTTGTCTGCGATACTTCCAGACTGTCAATTCTCTGCCATTAGTCTGTCTTTCCTCCTCCTCTCCAAACCTTCAATGCCCATTTTCTTCTGTTCAGGGAATAAACAGTAAGCAGGTTCTCCAGTGGGAGAAGTAGAAGTTTAAAACAGCGAAAATGAGAAAAACTGGCCACAACAGCGATATGTAGAAGGGGATGTTATGACATTCTATAGTTTTACACCAGTGTGCAGAAGATTAGACATCCATACATCCACTATACCAAATACAAGACTACTCGATTCAGGTTTTTTCATCCCTGGTGCAAAATTATATTTCCAGTTTTTACAACTTCAAAATAACTCACACACACAAACCGGAAGGCAAAAGTGTTTATATTATGAAGTGGTATTCATTTTCTTTAATGTATTTGGGCATTCAAACTTAGTAGAGTACTTAATTTCTATATTTTAGTTGTTATAGTATCCGCTAATACCGGTTAAGCTTTATTCTACACATACAAAGGATAGTGTTGGAAGCATCTTTACACCATGTTGTGGTCAGATTTATGCCACAAATTGTAAATTAATTCAGGCATTAAGGGGTTAATTAAGGGTTAGTTAAACCCTTTATTACAATATTGCACATCTACTTCAATTGCACTCAAAGATACCCTGGGTAAAGTAACAATCCAGCCAACATATTCATGCAGGTTCAAAATGGAATGTACCGGGTGTATGGGTACTAGGTGAGCCTGAAAAAAACAACAGGGGACTCCAATGTGGGTCTTAGCTGGGTCTCAAATTGGTACTACAGAAATCTGTTGAAATTGTGCACCACATCTACAACCCATATGGGTTACTTTTTACCCATAGTTGTCCTGCATCAAACCCCTACAGGTAATTAACATGGGACCAATTTTTTCAACCTATCTTAGGCCCCTTAGTCAGCCTATTTAGTACTTTCATGGGGTCTTTATGTAAATGTTGCTGTGATAATACTCCAGTATGGATTTCTAAGTATCGAAAACTGTAGCATATGTCATTTGATTCCCAGCTACACTAAGCTAGCAGTTTTTGGTCATGTTCCAACATTCAATTGCATAAGCATTGCAACTCTGAAATTGCTAATCAAATCTCACAACAGTCATGAACTAGCAATATTACTCAATCTGACACTACACTACACTATGCAGGTGTTCTGTTTGTGCTGATTAACATTCACTCAATGCTGCATGTCAAATTCCTGGAACGGCTCCACCTGCTAGCAGGAATGACCAACTTTCTGATTAGCTCAGCAAATAACTATTTGACCACTTGGGGGCACTAACTGACTGTGTCTAGGGCACTGAATGTTTATTAAGTGATCATCAAGTATGGAAAAAATTAATCAAACAAGACAGTGATGTAGTGGGAAAAGAAACTGGGACAGCACTTTTATTTTGACTCCTTAAGGCAAAAATCATAGCTTCTTAACTAAAATCTGCATGTTTATGTTCAGTTATTTAACATTAGGATGGCTTTATGCTCTAAGGAAAT
Organism: Crenichthys baileyi; assembly: GCA_036173005.1. Taxonomy (NCBI): domain Eukaryota; kingdom Metazoa; phylum Chordata; class Actinopteri; order Cyprinodontiformes; family Goodeidae; genus Crenichthys; species Crenichthys baileyi. The sequence goes on along the minus strand of JAHHUM010002917.1, from coordinate 134,939 downwards.
CACCTAAAACATCATATTTTGGGTGGCCAAGTATTCTCCTTTAATACTCATGAGCCATTATGGTTTCAACTAAGCTTTCTCACAGATTAATTGAATATTACCTTCGTTATCTGGGAGTGTGAGCCCAGTTTAATCATTACTATAAAACAGGCACACCTGTGGGGTAAACACAGATATGCAGGAAATGCGATTTAAGGTCAGACGGTACCGTTTTCCTATTAGTCAGAGCTGACGTGTCTGCTTTTCTTCTTTGCATTAAGTGGGATTTCTTCTGTCAGTGATAATAACTCAATAACACAGAAAAGATTCCTGTTAGAAGATGTTTCATTCTCTTCGCTTCCAGTCTGGAGCTTAATCATGTTCCGTAGTTAAACCTGTAATAGGGTCTATGACTCTGGCTGGAGGAAGCTTTATGGTGGCTAATAAAGGCAAACGGCAGCAAACACACAGGAATCAGAGACAGTTTTACAGCTGAGTTTGTTTGGCGTCTTGTCTCTAATCCTTTTCCTGCCCCAGTTTGACACAAGTGAGGGAGGCAGGCATTTCAGTAAATGTAGAAATAAATTCCCTTATAGGTAGTCTAACTGCTGTATAACAAGCCTTTTGGGGCCCTTAAAATGTGCACCGAGTGGATGCAAAGTCTAGCCGACTGACCCTCGGCAGAAGTCTGCTCAATTAATTTTGTTACTCCCAAGTCTTAAAACCACCCAAGCTTAAACCTTTGCTTTTAACAGTATGATAGACGCGACGGGAATCAGGACACGTGTCACAGGGGTCCGGGTGACATCAGGGGAATCTGGAGATGAGGTTAATGACGCGACCATCTCTGGCAGCTGCGTCGCAATCTTCTCATCTGAGGTCAATCACTTTCCCAAACATCTGCCGTCTGGTTCCAGTTTTCTCATTACTGCGGCAACGGTACACTTTCTGGAAATAATCATTAGCAAAAAAACTCAGTGTGGTGGTCCCTTTAGTAGATATCGGGTGGAGTGATATCACCCGCCAGCCTTGTGGAAACCTGACATTTAAGATTAAGACTGTGAAACGCACTAATTATTGATTGATACTGGAGGAAGAACAAATCAAAAGAAACATTTCCAGTGACACGACAGGCGGAAGGCCAGGTTCAGTTTCTCCCTCTTAGTGAAATGAGGTAATCGGAAAAATTATCCGAGTTCAGCTGCAGGGATGCAAAGGAAACTCGGCCACCTCCTTCTGATGTTTGAAGCTCCTCTCGCCTTGTTTCCACTTCCACATCCTCATCCTGTCTACAATGAGAAGGAGCAGCATGTTATCTTACTTTCTTTAACAAATCTGTGGAGGAAGGGTTTCTCTCTGTGACATGCTTTCTGTGGATGTGGTTAGTCCATGAACTGGTTTTAGTTTTGAACCTGCAGATTTTCAAAAAAGGCCTTCACCTTAAAATGCACTGCCAACTTGTAGCTTAGCAACAGCAATTTCTCAAAGCAGAAGCTGTAAATCTTTTCACTCTTTCTCACTTCTTTCGTCTTAGTCATCCCTATGGGCAGTAAAAACGTTCTAATCTCATCCACCAGCGAAGATTGTTTTAGTCTTCACTGAATGCTTAGTTCAAAACCTGAAGTAAGAGGCAGCAAGGTAAACAGACCCATTTATTTTTGTAGCCATCAACAAGTTAAGAATTTATATCATGGACATGAAAGGCAAAAATTGTAAAACCCAGTAACTTCAAAAACTTAAAAAAAAAACATAAAAACTGTGAATTTTAAAAACAAGAACTGGGCAAACACGTTTGATGTTATTGTTGATGCTCTCTAGTTCACACATGGTAAAAATTATAAGAACAGGTTCCAACACCCTCACTAATACACTCACCGGCCACTTTATTAGTTACACTTTGCTAGTACCGGGTTGGACCCCCTTTTGCCTTCAGAACTGCCTTAATCCTTCGTGGCATATATTCAACAAGGTACTGGAAACATTCCTCAGAGAGTTTGGTCCATATTGACATGATAGCATCACACAGATGCTGCAGATTTGTCGGCTACACATTACTGATGCGAATCTCCCGTTCCACCACATCCCAAAGATGCTCTATTGGATTGAGATCTGGTGACTGTGGAGGCCATTTGAGTACAGTGAACTCATTGTCATGTTCAAGAAACCAGTCTGAGATGATTCGTGCTTTATGACATGGCGCGTTATCCTGCTGGAAGTAACCATCAGAAGATGGGTACACTGTGGTCATAAAGGGATGGACATGGTCAGCAACAATACTCAGGTAGGCTGTGGCGTTGACACGATGCTCAATTGGTATTAAGGGGCCCAAAGTGTGCCAAGAATTATCCCCCACACCATTATACCACCACCACCAGCCTGAACCGTTGATACAAGGCAGGATGGATCCATGCTTTCATGCTGTTGACGCCAAATTCTGACCCTACCATCCGAATGTCGCAGCAGAAATCGAGACTCATCAGACCAGGCAACGTTTTTCCAATCTTCTATTGTCCAATTTTGGTGAGTCTGTGCGAATTGTAGCCTCAGTTTCCTGTTCTTAGCTGACAGGAGTGGCACCCGGTGTGGTCTTTTGCTGCTGTAGCCCATCCGCCTCAAGGTTTGAAGTGTTGTGTGTTCAGAGATGCTCTTCTGCATGCCTTGGTTGTAACGAGTGGTTAGATAGATATTCTTTTAGCACACTACGCCTCAACCACATGATTTTTGTAGCCATCAACACGCTTCTGACATGTTTCTAGCTGAATATTTGCCCACAACTGTTGTCAGAATTGGTGGGGATCATATGAATAATCTATACATATTAAATAGGCTTGACCTTGGTGCCATTCAATAAGCCTAATATTATCAGGATTTATCCAATCCAAAATATTCTTGGATACACCATCAAGTGTATCCAAGAATATTCATGGCAGGCTTGAGTCTTGGTGATTCCTGGGGTATTTTTGTACATCCTAAATAATTTCCTTTTATCTAAAGGGGGGCAGTTTAGGTCACATGAGGATAGAATTAGGTGCTTCAACAGGGCAGTGATCCTAAGTACACCACCAAACCGACGAATCAGGCTCCTTTCATTGGCCTTTCCAAAACACCTACCTAAACCTTATCAAACATTTGTAGACTATGCTTAAAAGCCAAGTCCAGAAACCAATTTAAATTAACTCTACCAATTCAGCCAAGAAAAGATGCCAAATGTTCAGCCAGAATTATCTCAGTGTGTTGATGGTGGCACAAAGCATGTGTCAAAGTGCAACTCTCTAAACCAACATTTAAACAAATATCCATGGGGGTATATGAATGTTTTTGAGCCTGCATTTTTATTTTTGAACCTGTGTTGATTAGAGAAAATCTATAAAAGATTCAAACCTGTCCACCGAGTCTTGTCTTTAAAATCTATTGATTTATTTATTGCCAATCATTATCGTCGTTCATTCCATACAAAAAATGAATAGTTCAAATGCATCATTAAAAGTTGAAAATGTATTGTATGACATGCATGCCCATAAATGACGTGTATAAACCTTTTAACAGAACTATAGACCAAATCTGAAAAACTAAACACACCTATGTGAGGGATGAAACAAAGTAAAAGGCTTAAATACCACAGTTACACCAAGTTGCTTGCAAACAAGTGGCTTCCTTTCAAAACAGTCAACATTTAGTCAGTAACATAGTTAACATATCATATCATGGAGGACACTGTCCTTCTAATATAGATGAAATCCTGCAAATAACTGTTATTTGAGTCAGAGGTGTTGATTGTTCTTCAAAGTGGTTCTTGCATCTTTTCCTCTTATTCAGTTTTCACTACAATGACATGAGATTTTTAAAATGCAGATACCTTGAAAACCAAATATACCTTACCTTGCTAAAGTACTAATACTTTATTGACCACATTTTGTTAATTTACAACCACAAACTCCAATGTAAATTTGGGGGGATTTCATGTGATAGACCAACACAAAGTAGTGCGGAATTGGGAAGTGAAAGGAAAGTAGTTAATAATTTTCAGCATTTTTCCGTTAAATTAGGTACTATACGCTTCAGAAGTCACCAAGTTGGTAAACAGAAATCCACACCTCTTTTTAGAGTGGAAAGTAAAACTGGTCAAAGCTGATGGAAAAAATGGATGAAACTAAATGCAGAGCAGTTCTTAAAGGAAACTAACAGGCTGCAAAAAACTTGAGACTGGGGCTTAGGTGGAGCTTCCAACAGAACAGCCATCCTGAATGTCAAGCCGGTTCAGATCAAAGCATAATTCATCTGTTAAAATGGCCTAGTCAAAGTCCAGTCCCAATTCCAATTGAGAATTTTAGGCAAGACCGCGTGTGTGGGAAAAGCCGGTGACACACATGCAGAAATTGAAAGAAAACATCTATATATTGAAGGAATTGGGCAGTAAATGACATGATATTAGGATTAAAGACGTAATAAAGTCAATTGTGACACAAAATAAGCATTTTTCATTGTTAAATTTTAAAGTCCAAAGTCACCTGGAAATGACGTCAAAGGGGAAGTCACCAGTCGTTCATTGTGTGAGCGTCAATGATAAACGGTTCAGGTAGAAGCCAAGTGGGTTAAAAACAGCGCTAATATTGTGAAACTGTGCATTGCTGGTGTTGGCAGCAATACTACGACAGCAGCTTTTAGTCTGCACTACTTTCCTGAAGAAGAGGATCAGAGCTGCCTGGATCAGAGCTGGAAAACTGAGGAGGGACAGATGGGCTGGTCCCACCAAGCACAGCCAGTTGCTATCGGATGACTTCTCGGCAAACTGCTTCTAACAAGAAACCTCTGAATTCACAAGAGAAATTATGTCAGAAGTCGGGAAATGTTACAGATGAAGGAGAATGTTGAAGCAGAGTCTATAGCCATGCTGTTCAAAGCATCTGATGGGAAAAGATCGCCAAAGAAAAGGTTGTTGCTGCTGTTGCTAAACGGATCAAGGCTCAGCAGGTAAGAACACTTCCTTGTTGCAAAACTACATTTAGATCACAGTTATTGTTAATAATTTTAAAAATTCTTATTTTTTATTATTAATAATAATAATCAGAAAGTATTGTTATTATTATAGGCCCGGAGGAGCTCCATATGCAGATCGCGCAATAAAAGCCAGTGATAAATGCGGTAGCAAGTCCAAAACAACTCTTTCTGTAGAAATTAAACCAGTTTAAACTGCTTCATTTTCGTCTTATGCATCTAAATATATTCAATGTGTTTTGTTCTACAATAGGTGAGTTCAGAAAAGCTGTATTTGTTGCTTAATTTGGTGCATTTAATGTCTAATTGCTCGGTTTATAATACCTTAGTTAACCCAGTAATTGATCCAATGTTAACAACTGCTAATATATACACGTGTATGTTTAAATATATGTGTGTATTTATTAATATAGCGAGATCTAGTCTGTCTTTAGTGAATTATTTTGAAAATCCAGATTTTGTGCTCATTCTGTTTCCTGCTGGTGCGGTATAATTCATGCTGATTGACTTCGGCCGTGCTCTGGCTCCGGCAAATATGGCCGTCCACAGGGCGCAGAACTTGTGCTCTGCCATCTGATGAAAACTGACTGTCTCTCCTCCTGATTCTGCTGTGTCTCTCTCTGATAGTGACTAAAATATATCTAAAGAAACATCAGATTCGTCACGGCTGTCAGTGATGCTGGCCATTATAGCAGCAGTCAGATTTACGGACCTCCTTTGACGTCCTAAAAGAGCGCAACAAAATCACAAAGGAGTAGTCTGGAAATACCTTTTGAGTGAAATTTATGATCATATATTTTAACAACTGTTCATTTCAGTGGCATAGATGTACTCTTTAAAATATGTTTTCAATGTTTCTTTTCCATAAATGTAATTGGATTTATCAAGAAAATTTGAAGTCTGCATCTGCACTTTGATATAAGTTGTGAAAAACTATGTATAAATACTTCATCAAAAGAAAGCCCACTTACATTAAACTATTTTAAGCGGACTTTTAAAACAGCTATTTGTCTTCAACCATTTGAATGAGTTTCAGCGGCTTCTGAGGGTTAGGTTTACAGCAGTTTAGAATGTCCTTCATCACCCGCCCAGCTTTTCTGTTTGGCCCTGCATCATATAAACAACAGCGGGGGAGGATGGCCATAATCACTGGGGAGGTTGGGAGCGACAGACTGTGAAGAGAGAGAACGCTCCTTAAGCATGACCTCAAGGCCTCCTCCCCACCATAATTCACCCCATTTCGTCAAAGTGGCCCAAGATCTGCCCTCAGACTCAGGATGTACACCCCTCGCATATAAACACAGATACGCATGCGTATGCCTTTACTGAAAGGGCTCCAGCTGACTGGGTAAATATTTGGGCGGCAGTTGCTCCAGTTGACGACAGAACGGCTACCTCGTCTTTTCATCTTCAGCTCGGGACAAAGCTCTCCAAAGGCTCCAGTGGAATAAAACACATAATTCCAGAAGTGGGAGTTGTGGTGCCAGTAATGAAGCGTTTTCAGCTTTGAGAAGAGCTTCTCATTTACCTTGATGAATACTGGAGGCCACAGGAATGAACAGAAACAATACAGCTCGGATGAACTGAGGTAGCTCTATTTATATCTGAGCATAAATGGGTGCAAGTCAAACCAAACACAAATCAACATAAATGCATCTTCAATCATGCACCCTGAGTTTAAATTAGTTCTTGGTCAATCAGATTATGGAGAGTAGGGCTAATAGTGTTCAGTGGCTAACTGGGTGGGGGGGTGTACTGACCATGTAGTTGGAAATACAGTCATACTGCATATGGCTTTGAAAAAGTCTTCACACCCCTTCAAGTTGTTCTCATTTTGTCATATTACAACCACAAACTTCAATGTCCATGTGCATAATTGTGAAGTGGAAGAAACTGACACATGCTTTTCAACATTTTTCATAAATTAAATAAAAAAATGCAGTGCGCATTTGTATTTAGCCCCTCTATTCTGTCACCTCTAAAGAAAATCAATCAGAGAAGTCTATCTCAGTGTAATTTAATCTCAAGTCTGTTCTGCTAAGGCCTAAAGGGTTTGTTAGAGAACGTTAATAAACAATTGGCATCACGAAGACCAAGAAATACAGCAGACAGGTCCGAAGCTAAGTAGTGGAAAGAAATTGATGTGAAAATGAGTATGGCACAACTGAAAACGCACCAAGACATAGTCTTGCTTCTAACCAGTAGGAATGAGCAATTTCATACAAGATTTGATCGTCATCAGATTATGTGCTATTTATTGTGATGACAATAAGAGGGACCATAACGAGGACTAACATTTGGTAGTGCAACTGTACTGCTAAACAGTACACAAGAGATGCATGCAGTCATGCACATTTTATTTTCATGACAACAATAAACAATTCCTGCAAGAAGATAATTAATCACAGAAGTAGCCAAGGGACCTAAGGTAACTCTGGAGGAGCAGCAGAGATCCAGTGCTCAGGTGGGAGAATCTGTTGACAGCATAACTATTCTGCACTTCCTTAAAAGCTTACAACAGAAAACATTGTAAAATATGGTGTTGGCCACATCGTACTGTTGGGTGATTTTCTTAAAGTTCATGGGAAGATGGATGGAGCTAAATTCAGGCAATCCAGAAAGAAAGACCATAAAGGCTGCAAAAGTATGATCGGACTGGGTCATTAAATATAAATGCACGACACAATAGTTGTAAAAAAACATTAAAACCTTGTATTATTTTCCTTCTACTACATAATTATGCACTTATTTGTATTGGTTTTAGTCATAATTTGAAATGTCAAAATACTTTGAAGTTAAAAAGTTAATAATTGCTTAGCAGGAAAGAGTTCATCTCACCTGCGATCCCTTGCAGAAGTCCACACACATTGAAGATGCTCTTCTTCATGATGCTTTGGAAGCACATGGTGAAGATGGAGATAAATGCCACTGCACACAGCAGCAGGATCCCCGCGGCCAGAAAGATGGATGTCGCTTGCCAGAACCCGCTAGCAATCTCCCTGAAGTGAACGGCATACGGTCCGCACAGTATCCCCCGCTGCATGTGTGGTAGCTTTATGCAGCGGCCGTAGATTCCCAGAGTTGGTCTGTAGGCCTCGCCGGCTGCGGTGGCCCCATGGGGGCCAAAGACGGCGTCAGGTGTGCGGGGATAACCCACCAGCCAGTCAGTGCTCATGAAGGCTATGAGTTCGCCAAACGCAGCCACAATACTCAGCAGGGTCCATAGCATGGAGCGGCAGGTGACAATGACATGGCACATGCTGACGGCAGCTCTGTGCGTCTCTGCTCAGATATCAACAAGGCTGAGTGGTGAGAAATGTGTGTGGGCTACTTGCCTTTAAATACCACAAGCTGAGATTACGATTCTTCTCCAGTGGAGACAGGGGAACAAGTTAAACCCTTCACAGGAAAGACAAAAGGTCCACGTTAATGATTCACAGTCCGCCGCCTCCCTCTTTTCTCCTGCAGTTATTTCACTTTTCTTATCTTCTGCTGGTGTTGTTTCAGCACAGCTGTCGTTCCTCCTCCTCGGGCTCACCCTTCTTCTGTCAGCGTGGTCTTCAGACTCTTCTGCTGACTGGTTTTTGGTGTCTACATTGTATTGAAGTCGTTTTTCTTGGGCCAGCCCGCTGGCGTCACTTCAGACACACCTAAGAGATAAAAACACCGGAACACAAGAACAGGGTGAGTTCTTTAATTGCATGTATAAAATGTAATTGCATGTATACGAGAAGATCAAGGATGATCGGCAATTTCTGCTGTATTTTGTGGAAGTGCAGCCCTTGGCCTGCCTTCCCTTCCATGAATGGAAAAGACGTGTAGAGGATGAGAAAAAGTGTGCGGGAGGAGCAAAGAGAGGAGGAAGGGAGGCTTCTGCTGTAGATCTTAAGGGGGGGGGGCTTAATGAGTTGTAGAAAGATGAGTTCTTTTGAAGAAGGCCTCTTCTCTTTTCACTTTGTTTATGTTAAAGGATTTGTGATCAGGCCACTCAGGCTGCTTCCTACTCCCTGTGGATCATCGACTGAGGTTGTAAAGAGGGGAAAAAAATAGAAAAGTAAATTAATGTGTGTCTGCCTTTGTTTTTGTGTGTGCATGCTGTAGAGAAGGAGATGGGGAAGTTAAACTAGACATGGAAAAATCGGAATGACAAGCGGATACAGACTGAGAGAAAAACAAGCTTGGGGCCTCTCATCTGGCAGCCCACACAGCTGACCTGAGGTCAGCCAGTGGATGATAGGATAACGGCTGTCCGGCTGTCACATGACTGCTGATAACCTCAGTACATTAACTCTGCTAAAATCAGGGGCAGTAGAGTCAGGATATGAAATTTTTATTGACTTTATTTAACCTTCGTTTCACAGGAAGTATGTTGAGATTAAAGACGTTATCTCCTTTTCAAGGCAGACCTGCTCAAGAAGCTTCACTGTTACAAGGCAATATATAACATCAACAACCAAATACTCTCACCAAACACTTTTTTAGTTATGCCATGCTAATACAGGGCTACATCCCCTTTTGCGTTCAGAACTGCCTAAATTCCTGGCAGCTCAGATCCAACAAGGTGTTGGAAATGCTTCTCAAAAGATTTTAATTCATATTGGCATGTTTGCAACACCCAGTTGATGTAGATTTATAGGGTGCTTATCCATAATGCAAATCTCCCATTCCAAAGGAGCTTGATTGGATTGATATCACGTGACTTTGGAGTCCATTGGAGCACACTGTATTGCCAGTCTGAGATGATTTAAGCTTGGTGACATAGTGCCTTATCTCACTGGATGTAGCTTTTAGGAGATAGGTACACTGTGGTCAAGAAGGAATGGACATGGTCAGCAACAATACTCAGGCAGGCTGTGGCATTAAATAAAGCCTACCTAGTGTAATGGGCCCAACGTGCACCAAGAAAATTCCCCTACACCATTTCACATAACTAATTACTTGTGTTAACAAACAAATGAACAGGCATACCTAATAAAGTGGTTGTTGAGCATATCTAGTAAATTAAAACAAGTCAGAGTCAAGATACTGCAGCTACAATGTCCAATTTAAGAATAGCAGTTTCACTCTAGTATATTTAAATGCTTTCAGCTCCCCCAGACAGACAAAAGTATAAAGCTTAAGTGTTCTCTCAAGATTAGTATGTGTTGAGAAGTTGAGAAAAAATCTAGATATGAGAGGCCAACTCAAGGATCGTAAGCCATAGCAGATGTTTGAGAGTGGACTGAAAAAGATGCAATTACCCAGTATAGTTTTGTACATAAAATATTCTGACACTGTTAAGCCTACAAAGGCAAAGAAACTAGATCATAAAGCATATAGTGATGTGTCCTATACAACAGATTGACAAAGAGTGACACACACAATCTAAAACTCTTCTACGTAGGAAAAACAATCATATTCATGATGTGCAGATCACTATAAAATTAAAAAAATGTGGTCAAAAAATACTTTTGCTCTTGACTGATAAATAACCACAGGTTAAAATACTCCTCCAGGGTACACATACCATTATCTGAAATATTGGGAGTGTTTTTAAAAAAAAGGAAAATTAGGTTTTATTCACATTAGGGACCAACTTTAATCGATACCTCTTAGAGATGCCTGTAATATTCAGCTCAGTAGAGTATGGTATCATCTGCATAAGGGTTTACCTTCATTGTAAACATATTGTGTCCCATATTATTCGGGGTAGTTTCCATTTAAAACAGTACTATTATAGATGCATTACCTCTCATTCTTCCATCTTGTCCCTTTAGTGGTTGCTTCTATCTCTTGTCTCTCCACCATGAGCTCCTCTTCTGATTATGTTCACCTCTAATTCTAACCATTTTGGTCACTAACATCTTCAGCTTTGCCATTTCTATTTCCAGCTCCTGTATTTTGTTAGTGCTTCTGTCTCTAAACCATACATCATAGCAAGACATACTACATGTCTCTATCAGCTTCACCCTGCCTGCATTCTCCTGGGCCTTAAGTGGTTGACCCAAGGTACTTAAAATCAGCCACATTTAAAACCTCTGCAGCTGCCTTCAGGTTTGGAAAGTTCTTGATTTTCTGGTAAACACAACTTCACACCTCTTAATAACAAACAAACTACAAAAAGCTGTCATCTTTGGCAACCATTTTATGAAACAAGAATTCTTGACAAAGCAACAACTCCACATTCAACTCTAAAAAGTATTTTTTGTTGTTCCAACTGTTGTTGTTCCAACTGTAAGATATGCTTTTCCTTGGAGTCTAATAGATCAAGTAGTTTAAGTTGATCTATTAGACCGTAAAAATAGCTATTTTTAGTCAAACTATTGAAAGACCTTCCTCATTCATGGGGTCTCTATTCAAACCCCACGAAGAATTCTCAAAAGGCTCCTGGAGACAAAACAAACCAACTTTCAGTGAGTTAACAAAAGTATGAGATTGTATCTATGAGAGGCATTAACAAATGTAAGCTGAGCACACATTAAAAGAGCAGCAGGGATGCCAGAGAAGATAAAAAGGTGCTTATAGAAGCTTTTGTGCTGATGTTATAAATACAGCTCTGGGCCAAATCTCAAAGCTGTTTCTTCTCTTTGACTCTACTTTTTTCATTCCTGCCTCGGTTTCCCTGCTGCCTCTTGGGAGTCTGTTAGTCATTCTCCGACCAGAGTTTGGCAGGGCAGCAGAGGGAGCAGGGGACCGCTGTTGACACGTGTGCCGGCCGCACTGAGAGGTTTCCATCCCTCAGTCCCTGATGAGCCCTCCCAGCAAGGGATGGGAGGAATGCTGGTCCCCTTGTGGTCACATCTCAAGTGTGTGCGTGTCTCTGATCTACGTCATCCTGTGGAGATATCAACACCAGTGTTCTTTTTTCCAGTAGACAAAGTGACCCAGATCTGTGGTCTTATGCAGGGTGATGTGCGTGTGTATGACCGTGTGTGCCTTTGCACAAACTATCACTGTGTATGTTTGGATTGTGTAAAACGGATGAGCTCATAAGAGCAGGCGCAGACAGCAGATTCCATGGAGTTAGACTAAAGTTAACTTCAGGAATCACAAGTGTTCTCGTTACCTCACCATGAACAGATCCGGGAACAAAGGCATAACTTTTTCGAAGACTTTACTTTACCTCTTAAACTCATACAGGTGATGTCCCAGGAGTGTTTTGATAAGACTGAAGTCTGACGCTCGGATGTGAAACAAACGTCCAAAGGTTCAGCGTCAAACATTTGCCGGCCCGCTGCAAAGACTAATTCCTCACTGACAGGAATATAGTTGAAAAGCACACTGGAGCTGAAAGAATCTGAACCAGCTGGGGGAATACGGAGTGTGCATGACCTGGACACTTAACCTTTAACCTTGTGTTTGGATCACGTGCCAGCTAGATGCACCATACCGACTTTTGGTACTCAGCTTCTCTGAGGTTTGTCTCGAAAGTGGATTTGAAGACATAAAACTAGTCTTGTTCTATTAATGGGCCTGGTATTTGCGACAACATGTGTCCAGATGTCTGCCAAGAGTTCCCAGACAGACAGATCTGAGCATTACCATGAAGTCAAGTTTCCCAAGAAAGAGAGGTCCATCAAAGCGGGGCTCGAGGTGGATTTATGATGTCCCCTAATACTCTCTGAGTAACCCGGGGGGCGACAGAGGATTATTTGAGGTTCAGTTTGCATCCAAAGAGGAGTTTAAAACCCTCAGACTGTAGCAACTACCCCACTGACCTCCGACTCTAATCCCTATGACCGCCAGTACTTAAAAGACATCTGACACATGTGCCCCCCAAAGCTTGAAGGCAACTGCTTGCAGGAAACCTGAGATGAATGCAGAAACAGAACACAATCAGGAGTTTCCAAGCATGACAAAACTGTAGTCTGCTGTTGTTAATTAGTGAATTTTAGGGATCAGTAGAACTATAAGGGTGCAAAGAGATTCTTTAACGAGATATCGAACTATAAAAGTACTTTCAGAAGACGACATTACACAGCTAGCAAGTGGTGTGCTATGCTGATGATACATATATGAAGTGATGATGGAGGGTGGCAGATGATCAAAAATGTGTCTTGATGGGGGACATGTGGGAGTGGACAATCTGTCTCACAAAAATAAAACACTAATAATAATAAAAAAAGATCAATGACACTGGTTGATTTCGTTTGGGGATTAACAAAGTAACATGACATTTAATTTACTTAGCCACTTTTTCTTTGAACTAATGTCAGCAGACTCATGAACTGTAGCCAGCTCGACTAATCAGATAATCAGATTACAAATATTGAGCAGGGGCTGTCATCTCAACCCTTAAGAAGAGACCAAATCTCCATCAGATTTCACAACTATGGATTTCTGTACTATTGTCATCAAGGACAATAAAAGGTTTTAATAGCTTTTAAAGAATATAAAGATGATGTATCAGCATAGAGTCACTTAGTGCAAAAAGCTTTACTTTTACTCTACAGCCAAGCCAAGGGCCAGATAGAGGATCTGGGCCTTGAAGTAAAACATGTTAAATGTCCAAAATGTTTTATTTGTGGCTTTCTGTCAACAGATTTAAGCAACATCTATGGAGCTGATGAGGATCAGTCAGTGCTAGTGGTGAAATGCTGCTTTTTTTATTAAGGTTTGATTGCTTAAATTTGATGATTAGTACCACTGAGCCATCCAACTATTTTTTAGATATTCTGTCATAAACCTGTTTGCTTGAATATTAGTTTATTACACTTTACCCAATGGACACCAGGGTCATTTATATTTCCCTTCCCCAGCCTAATGAAAAAAATTTTAACTTTTTAAAAGGAACACCAAAGACATCTTTAGCTTTTATGAATTTTCACTTTAAAGTTAAAAAATTTCATTGAAAAAATGGGAAAAAAAATTCCTTTTGCCCAAAAATACTTTGCTTTTTTACCCATGGATACGACCAAGCCGGATCTTAGCAGAATGCTGATTAGTTGCTAAATCAATTCCCACTAGGGATCAAACGAGATGTTGTGGCACGCGATCTCTCATTATGAAAATGTGACTACATTTGTTTCAGAAGGCACTGTCCAGCTGCAGTCAATGTGATTTAATCTGGTAAAAATAGCAGTAAAGTTTCCTTTACCTGTTTTAAAATGTTTTTGTGGCAAAGACTAGTAGTTTTCTTTTCACAAATCACAAACAGTTTTTAAATCATAAGTCTAACATATTCCATTCCAGATTTTTATGCACATCTAATTCTAAGGGTGTCCTAATACTAAAAAAAACATTTAAAAGTTTGCTCAGTCTTTTAGTCCCGAGATGCTATTTGTGAGGACAGAAACGGCAGGAGTAAACCAGCTGTCAGTGCTTATAAATCACTCATATCACCTGTCACTCTGTCAACATTGTTCTTCCATTGAGAACCCAAAATGCAGCCACTCAAAACATTTAAAAGTGATAGAAGTTTCTCTAAGTGCTAAATTAACACGACGAGTACACTTTCTTAGTTGACTCTCTTAATGCAACAGGATGCCTCAAGAACTACTTACCTGCTTACTTCAAAATAAGAGTCTCAAAAACGATTACACAGTGTCAAATCTTAAGCACCTACTTTCATATCAGGTACTTATAATGATGAGCTTAGCCTTGCTTCACCAAATGAAGTCTCAGACTGACAGCAACTGTAAAGCACTTCACAAGACAGACTTCAGTTTGCTAAAAAAAAATAATTGTGGAACCTGCAAGGTCTTTAAGGCTTTCTCAAGACTACTTTGGATTTAATTTAGAAAGATTTAAATATGTATTTTGAACCCATCCTATTTTTCTCAAAAATGTTGTTAAAATCTCATATTTTTCTTGTGAGCCCAATGTCATCAATTGTTTCAAATGTATCATTAACCACTAATTTGCACTTCTGTCTCGGTTTCCCTTCACCTGTTCAAGTAAACGATATGTTCTCTGAATGCCATGGAGAAAGGCCTATATTTTAAAACATTACAACTGATTACCATAGTTAAGATTGAGCCCAAATGGAACACGTCCTTATGAATTACACGGCTTTAAACCCTACAGCTCTGGATCATTTCACTCCAAACTTCTGAAAGCTTAGGAGAACAACCCTTGTTCAGAGCGTCCACACAGCTAATCTCTTCCCACTGCAACAAAACAGCAGGAAGCACCTTTCCAAAGTGCCACCGACAGGAAGCAATCTGCATATCTATGGACTTGTCAGGACTGGAGTCACGCGTCACCATGGTGAGTGTTTGTTTAGAGCTGGTGGAAGAGTTAGAGTGAGCTTATCCATCTGGGCAGGGAGCTCAAACATCTACAGCAAAAAATACATCCAGCGCTGCTGTTTTCACATCACCACAATGACTGGATCTGAGCCCCTCCAGCCCCCTTTACATCGATTCCTTTGTACCAAGCAGGAAAGCAACTATATAAAACAAAGGGGGTGTTTATAATCTGCAAGGATGTGTTTAAATGAGAGGCCCCTGCAGCCACTGGGAGGGAATGCAGGAAAATACTGGTCACTGAGGGAATCAGACCAGTAGTAGCTTCTAGTGAAATCAAGTAAAGAAAAATCTACTAATAGTCTCATAATTCAGGAATAAAACCAGTAACAAAGAAGTGTGTCATTCTCTTAATGACAGCACAGGTCAGCTTTTCCACACTGAAAAAGCAAGTCTGTCCCAACACTCCTGCACATCTGCTCAAGATCCCAGAGACACAGCAAAGAGGCTGCAGTTCAAATTAAAGGCATAAACTTATTATTAATTATATTACATCAGCCATGCAGTTTCAACAAATGCCTCCCAGAAAATATTCTTAGTTGAAAAGGTAACAATCCAACCTGTCTCCATTGGTCTATAGGCAATCCCGTTCTCCTTGAGATGTGGCTCCTCTGCAATGACTCTCCTCCTCTGCACACACTCTTTAAACCTTCCCCTCCTGCTCTGACTTCGGGACCCTCCCCACATCCCTCCTCCAGGACATCTAAGCCTCTCCTGACTGGCTGAGCCTACAGCGGAGCTACGCGACTTCAGAGGGTCCACATGGTGGCCATATTTCGGCGCCGAATCTGGGTTAAAAAAACAAGTGGCGGAACAGCAGAAGGGCTTTCTTCCCTTTTCCCTTTCAGCCTCAGTTTCTCTCACCTTCTCTCTCATCACTCAAATTTTCCATCTCTTCACATTTTCATCCACCTAAGTGAACCTCTTACTATCAGTTCCACTGACAAAGGAATTTACACTTTCTCAAACATAAAGAGTACCCCACGAACCATAGCTGTGGATAGGAACTGCACTGATTTTAACTGCATTTGATATTAAAATATGTAATACAATCCTTTCAATATAGACTAATTACATACTTAACTTGTACATTATGTATATCCATATAAGCCTTAATTAGATGTAATACAGCATTCTTTACATCTAAAAAAATATTTTTCAATTTATATTGCTGGAGTTTGCTTGTTCTCCCTGTGCATGCCTGGGTTCTCTCCTGGTACTCCGGCTTGATTGCTTTCAGAAGGTTTGAAAAGAGTGACACCTAACTTCTGACAATTTTGCCTAATATACTGCCTATATACTGCTATAATTTCAGTGTCAGGTATTGGTATAAATATGTCTCAGAGGGTTGTTTTGTATTAAATCTGATCAAAAGTACATGCTGTGTTGTCGAATGTAAATTTTCCACTAGAGCTTTAGTTGCATAAACTACTTGAGGTTTATGACTCAAGTCACTTTGAAAAACAGTAAGAACTTTGAAGGAAGTGTACATGTTGTGTAACTGTATGCAAACTTTAACTGACCATGGATAATAAAAGTACAGTATTGCAAAGCTTAACTTATCGGAAAAAGAAATAGCTGGGACAATAGTTTGTGCTTATTTGATTTTTGGAAAGGTTTCTGTCTGTAGATTTCACATAGAGACACAAAGCTTGTCTGGTTGAAGTCACTGTTAACCGAACCCTGAACCACAACAAACACAGATCCCCTTACATCCTTCTTCAGCCCTGTGTAAACATACGACTGCCTGATTTGTTAATTGACTGGTTTAGCAGATGGTTCCACGCCTGACTAATGCTTCGCCTTTCTCCAGCTGGTGGGAGAAAAGTGTCCCAGGACTTCTTATGGCAGCATTCAGCCAATACTGCTGTCAGCTACAGCGTTTGACTCACAAATGAGTTCCATATGAAGATGGAAAAAGGGGGCCGACTCAAACAGGAAGAGAAACCGAAAAGTTGATCAGTCACTGAAACACACAATGGAAAGCTCGAGATGGAGGATTGTCTTATCAGCCTGGAAGAAAGTTGGGCTGCTGCAGTTCAAAAGCCTTTAAATGAGAAAGTCTGTAAACTAAAACTAGTAAAAGTTCTCCTGTGACCCGTTTCTATTAAACCCTGGTACCTCATTCTCATGCTGTGGTTGTATTGGAAGAGTTTAATGGGCCATTTAAAAGACACACACTTTAACTAAAATGTCTAACATATCAGAATAAATGCTTTTCCTCAAAAACAAAACACTGGCTGTTCACTAATTCCACTCAGTTAATCCTGTTGATGCCTGCCAACTTTCCATTTTTGCACTAAATGCAGTTTACAGTGCCAACGCTGGAGATTTACCTCTGCTTTCATCTCGACAAACAATGGCTTCTTGCACTAAAAACATGATTTATTTTTTGAGGCAACAAAACCCTACTATAGTTAGCATGATAATCAAGCTATCGATACATTTTCTCTGGTGAAATGGTACGGTTTTAATGCTTCCACCAGAATCTTTCTGAAACATTTGCTAAATACAGTATATTCTTGATGCTTACAACGGCTACAAGCATGATGGTAATTGTTCACCAAAAGGTAAGGATATTTAAATAATATACCATTTAGACTGTCACCATCTCTTTTACAAAGAACTTCTTATTCAGTTTTCAAAAACCCATTTTGTGACAAAGGGATGAAATTTTAAAGGGGTCTTAATGCTTAAAAAAAGCATCAAAAGAGTCCAAAATGCATTTGAAAAATTTTGCTGTTCAGTGGGGAATAATCCACTTCAGGTTTGACGGACCCAAACCACTAAAAAGCCCTTTAGTTTATCTCTATTTCGGAATGGGATACTAGAATCAGATCCCAACTTTAGCTCTGTTAGCATGCCACAGTGTAACGGTCGTATTTTCTTCCACTGGGGGGTCGCCAAACATGCAAATATGTCCAAGCAAACCACTTTAAGGGTCAAATGACATAACTTATTAATCAAATCATTATTATTTTCTCCAACATCTGGGGCGAAAGTGGTTCAGGGGGTAAAGGTTTGTCCTGTAACCGGTGGGTTGCCGGTTCAAACCCCTACCTCGTCCGTCTCAGTCGATGTGTCCTGGTGCAAGTTACTTCACCTTCAATGTTCTCATGTGTTTCATTTCCAGTTGACTCCGTGGGTGTGCGTTTTATTGCTAAGCAAGAACTTTGAGTTGTTCTGTTTTGCCTTCATTCGGGGCTGCTTATCGGTAAACTGATAAATGCCTTGCTGTTCACAGCCATAAACAGAAAATACTTTATTCCATGAACATTTGCCCTTTTGACTTAGAATATTAAACATCATTGTTAAAACTGGTTTAATTTAAATCCTACCATGTCTGCAGTCTGTTTATATTCTCCGTGCCATTAGAACCTTGCTGTTAGCAGGCCTGGTTCTAGTATACCATGTAGGTGCTTTGAACTTGCACATACTATCCATGCCAAGACTTGACCACAAATCATCTAACAAACAGAGAGAGAAGCCATCTGCAAACGTGAGGCGAGAGTGAAGAGGACCAGAGAAGTTTCTTCCAGGAGTAATGGGAGCTCTTACTCTCACATCAAAGAATGAGGATCTGACAGGAAGAAAGATTCCCATGTACAACACATGCCAAGCTAACGCGTCTTTTGCATCGATTCAACCAAGTGGCCTGAAGTGTTCCTTGGAGCTGCTGGTCATTCATCTTTTCCTGTCACACTTTGGTCAGTATGGTCAGCTAGATCTAAAGAAAGAAGATGACTGTGAAGCAAAGCAGGGAAACAACAGCTAACAAATAACAGGTTGGACTATGAAATCAAACTGACAGGTTAGCCTAAAAGTCTATCAAGAAAATTTATTGAGTGAGCAAAACATGAAACCCTTTTCTTTGGTGCTCTGTTCTAAGTAAGGCATGTAAGGGATAATAATTTATTAATGACATTTATTGATTGACCGAACACCCTTAATTGGAATAAAGAGTTGTAACCTATGGTGATAAAATTACCACTGTAGTGGTGTTTTTGCCAAGTCATATATACATATAAAATTAGTTTATCAAAAGAAATAAAATAAGCAAAAAGTAGAGTGGTTTTGCATAGTTTCAACCTCTGATTGCAGCTAAAATAGCTGCCCCCCTGCTAGCCATTTTCCTCCACCTTTGTGTTGGTCTGCCATATAAAATCTTAATAAAAACATTGAAGATTGATGTAACAAACTGCAAAAAATGTAACTGTGTGAAGACATCTTCATGGCACTATATTCATGTACAATGTAGTAGTGAAACATTATTGCTATGGTAATGTTAATGTAAATGTCATTGCAAACCTTAGTTTTTTTATACTTAAGCCAAAGTTTGTGAAAGAAAGAAAGAAAGAAAGAAAGAAAGAAAGAAAGAAAGAAAGAAAGAAAGAAAGAAAGAAAGAAAGAAAATTTCAGGAGGAACAAACATTTAAACCAGTGTAACCAAATGCTTTGTTTTGGCTTGTGTCTCAACAATATTCACAGACATACCTCAGATATCTCAATGAGGTTTTTATCGCCACGTGTTTTCAGTTGGAGGTGCGCCTGTCTTTGTTGCATCATTTCTCAGCCCAGCCACCCTGAGGACACCAAGCAGAGATAGCAGGGCAGCAGAAAGAGATGGGCCACCAAGAAGGATGTATGAAAAGAGATGAATAAATACAATGGCAGTACCAGAGCTTGTCTCCTAGAGTTTCGGACGTTTCCACTTGAGAAAATCAGGATGACGGATGTGCTATTAAAAAGTACGTTAAAAACAGCAACTGCAAAAAGACAGACACGGTAAGAGAGTCCAAAACCCTGCCCATTGTGGCTTTTTAATGAAACGGAATATCTGCCCCAGAAAAGCAGAGATCTGTGCCGTCAAACAGCAGATATGCAGTGACAAATTGAATCCTCAGCGCTATACGTTTGCCTGTCTGCAGAATCATAAAAGTCTGAGTTGAGTTTGAATCCCACAGAGGGAGCTGCTGCAACCATCTGGCCACTTCAAGAGCGCATTCGCAGCCACATGGAGACATGTTTGACATACACACGCAGAAGAAAAAAAACTGGACCACATGTCATGGTCAGATCTTTTTTATTCATTGATCATTATTTAATCTAAACAAAATCTAGCCTCCCACAACCACGTTCTCGTACCTCTGGTGAAAGGGCATAAGCCAACTGATCAGAGTCCTTTTAGGTGCATCTATTTGTATTTTGTTGTTTTTTTCCTCTATAATCATCTGTTTTTAATCAAATTCCCCTTCAAAGGTGTTCGGTTGTATTCTGTATGGCTGCAGGTAAATCTTGGAGTCGCATGGATAGCAGGAAATTCTGGCAACAACGAAACACATGGAAGCTTTTTGCCAGGAGGACGAGGGCAAAGTGGAAACGAACTGAAATCTATCTACGCTGAAGTTGATCAGCTCAATTCTTGTGCCTCTTGTGATGTCAACGACATATTATTCGCGAACATATAATTTCCTTTGCTTCCCATGAACACCTTCTAATCATATCTACTAATGCTCTCAGTGATATAGTATACATAATTAATATTATATATGTAGTATATGATATAGGTACTATATAATATATGGATATATATATATATATATATATATATATATATATCTATATATATTATATATATATAGATTATATATATAGATATAGTGTCATATATATAAGACATATATATATACAGTATACTATTAGATATATACATATATTATATATAATATATATGTACTATATATATAGTAAATAATATATGTTTTTTTTTTTTTGCTATATATATATATAGATAAGATAGAAGATCTATATACATATATGATATTATATATATATATTATATATATATATATATATAATAGAGTATATAGTTATATAGATATATATATATAGATATATATATATATATATATATATATATTATAGATATATATATATATATATGATATATATATATATATACACACACCAATAGTATAATACAAATTATTTTTAAAGTGATGATACTGCATCAAGTACATGTTTCAAATAGGACCTCATTCCATCATGTTTAAGCTATACACTCTTGTCACTAGAACTGACACTTCAACATGTCTTTGTGTAAGAGTGTTATCTGTGTGGCATTATTGTTAATTTATTAACTGTCAGGGCAGCATGGCTGGATCATAAACACGCGGATGTGTCCAAGGTGAGAAAATCCCTGTGCTCAGCACCTAGGGAAGAAAGGCAGAAGCGTGGGAAAGAAACCTGAAAGACGGTGGAAATAATAGAGCGCATGCTTGAGTGTTGAACAGACCTACAGTATAGCTTTTCGGGCTTTAGGGAGTACACCTGCCAGAGGTGTGGGACGAACCCGTCGAACACGGAGGTGCCAATGAGAAATAGCACCTCTGACTGTGAGGAAAATTCGGAGGAGCTGTAGTGAAAATAACACTATAGGAAGAAAAAGAAAACAATCTTATGTATCCCACGAGCCTTGTTTTACAGTAAATACTTATGTGGTACATAATAAAAACTCTGCACATGAGCACACATGGATCTAAGTGGAAGAAACGCATATTTCTCTTTGATCTTATGGTACAAGGTTACTGTTTCCCTTGAAAACATCTGTTGATGCAATTTGACCAACTGTATGTCAGAGTGGTTGAGAGCTGACATGAAGCAGGAGTCATTCTGCTCAGAGGGATGGTGGGGTGGGGTGTGGAGGGGGGAATCCTTCAAATGTGCCTCTGAGAGAGGAAGGTCAACAATGTCTCATCTCCTCATACTGACCAGAACACCCGTAGTCCACTGAGCCCCTGCAGGAAAGGCAGACGTATACAATACAAAGCCCGTCTGACTATTTTCCCTGGCCTCAAAGTGGGTTGGTTCAGGCCAGCGCCAACCTACAGTCTAAGAACGGACCTAGTATAGGTACTTTATTGCCGGAGAGTCTCCACATCTCGAATAACATTTGTATGGCCTCATGTTGAGCAGCACATATGAGCTGGATATCTGAGCTGAGGGATAAAGACACTGAGGAGCAGCAGCAAAACAGAAATCCATCACAGAGCTGGAACAAGAGCGAGATCACAACGGAGCAAAGAGCAAGACTGGAATAACCATTATTAAAAAAAGTCAAAATAGAAAAAAAAAAAACTCCTTAAAATGCCTACAAACACGTCTTCATGCTGTCCTAATTAGGCTTCATCAGTAAATCACATCTATATTAGCATCTAAGTTTGAACCTGTAAGCCTTTTGTATGTGATTTAGTAGGCATTTCGCTTTGCTTATATTGTTGAAAGATACGACAAGGTAAGGACAAACTCTTTTCAGCTTTCGACCAAGTCTTGCTAGGCAACTGAAGCTCTGGCTGAAAGGCGGCCTCACCACAATGCCAAGTTTAGATGGACTGGGTAAGGCGGTAACATTTTAAAATGTATGTTCACGACCATCATTCAAGCTTCAGCTGTCCTACGTGACATCTTCAAGAACTTCTGCTATAGACACTTCTAGATTGATTGCTGGAATACTCACTCTAAAGCAAACCATGTTAAAAAAGTATGCAAAAACATTGTGAGCTAAAAAATCAGAAGTCGTGTTTGTTAGCTTAAAATACAGATCACTGTGATACATTGTATTATGTTGCAATGTATTTTTTACAAATGCAACAGTTATAGATGATGCATGATAGAGAAAGTGATGTAGGAGTCTCAAAGGAGAGCGAGACTCTCGATAATAATTACTCATCTTGATTGTTGCAACTCCTAAGTAAGGAAAGTAGCGACTGGCTGTCCTAAAAGTTGCTGGGAGTCGCTAAACGATATCACCTCCCAATTTGCCTAATTGAGATTCACGAAGCAAATGCAATGATTCCTTCTAGTGCAGATATTTATTTTAGACAATATAACAATGTAGAAGAAGTCAGTAGGAGCTTTGCAAACAACTTTAAAATTTACTTGAAGTTCTGAAGGTACAGATTAGCGCTATGACATACTCTTCCTCAAGTAGGTAAGGGTCTGCCTGTACTATGCAATCTAAAAGTCATCAAAAATGTGACAATATTATCCGTATGAGAGTATACTTTAAGGTTAGGCGTCTTTTAATTGGAAGCTATGCATTCAGCTTTCTTATGCCTGTAGATCTATTTGGTGACACGTTCGTTTGTTAAATGCTTTAGCATTAAATATTTCATAGAAGGTAAAAGACGGTGAGTGAGCTGGTAAAGTCTAGCTTAAGTACAAACTAAGTTTTTTCACTGTCAAAACTGCAGACGCCAGTCAGAAACAAGTTTTTTATAAAATCATGTGATTAAAATATGAAGTTTTGTAAAAATTTTCTTCACTAGTAGTACTAGAGTGGTCAATATTTAGCTAGATGAACCCAATTAGCAGAAAGAATAAGCTAAACTCACAGTAGTGTTTTGTGTTTTGGTACTGAACCCACAATATGTATTCATGTTTTCCTAATATCGTGCTGCCCTAATTCCTTATTATCTATCTATTATAATATAATATCTATTATAATAATAATAAATAATTTCTACGCGGCACATGGAATCACGATAAGATAGCGCTAGGATTTCATGTACCATCGAAAACTATTTTAGTATTATTAATTATTGTAGCCCCTATTCATTCGCATCATAGTAAATTTACATGCTAACACTATCGTGAAGATCCAATTACTAAAGCGCTGCACTAAGAAGATGTATATCAAAAGTAAAATGTATGCGTCCTAGTGAGATTACCATTTTGGCAGAAGATTTGTACACTTTCAAACAAATATATATTGAAAATGTGATCTCTACTTGCAGTATCCAAACAAGTGAAAGCCCAGTGTTCGCTTTTATGTTCTTTTAATTTGTCAGTATACCACTATCTGAAAAAGCCCTTGAAGAAATTCTTCACACTTCTTTCCTCTGACAGCTGATTAACTGAGGAGCCCTGAGGCCTCCAAACACTCCCCCTATGTCAAGGAGTCAAAGTATTTGAGGCCCTCAAGGCTAACACTGTTTCCATTATGCTTAACCATGACCGGCCCCACCTTTGCCTTGCTTACTGCCCTCGGGGGGCCACAAACAAGAACAAAGTTCCTCCACTTGAAATCCTATTTTGTGGCCCTTATTTGAAAAAAAAAAGTCACTCTGTTAAGCTGAGTGCGCTCAGGATTTGGCCCTATAGGTGTTGTTTTCGCTTTGTTTTCTGCTTGGGGAGACTGAAGTTTAATCCTAACTTCCCTGTAGCTCTGACCTTCCTGCTCCCAGTAGAGCTTTCCCACAATAGCACAAAACAGCCTAAACTCCCCCGCAAACCAAGACCTAGGAGCGTGCTTCACCCAAACGCTCCTGGGGGCAGGGCTGATGCTGCTGTGGGCACTCTGAGCTCAACTGGATCCTCTGCTCCAAATCAAAAAGTAAGCACTGCTAAGAAGCACTGGCAACACCCTCTCTCTCTCTCAGTTATGTTTTGGATAATAAAAGTATCAAGTGATATCATCCCCGCTCTCAGCAAAGAAACACTAGAAAAGGAAGTTAGGAGACGAGCTATGAGGACAAATAAGGAGAGGCGAAAAAAGACAGAGGGAAAACAAAGACGAGATGGGAATGTGAGAAATGAAGAAGTGTGTTGCTATCGTTAGGCTGGTTTCGGGGGAGTACAATGAGACGTGTAGATACACAGACTAGCAGACAAAGACATGAGTGCTGAAGTGTATAGAAGAAGTCAAGCTCTTTTTCTAAAAACCTAACAGAATCTTGTTCATGTCAGATTATACCACAGCAATATCCTGCAGACACAAGAGGAAAATCTAGTCTGATACTGTTACTGTCTATCTGAAGAATAAATGAACTAAGGCATTACCTGGTTCACAACTAGTGACAGAAATGAACCAGTTTGAAACGATCTGACCAAGATTAAGGTGCAACCTGAACATTAAATGTTTGATATCAGTAAAAACAAGGACGAGATAACAGGAAGTGAGCTGCTGACATGAACTTTCCCTATTCTAATGGCGCAGCGACAAACTAGTCGTTTGTTTATCATGATAGCTGGGGCTTTCCAGTTCAATGGCCTTCACAGGTGGCCCTGCTCAGTATATCCAGCTCCATTGTTTTTTTTTATATTTCAAAAACAACCCCCCTCCCCTTCCCCCGTCCCACTTCCTCATCACCAGATAAATATACATGATTGATTTTAAGCTTTGGTGAGGCAGAGGAGTCTATAAATCCCAGCTAATTAGTTTTGCAGGGCAGTATAAAATATTAGGTTCTGTAAGAAATTAGGAATAAGCAAAAAACAATTTTGTTTTCAGAATTTGTGTCTGAAAACAAAATGCAGAGGACAAATCTCTAAATTCGGAGAGAGGTTTGTGTGTTTAGAGATAATCTCATACTGAAACTGAAACAAACTGTGTCCAAGTTTCACCAATCCAGTGGCTGATCTGAGGTAAAATTGAAGAATATTTTTCATTATTCCATCCAGATTTTGCAAAGCTCCAGATTCCCTGATAGCAAAACAGACCCACAACATGGTGCTACCACCACCATGCTCAACAGCTGGTACAGTGTTGAGTTTCAAAGCTCCGTCGTTACTTTTCTAATCATAATTCTTGCCATTGTGACCAAAAAGCTCAATCTTTGTCTTGTCTAAGCACAAAACTTTCTCCAGAAGGTATTTGGCTCCACGCGGGCAGCTGCAAATTCCAGTTGAACTTGAATGTGTTGATTTTGCTGTTGAAGAGCCTTCACTGTGGACAGTGAGAGTGGTGTTCCAACAGTTTCCAGTATATGGCTGGAACAGTTCACTTTCATCGAAGTCTGCCAATTTAGGTGGGTGCTTAAAAGTTGATGTTCCAACCTGATCCCAAACACACTTCAAAAATGGTCTAAGCAGTCAATATTAGACTTCTCGAATGACCTTCTCAAAGCCCCATTCCCAACCTTATAGAACATTGGTGGCCTGTGCTTAAAATCTGGAGTCTGTGTTACGCAAACCAACCATTTTAAATGTCTTTCACCAATTAGGCTGAGAAGAATAATCAAAGATTCAACCAGAATTATGCCAGTAGCTTGCTGATGGTAACAAAAAGGTATTGATTGAGATACAACTCAAGATTTTAAGTTTCTTTCAAATCTTCAGAAAGATTATTTTAAAAACATATGTCAGAATGTTCATAGTACAATTCTAATGTATCCGGTAACAATTTGAGTTTAGAGTGACAGACTTGAAAAGGTTTTCAGGCAGAGGGATGTTAGGTAACATATGCTAGAACCGTTGAGGCCATGGGAACACATGGTATTTCCACTTGGAAGAAGTGTCAGAAACCCCAATAATATCATCACAAGAATAACAGGAAACTGTGTTTGCATTCATATTGTCTTTCTCCAGAGGAAAAGGTTTATTTTGGACTCACAGGTCAGGTGGATACAGGGCCGGACTCACTCATTAGCAGCCCTTGTAAAATCTGTAGAAAACCTTAAAAGTTTATCTTTTGATGTACTAGTATAATCCAATATTGAATCATGAGCACATTTATTTAATGGGGGAAACATAACTTTAGGTCTTAATTTCATTGAAACTGTGTACTTTTCTTAGATGAGACTAAGATTAAGCTTTTCACCAACAAACACTTCTGGTAGTTTTGATGTGAAGCAAAGGATGTTTATATGGAAAAGCACCTCATGCCTAGTGTAATCTACGTTGGAGGATCTGTGATGCTGTATACCAGTTTCTATTCCAAAAGCCATGAGAACCTTGTTAGAGAAAAGAAGGAAGTCAGAAAGCACAACTCCAAAGTAGAAAAAAGGGGATGAATGTATGAGTGCATGGTTCTGAAGGAGCTCAAAAAAATCCAGATAACCAGCACTCCAAGAAATTCTTAAAATTTAACATGGGGAGAACCTTGTTAGAGACCATGGTATCATGAACTCTATGATACACCAACAGAGTTTCAATAAAACTAAAAACTTTATTCTGAAAACTGAAAATGGATCATCAATGAGTTTTCAACAGGATAATGATCCAAAACATGTAGTTAAATTAACAGAAAAACGGTTCACAGACAACATAATCAGCCTTCTTCCATGGCTATCTCAGTCCTTGAATTGAGATGGACCTAATTTTAATTTCGGTCATTTGATTCAGCTGCATTGGATCAGGGATAAATCTAAAAGTTGCAGGACACCAACCCCCAAGGACCTGGAGCTTCAGACCCCTGATCTACAGGGATTGTGCAAAGATGAATGGTCAAAGATCCCTCTCTCTGCATGCCCCGACCTTATGAAATGTTCCAGGAAAAGTCGAAGTGCTGTCCTACTGGTAAAGGGGGTCCTGCAAAGTGTTGACTGTAAGGGTGCCAAAAAGTGTGGAAATAATTATTTTGTTCAAAACAGTTACTTCTTAACAGTTTCCCTACTAAAAAATATTCTTAAAGTAAAGGTTTGAGTTTTCTAAAATGTTCAGTCTGAGATTATGCTTTCTGCAATAAAAGATTTGTTTTTTTTAAGATTTTATGTATTGTGGCAAGCACTGCATATAATGTAAATTATATTTAAGGGCAAATATGCAAAACACCAACCTCTTGTGTGGAATCCGATAGTGAACAGGCAAGTCTCCTCAGGAAAAGCCAGATGATGTCAGACTTCTCTCTTGAAGTTGCACAACCTGAAGAAAACAGCCGAAATAAAAGAGTGCTGAGTCCAAACGACAAAACCATACCGTCTCCAGAGGCAACAGTTTAGTCATCATTGGCTCCCCAGCAGTAACAAGCATCCTTTTCTCATTGCTCATTTGTATTTTCCATCTAAACATGTCACGGGGAAGAAAGTGCACCTGGAGAAACTTAATCTTTTTCACATGTTCATAAAAACAAGAGCAAAGCTGATGCCTGCGACGCTTGTTAGGACAAAGTTGCATAATGTTGAGTACAACATAATAGTTTGCATTAGATCTGTAAGAAAGCAAGGAGTTAATCACTGGCTGATGGCTAGCTTTAGCTTGATGGAACACAAACCTAAAATTTACTAGCGTCACTGCTGTAGTTATATCTCTTATATTTCCAACTGAATGTGACATTGTTTATTCTAACGTTAACTTTTAAAACCAGACTAGTTGGAACTGAACCGAGACTGATTTATATGGATCACGTCGAACAGAAGCAGGCTTTTGGTCACATTTAATTTGCAAACTGCTGAGACAGCCCCTTTGCAACAGTTTATACCGATATCCATCAATATTGTTAAGCCAATAAACCACTAATTGAATAGAATTTGAAAGGTCTGCCCTGTAGGCATAATGGACCTATAGAAAGTTATAGCTTTATCTTTCCCTTGCTCTCTATAAGTAGCTTTTAGCTTTATGCTTCACAAGATTCCTGTTTGGATTCGGTTATCTCAGCTCATATCATTTCCAGCCACAGCAGGCAGCTGTTTCTCTATTGGTGCATGACAACCCCACTTGTTTGGTAACATGTCACATACCAAGCTAGCATCTTGTTATGGATCATTCAGCAGTTTAAAACAAAAGCTGGAAGAGACCAAGTAAAACATAATGTAGACGCCATATTGAAGTTATACGCATAAGGAATCCAATTCCAAATTAACGCTAAGGCTGAAGCTGTGTATCCACAGCATGCTTAAGGCCACACATTGTTTCTGAGGACCCGGCAGGCCTGCCCTCACTCTGTTAGGCTAACATCTTAATACTATATCACCATACTTCAAGTTAGCTCTGAGAGGCTTAATGTTCACTGTTAAGTTTTTGTTGCAAAGGCCTTTTATTTAGATATTTATATTAGAAGCTAATTCTAAAATTCTGCAAAACTAGAGCAAAAATCTGAAATGTCTGTCTGCCTCTTACACAAAATAGTGCCCACAAGATGGAAGGACAAACATTTACTTCTAAATGGTATATGATTTTCAAACAGATGAAAATTCTGAATAACAGCAACTGTTTTGCAACAGGCCAGATGCGAAATATTCAGCAGCTTAAAACATGAGCTGGTCAGGAAACCAAATAAAAACCAAAAGTAGACAGCATATTACATTTTTATGCATTATGTGTCTAGAACCTTGACTGTCATTGAGTTGTTTCTGAGGAACCGGCAGCCCCACCCACACCAAGTAAAGATGAACTAGGCTAACATCTTTATACATAGGCTACTTCAAGCTAGCTCTGGGAAATTGAATGTTCATTAGTTATGTTTTGCTATTGAGAGTTTTTGTTACTGGAATACTCAAGTAACGCCTAAAAGTTGCACAATTAGAACAGAAATCAGAACATTATGTTAGCCTCTGTTCATGCTAGGTTAACTAGTGGTTGAGGCAATTTTGAGGTCACCAAAAACTGTGCATATTTGCACAAATTCCAAAAAGAAGGAATGGTTTTAGCGTTTTCAAAAATTTCAAACACGAATATTATGAAAAATCAGTAGGTCTACCGCTTTCTACAGACCCACTGTAACACATTGACTGCTTTGCAACATGTTAGATGCTAGATTGAGGAGGACTTGGCAGCTTAAAACATAGGCTGACAAGGAAACTAAACTAAAACCACAACTAGACAGGGATATAAAAGTTATATGCACTCTAATAACTTGTAAGGTCGTCGTGTATCAGCTGGAAGTGTATAGCCTGTCATTGCCTTGTCAAACACAAAAAAATACAAAACAATTTCTAAGATAAAAAACTCAAACAAGAGAGGTGGTTCACCAATACAAATTTCCAGGAACCCCAAAAATACCAAGCAGAAACAAATTGTATCTCTTAATCATCTTAACAATTGGTGAGCATAAAATGAAATTGATCACAAGTTTCGAGCTTACAAACATGTTTCTGTTGTCACCAGAGGATTCAAGCTACTTTACCTGCTTCATACAAATGGCACACAAATGTCAAACTGCAGATAATTAACTAATGGCTGACTGATTTCCTCCATTTTGCATGACTTTTGGAAGTCTTCTAATACATAATGTCAACTCAGCACAGCACTCAGCTCAGTTAACCCTCAGATTAGAGTGTCACTTACTGAAAATGGCTGAGAAATGCTAACACCGGCTCAAAGGACGTGATTAACTAAAAATAGCTCAAGGGTTATGTCTCAGTGTCAACACTTGAATGAATGCTTAATCAATCACTGGTCCCTACAGTGGCCTCAAGGACAGTCAGGTTTACTGGATTGCATAGTGGTAAAACACCTACATTGTTGAAGCTCAACAGAGAGAAATATCCTCTTCTCCCAAGGCATTTAGGATCTCTCATTAATCTCTCTGTGGCTTCTGCATACATCATCTACAAAAAACTATGCATGCGAACACACCATAACTCAGCTGCAGCAAGACATGGGGAAACAACTTATTCCCCAGAGGTATACACAAGCTTGGCGAGAGCCAAAGCAACAGCTGCGAAATGGTCAAGACAACAAAGCTGATAGGAAGTGCTTTTTAAATTATTCATGAACATGCTGAATAGGTTAAGAGGAGTTTTTGGCTGGTATTGTATACATTTAGAGATTTTCTACAGAATATACACATACAAGTAATGGCAATGATATGAAACCTGCATCTTCATTTCTTTCTGTGATTTGGACCTGACATTACATCCATTAACCCATCTATTAGACACTCTACAATTTTTTGACACAAACCAACCAACTTTAAGTTAACATATGATAAAAACTTGAAGGATTTCTAAATATAAGTCTGGGTATGTCCATTAAAAAGTAGCAAGTAATTAATTTGTATTGTAATGTAATAGTAAAGGTGATATTAACACACAATATTTCTTCATAAACTGGAGTCTGTTTCACAAACCACCATAAGGTTGTTTTCGGAATTTGGTTTTGTCTGGTGAAATAAATGTAAGCTGTTACAATGAGTCATAGATATAAATCTGAGTGACTTAAGCTTAACATCTTGTATCTATGTTTGAGACTCTTATAGTGATGTAAAAAAGGAAGTAGTGCTTGAGCTGTTGTGTTGACAGAGTCGACAAAAAAATACAACAGTTGCAGACTCCTTCAACACATTAAATTATTACCTCTGCCAAGGAGGTTATGTTTGTCTTCATTTGGCTGTCCTTCTGTGTGTCTGCTTGCAAAATATCTGAAAAAGCTATGAGTGAATTTGGATGAAATTTTCAGACAAGGTACATATGAGGACAAGGAATAGATGATTAGATGTTGGTGGTGATGTGGAGTGCCATCTGGATCCAGGATTATTTTTGAGGGATTCTTTATCATTGCCAGACCATGGTGCGACAACTTGGAATTCCTACATGATTTATCACCCTGTCAGCAGCTGACATGCAGTGGCCAGAAGCTGACATGTGTCAGAGGCCTTATTGCCTCGGCGGAGGTCTGCCCTCTTTGAGTGCTCTTCTAGTTTAACTGGTAGCATTTTGTATATTGAGAAGAAAAACGAGTTGACAGTCAAGGTAAAAATAATTTGTGACACTGTAAGAATATCCCAACTAGCTAACAGTTTGTCGCTAATGAGCTAGATGTATCTTTATGGCCATATTTCATATTAATTCCTGCTATCCAAGGGTCAAACACTGGCAGGAAAAAAGTGGTGTAATTGTTCCTTTTAGGTCAGCTCTAAGCTGCATGCAGCTTATTGCTCTATTTGCCGGACTCTGTCTCCAAGTACCCCAAATTCTGTGCATCCTCACTCAGTCAGCTGCCTGCCTTCCCAGAAGTGGGCCATTCGACTGAGGCTGCCATCCTTTCCATCCTAACAAAACCCTACCAAGTCAGACAGTTTTAAGAACTTCAGAGAGAACTAGTTAGTTCAAAGTGATGTTATTTAGCCCACTAATGCTCCTTTTCCACTAGTCCCTACTTGGCACAGTTCGATAGGGCCCCCTCGCTCTTTAGGCTTATGTGGAACCGTTGCGGTTCCAACTGTGCCGATTCGTGCTGAAAACGTGACGTCAAAAGACTGTGCATCACTAATTGAATAAGGGGGACGTCACTAGTCACAGCATACATATAACTAACTAACAACTTCAACTGTTAAATGGTTGGACGCTGGGCGTATTGCGTAAATGACCACTATAGCAAGCTAGCTTTAGGTAGTGTTACCCTTCCTTCACACATCCTTTAGCTTGTACCGCTCCATGGCTGCCCTTTCTCTCCTGTACTTATGCAGAGTGCTTCGTCCTGCCGCCCTCAGCGTTCTCTGGCTCTCTTCTTTCATTCTGAGTCTTAAAAAAGCAATAGCAGGTCCTCCATTGTTGTTGTGTTTTCTTCACATACAAATAAAGTCACTTATCAGACTGTGGGGCCGCCTTGCTATTGACAATCCCACACCGAGAACCAAACTGTGTCGAGTAGAAAGGACCCAAGACAAAAAGAGCTGAGTAGGTGCTGATGGAAAAGGGGCAAAAGTAGATTAGGGTGGGACATTAATCTCTATTTGCAGAATTACAGAAAAAAAAAATTATACTCTGATTTGAACAAAACCGAAGAAAATAGTTAGTTTTTTTTGATCGATTTTTCTTCAAGCTCAGCAAAGATGCTGAATTTCAGAGCTTCTAGAATTTCAGCTCCACCAAATCACGAAACAGAAAATGGAAATAGACACTCATGTAGTAGTACTCAACAGAAATGTCAGCAAGACATTCATTCCAGGTCAAGCCTCATGTAATTTGTTCTAAGTCTATTCTCAACTCTGTAATGATGGAAATAAATATGTTTTCATCAGATGCATGCTATTTGGTTCTGGTGCCGTAATTAACGAATTTAAATAAATCAAAACTTTTCCAACCAACTATAAGATCAATCGCTTGAACAGTGGACAGACAAATACGATTTTATAACAAAAACTTGGAATACGCCTTGAATAATAGACTACTTACGCAACAGCTTCCGTAGGATAACTGTGACTTTAACTACACTAATAAACCACATGCTAGCGGGGGCTCTGAATCTGTAATCATGCAATCATAAAACCAACACTGATACCACACTGGCTGTGATTTGGTTCATTAGTAGGCCATTTTCTATAACAAATAAAGAAGGCTAAGAGAAAGCACATGTTACTGATCGGATCCAATAATGGAATCTGCTGCAACATCTGAATAAAGAATCAGACAATGGCAGACTATTTCCTCTCACCCTGTGCTGTGAGCATACATTTGACCTCAAGGGAACCTCAGCAGTTTAAATCTTTGTTGGTCATATTCCAAATTGCCACAGCTGAGAGGATTTTCCACCAAGTGTTACAATCCGACTACTATTTGTGCCCTCTAAAGTAATGCCAGAAAATGCCCCAATGTGCATATAACTCAGTAATCCCTCCCAGTAGAAGCTGTGTTGGATACAAGGCTGTGGAGTTCAGCTGCTGAGCCCCTCCACAGCTGGAGGTTGGCTCTAATGTGGGAACTGAAGGTATGTTCTCTGCAGCCAGGCTCACCACAAAAGGGTCTTTCTTACAGTATTTAAGGGCTCTCGGAACAGGGGATGGAAGGGGTGCATGTAGGTTGCCTTCTTGCAGCAAAGTAGTTTTAGGGAGCACTTTTTATAACAGTTATTACATTTATAATATTTGAAAAATTAGCAAACATCATTAGATTTGCCATTAGTTAAAAGCAGTAGAATGATGATGTGCTGCATTCTTTCTCTACTGAAAGCAATGGCTCATTTCGTTATTATTTCAGGAACTACAATAAGTAGAAGTTCAAACCAAAACTGAGTGAATAGTCAGTAATTCAGTCAGTCAGTCATTTTCTACCGCTTCTTCCATAGTGGGTCGCGGGGGAGCTGGTGCCTATCTCCAGCAGTCTATGGGCGAGAGGCGGGGTACACCCTGGACAGGTCGCCAGTCCATCACAGGGCAACACACAAACAACCATGCACAGACTCATTCATACACCTAAGGGCAATTTAGAGTGACCAATTAACCTAACAGGCCTGTCTTTGGACTGTGGGAGGAAGCCGCAGTACCCGGTGAGAACTTCTGCATGCACGGGGAGAACGTGCAAACTCCATGCAGAAAGTTCCCCGGCCGGGAATCGAACCCTGAACCTTCTTGCTGCAAGGCAACAGTGCTACCAACTGCGCCACCGTGCAGCCCGTCAATAACTCCTTCTCTATTAAAAGAAACTGATTACTTAATTTTTGCAGTGTATATTTTACTGTAAATGTTTGCTGCATCTCTCACCATCCAAGGTTTAATGGTGTGTTTGAGTTCCAAGTCAGGGGGAAGTAAGAGTAAGCTATTAACACTGTATCTATGTTTGAGCCTCTTATTTTCAAGTAGGAAGAAAGTGGACATAGTCAGTTGCAGGATTAAACCATTATTCTGATTTGCAAAAAAGGACGTGCAAAAACTGGGTGTGACTTCATTCCCAAATCAGAGTTCTAAATAAAATACAGTGTTTCACTTTCTATTTACTCTAAAGTCAGATGACATTTCTGTATAACATCCTGTGTGAAGAAATGTATTAAGGTCATTTTAGGACTCGTGACCATGAATGGTCTCCGTTTGTCTTCAGAACTTCCTGATAACTCATTATGGGTTTCCGAAATGTTCTCTCTTATACTTTAAACATGACCATATTCGGCTACCAGGCTGGGACTGTTGAATCTCTATGTCACTGAAAAAAAAAACAAGTTGTGTTTTTCTTATCTCATTTACTGTTTTGCCCTGACAGTTTATTTTTGACTTGTATAGGAGCCCGCTTCTGCACCTGAGTTGAGAGTGATTAGTTATGGCTTTTGAATTATGATTACAAATTATTATTTATATGTTTTATTCTTTCTGTAAAAAAACAGAAACAACCAGAGTATTCTTAGTTTTGCCAAGAATACTGCTAAAATTTCATCTTGTCTCTTTCATGTGAGCTGGGTGTTTTTATACACCCTAATTATTGCATGGAGCATAGAGTAATGCAGCACTGCCCCTACCCAACCTGTTGCTGTGCACTGGTGATCAGCTGGCTGAATGAGGGCTCCTTTGTTTTTCTCATACTTACAAAAAAAACGACCAGTGCGGGTCTTTAGAAGAATTTCTGAAGGCATAAACACAGACAAGGTCAAGGTGTGTAACTAAAGGAGCTCTTCTCATCACTGTTATAAGCATAACACTGTTTTAAAACCAAAGTACACAAGCTGCGATCTGGCTGTCAAGTGGTTTTGAATCCTTATGTTAATCCAGTAAAACCGTGGTATTTTTTACTCAAGGTTATCGTACCATGAGCATAATCCAGGCACATGCCTAGTCATGATGCCACAAAAAAAGCATGTTTTTGCTGGCAGAAGCTTTATATTAACAGTCAAGGCAGTCAGGTTTTTCCATCTAAACTAGGTTCCCAAACGTTGAACTATTCTTTTTAAGTCTTTCCATAAACAAACATGAAGGGGCCAAATGTGGACACTGTTTAATTGAAGTCATGGGTTACACTTTATCTAGCAGGTTGGAAAGAAAACACAACAAGCTGTTCTTTATTTGTTGATTCCATCCTCTGTTCGCTCTTTGGGTCTGTGGGGTGTAATGAGAGGCATGTGAGTCTGAGCATGGAGCATTCTCGTTAAAATACCCAGCTCGCATGCCCCATCCCTCAGGCCAGCATACACAACAAACGCAGGTGTCAGGAAGCAGCCATATCCCAGCCACATTTCTTCTTCCAGCACTGACGACTATATGGGGAAGCAATTAAGAGAAATTGCTAAATGAGCTGGTGAGTGAATGTTTTAAAGAGTGCTGAAGATCAGGTGCTCACTCTGGTTTGTGTGTGAATAGTTAAAGCTGGATTTGTAGTTGTTCTCCAAGGAAGACATCTGTTTCTAGTTTACAAAAACACAAAAGACATTGTCTGTTTAAATTGTGTTACATAAGAGCTCCATCATACGACAGGGACTGAATAGAAATTACAGAGGTCTACACAAAACACAAACAAACTGACCAACACTGGCCTAATTATTCTCAGTGTGTGCTTTAGTGGGCTATATTCTTGTAACCATAAAGCTGATGTTGCATCAGCACCAGAGAAATGCTCCACATGGGTTCAAACTTATACAAGACAACCAATATGCTTCAACAATACTATTCAGTTCAAAATAGCAGTCCGCTGAAAAGGAGACCTCGCTTGGTGGTGTTGTAAAAGGCCCTGGAACTTCCAAACAGCAAAGGTAAAACATAAAAAGGATATATAAAAATCAGTAACTGTCGAGGGTAATAAGTATTGCCTGTTGCTGCTCTACTGAGCAGCTGGGTTACATTATTTTAGGAGCCAGCTCTAAAAAAAAAGGGGGCTTTGAAATCTGTGCCAGTGGCTCTTCAAAAGAGAAAAAGGAAAAACTGTGTTTCTGGTGCTACAGGCAGCTTCCGCTTTGGGTCTGGGTTCAAGGTTCTGCCCAGTGACGGCGACAGTGAGACAGAAAAAATGCAGTTTCATGTTCACACCAAGTCTTGAAAGGATAGCTTGCATTCAGCAGACTGTTTGCCGAACCCTTATACCCAACTGTGTAAGCCGAACAGAGGCAGCTCAGTGGGAGGACGGTATCAGATCTATCAGCTAAGTCCTTTATCATTCCTGAAACAGCGGCAAATTGATTTCAGTTTACAATCTCTATAGCTTACATAAACACTCATACAAATTTTCTCAACAATGCTGAACGATAGAAATGATGCATGGAAGATAAACCTCTGGTTAAAGAAGGGGAGCTACATGACCGACTGCTGAGGAGGCAGCACAGCTAACTGAGTGTGGATGCAATACAGTGTGCTTGAAGACAGAGACAAGCTAAGATCTGCCCTGAATAAAATCAACTACACCCCACATTTGTACACCTACAACTAAGAAACTGCTGTGTTTTTGTTTTTGACCGGCCCCATAGGAACATCTCTGAATACAGCTGGATGTACCAGCCGGCTGAAAGCTGGCATCTTTCCTTTCAAATTAAAAAGCAGCAAGTCGAATGCAAAATCAGTACACTGATGGTGTGATGTATGCCTGAGCTAAGTTCAGAAGTGCTAATGGACCTAGTAGAGACTACTGCCACACATTGGCCATTGGATGGATACTATGGATGAAGGCAATGTTGACTCTCCTTCAGAGTTCTGTTTGAGCTCCTACATCTAAAGGAAGAAACAACTTAATCTGCAGCAGTATCCCATAGACAGCAAATATACAATCTCCTTTTTAACATATTTCTAATACACAATTAAATGAGTTAACATAGCTTGTTACCTGTTAAAAATTTTAGAATGAAACACAAAGAGTGCCAAAGGTACATAATACAATGTAAATTACTCTACTAAGCCCCTTTCACACTCAAACGTAGCCTTTGTTGTTGGTCCATAGGGCACACACTTGTGCTAATACATTGCAAGACCCAGTAAACCATGAGCAAGTTGTCAAGTGACACTACACCCAAAAGCACTGAAACTGTCTATGATATGTAGCTCCTATAGCTACATATCACTTGCTGTGGAAGTTTTGGGGTAGGTTTTCCATGTCTGTCTGACTTGATGAGATCCTCCAAACAATATATATAAAGTATATTAAATAGTACAGGGGGTTTTGGAACAATGAAACTTAAAACCAACCTGTTTTAGACCATCAAAATCATTTTATTAGTATGGTGGGGTAAGACCTCCTTTTCAAAGCCAAGTTACAGCATCAATTCGTCTTGGGAATGACATATACAAGTCCCCCCCTGCACAGTGGTCAGATGTGGTTTTAGCCATTTCTTTCTTGCAAGGATAGTGGCCAGGTCACTACGTTGATACTGATGGAGGAAAAACCGTTTCCCTGACTCGCTCCTCCAAAAACACCCTAAAGGTGGCTCAATGATATTTAGATTCTGGTGACTTGTGTCAGGCCATGGGGAGATGGTTTTCAACTTTACTTTCGCTTTCATGTTTCATCGAAACCAATCTTTTCACACAGCGTTCTTGCTATGTGTGGAATTGGTGGCATTGGTCATCTCCTGATGACACAGGCACCACCTTCAGGATACAATGTTTTTGTAACCATTGGTGCACATTGTGGTCCCTCAAGCATGGGTTCGGTAAGTCCTATGGCAGATAGACGCGCCCGATCTAGCCACAAGCATGGGCCAAGGAATGCCATATATGTGCAGCACCAAACCAATCCACTGATCCACCCCTATGCTTCAACTCTTGAGCATGGGGCCAACAGTCCTGGGTTGGTAACGCTTCTTTGGGGCCCCTTCCTCCACACTGTTTTTCAACATTGTCCACAGCCGGGATTTGCGCTCCTTGCACCATTGAAAAAACCGACGTTTGGGGGCAGTTTGGCGATGATTATATATACATGGGTTTGGACAATGAAACTGAAACAACTGGATTTTAGACCACAAATATTTTATTTAGTGTGGGTGTAGACCTCCTTTTTGCAGCCATAACAGCGCCCATTCTCTTCTTTGGGAACTTGAACATATAAAAGTCCTGCACAGTGTCAGAGGTGTAATTGTTTAAGCATTCTTCTTGGGTGCAGGAAATAAAATGTCCAGGTCACTACGTTGATACTGGTGGAGGAAATGTTTTTTCCTACTTTTCTCCCTCCAAACACCCCAAGCGACTCGTGTATAATATTTAGATCTGGGTGACCTTGGTGCAGCCATGGAGATGTTCAACTTCACTTTCATGTTCATGAAACCAATCTTTCACCAGTCTTGCTGTTTGCATTGTCTCCTGATACAAACTACCCCGCCTTCAGAACAATGTTTGATCCTTGTATTGCACCATGGTCCTCAGAATGGTTTCGGTCAGTCTTTGCAGTTGACGGACCCATTCTAGCGCAGCTCAGATTGGGCCAAGTGGGAAGGCCCATGATATGGGCCGTGGCCCCAAACATCTGATCCACTCCCAGCCTGCACTTATCTGGGGCATGCAACAGCTACGTTGGTACCCTTCTTTGGGGGCTTTCTCCCAACACGGACTCCCCCTGGAATGTGGTGGTAAAACAGTAAAGGTGGCTCATCATTGAACAATACATGTTTCACATTGGTCCTCCACAAGCCGCGATTTTGTGCACGCCTTGGCTCACCTGATAAAAAACACCACCCGATCTTTTGCATGGCATGAGTGACAAAGTTTTGGCTGGAATAGCAAGCCCCCGGTCTGTGTGTATATTGACCCTCTGGAGCTCCCCGAAGGGACAGTTGTCTGTCACGCTGGAACTAGTGACATAGTTTTGAGGTTTGCTACATTTAAATGCATGCCGTGGATTTTGGGTGCTGGCCGTAGGTGTTTTTGTACATGTTTTTTGTATCAATCCGGGTTAGCATCCGAACATCCCTTTCAGACAGCCTTCCCATGTGCTTCCACCAGTTACATCCTGTTTGATTTGTGTGGTTCGTTGCCTTCTTGTGGGTATGTCTATGTGACATTACCCTGGGAATACCGTTGGGCCTTGATACATCCACAAAGTACTGTTTGCTGGCTATATGTCACAGATGCGCCAGCAAGACGTACACCAACAATGGTTTGGTCCTCTTTGTGAACTCTCGCTAGGTAAAATGTCCACCCATAATGTCTGTGTGCATTTGTCAATATTTTTGAACAAACTGTGCTCCTTACCCTGCTAATTGGAAACCTAACACGCTCTTTAAACTCAATGGTGTCAATGTGCAATCAATGAAGACTGCTACCAGGCTGGTCCAATTTAGCTCATGAACCCTCCCAAACACTAAAATGACAGGTGTTTTCAGTTTCATTGTCAACCCCTGTCTGTTAGATTCTAATACTGATTAATATTACTATATATATATATATAATATATATAATATTATATATATATATATATCTATATATATATAATATATATATACTATATATATATATATACTAATATACTAATTTATATATAGGTTATATTATATACACACACCTTCTTGGTCCCTGGAAAACACTATGGGAATCCCCTAGGAGTGGAGCTATTATATAATCCACTGGGAGAATGGAATGTGCGCGCCTGGTGTTTTGTTCCCATCTGGAACCTATTTCCGCCCATGTGACCCAGACCCCTCGGATTAAGTGGAAATACAATGAAATGGATGGAAATGTTGGTTTTGTCTAATTTTGCCTACTGGGAATAGAGGAAAAATAAAGGACCCTCACTTCCTAGTCCCACTGCTTATTTTGTCGTATAAGATAAGACCACTGGTCGTTTTTTTGGTTATCATGTCCTTTCATGTAGTCCCACGTGCTGTCCTCCCGTGTTTTTATCTGTTGTGTTACTTTCTGTCAGGTTAAGTTCTGTTTTACATTTGCTCCTATCAGCACACTGGAAACAGGTAATATCTCAGAGTATACAATACACTGTGACAACAATTTTAAATGACAAGAATTAGATTCAAAGCAATAACACCAATAAACTCCAAATGATATGACGTATTTGCGACATCTACACAAAACTTGAAAGAAGCTGTACTCGCCATATCCTAGACCCACAACTTAGAGAACAGATTTATTAGCGCCAAGGAAATATCTTATGCAAGACAATTGGCAATATTACTTGAGTTTTTCCATTTTTTTAAATCCTTTACACACTAACTATAGAGAAACTAGGAGGGTACTGCGTATTGAGTATCCATGTCTTCGCAGATGAATGCTACATATACCCTGGTTTAGACTCGAATAAGATTTTTTTGGCTGTATTTTGCGGGGAGTGAAAACTGTGCAATTCTTTTTTCATGTTTAGTGCCAAAAAACAATAAATCACAACGTGTCAATAAATTTATCCGCAAAACATGTGTTTTTTGCAAATGGAATCTATGTTATATTGTGAATTAACCAATTTTGTAGTGTAGTCCCCTATTATAGTAGATTATTTGGAACTAGAACGTGTGAGCAAAATACCGGTTCCTAAAGACAAGAGAGCGCCTTGTACTTGTTTTAACACACAAAGCAATGAAGCGACTGCTTAACCTTTAAGCACAGCTGTCCCAGCATTTAAATTGGTTTGGCCAGTACTTTATTTTTGTCCACAAGTGCTTACAAATTTATTTGCGCATCTTTGTTCTGTCTCTCTGTTATACATGTTTTTCTTCACCGTGACATAGTTCAAAGTGCTTCCTATGCTTTATAGCATCCCTTTGATTGTTTGATTGTTTTCCAGTCAGTCATCAACAAGTCAACTCGAAAGACACATAATTTCCCGCTTCTTTATTTTCTAATTATGACCATTCCCACAGTGATACTAACAGGGTGTATCATAGCCTTTAAAGCAACTTATTAAAGTAAATAAAATCTGTAATAAATATTACAGCAGTGACAACTATATCTATATTTTGGCCAAGACAAAGGCCTGCGCTAACAGCAACTACAAAGAACGCAATCCTGCTCTGTTTGACTCAAAAAAAAACATTCTTAAAACATTCGTCCAGATGATTCTCTGGCATTATCACAGAAGCTCTTCTTCTTCTCCTAATAAAAACACCAATAAAAAACATGACATGCAAATTTTATGGGTCTTCATATCAACCCATTGCGTGTCACTGCTCATCAGATCTGTCCCCCTGCTATGTACCGGTGACTTTTGTAAGGGCAAAACCTCTAAGCCAGGCCCATCCAGTGTCCTGTGGGCCATAGCACGACACCCTCCAGGGACCCGACGGCGGCTCGGGGGGCGAGGACCAACGTCGTACAGAAACCTGTCGATTAGAATGAAGAAAGTTGGAAGACCGGAACCTGGCGGGAGTGTAGAAAGCGTATCGTGGGGAACTGTGCGGTGTAAAAAGCCAGTTCACCTGGAGATGGGCAAAATCCTTTGCGTTTATTTTTATGGTACAATAACACCATCAGTGTTGGGCTGAATCTTCTCAAATAGCCCCTAATTCTTCCCCTTTCCTCCACAAAAACACATACAGTTTTTTAACCATGAGTATTATCTATCTTGTGAAGGGTGTTACAACACTGGGACTGGTAAAAAGATGAAATGACAGGTACATGGTTTTTTAAATCGCTCCCTGAAGGCACAGTGATTACACACTTTGCACTAATGCAACAATTTAACCAAATACCATGCCAAATCTTTCCACTAGGTAGTGTGTTTTGCATGGTGTTATGGTACATCGCAGACCCTATGCAAGCTCCTCGACATATAATGTTAAGTGGGGTCCGTGCCTTTAAACTACAGGCGGACCCAGCACACAGAGATGACATCACCTCACAGTACACAGATTAGTCTTTTAAGCTCAAACCGGGAAGACGTGTACAGTTCACGCTGTGGGGCCCCGTGCATCTTTCGTCACGGCTTGAATTGTGTGTTTATATTAACTGGGGCAGACAATTTTTGCTCATTTTTACCTAAAATGGAACTGCTTATGTGTGGTTATGTCTACCTTTTGTTCAGAAGACGGGTGAGTCCATCACTGGGGGTTCATTCGTCTTTCTAACGTAAAGACAAGGTGTGGGAAGAAGTGGCCCCCGGTCAATTTGACCGTAGGGAAATGCTTCCAGATTGAATGTGAGCAGAAATATTCTCCCCAGACATTAAGTGACAAGACGTAACAGGCACAAGAGTTCATGCACGCACAGACACACACAAAACTATCCCTCACCCACACATGCCTGCAAGTGTGGTCCGGCCAGGGGGGGGGGGGGGGGGGCTCGTGTTCAACGCAACGTGTTAATGTTTCTGAAATACAAAGGCCTCACTCATCTGTCCATGCTTCGCAACTGAACCTATTTGTCTCCTCGGCGGTCCAGACCAAATCAACGCACACGGGAATCTGACTGCTCAGCAAGCACAAAAATGGTTTTAATGTGGCTAACCAACCTGAGAAAAGGTTAAGTGTTTACACTATCGGGTTGAGCACATCCCTACCCTGGCGTAGCAAGAATGAAAGCAATGTTGACTGCAGTTAAGATGCTGAAAAAACAGTAAAGTGTGTTTAACAGCCATAACTCAACACGTGAACATTTAGCAATCACTTATTCTTCAGACAATGTATTTCAACCACCAGTCGAAATGTTATTAAAATTGTATATTTCCCTCATTGGAAATATAAATATCCATTTATTTAAAAAAATCCAATTTGGCAAATGGGTTGCCGTTTACAGACAACTTACTAAATGAATAATTCAGGAAGGGCTTTTTATTCCTGAAAAGAAACAAGGAGATGCATTAGTAATAAAAATTCTATTCTTTCCACATTGTAAAACCCACATTTGAATGAACCAAACATTTATTGTATAGTGCACCTGATAGGCTTCAGAGGCCTTTCTTTTCCTCACTCTGATTCAGAAGATCTACAACAGGGAAACCATCAACTAAATCTGCATTTGAAACATGTTATAAGATCCACTTATAAAATTGCAATCATTAAGAGCACGTGAGAGCGATATTAAGTATAGTGTAATGAAACGGAAAATGTTTTGAATTGTATGAATAGATATAAAAAACAACCCCCAAGATGTATTTTTACTACCTTATGTGCAAGTGTACACCTTAACACCATCGATCGTGTTAACAACTATTATCTTACATTCTTGTTTTTGAACTGACCAAAGGTCCTTTTAGCTGTGTAGTTTTCACTTCAGACCATTCATGTGGTGTTATGTACTGTGTGATGCCCACAGCGTGACAGCGGGAAAATCATTATTATGAACCATTAATAGCCCACTGTCACAGAATGTCCCTGGCTAATAAATCAAGCACAACCTTTTGACAAGAATATATAGCAGATTCCTTTTCAGAGCTGGCTAGTCTATGTGCTTTAACGCGTCACAACACTGGATTACATTCGCGGACTATATCACTCAAGATACTTTAAGTCCCCAACCTCATTTCTGAGTTTATCTATGTAGGCTTTTAGAGTGCAGAGATGACAGAGAGTCAATCTAAAGTATTTTTTTTACAACTTAAGTGTGACTTGAGTGTAAGTTCAAATACCTCACATCTTAACCCTGGAGTGGAAGTCCAATCCCCACTGTATCGATCTATTGAGGATGCAAGTCCTGACAAGTCCTTTCCTTTTTGTTTTTTTCCCAACTAAAAGTGGCAACTTTTTCAGCCAGTTTGAGACACTCACGTTTTTAAAACCTCGAGTCCTGGGTCAAATCGTCGATCTGTCATATCATAAGGTAAGTCAGTCTCTAAAGGTTCCTGTCTTTTTGTGCAACTTACTCTAATTGTAAAAGACTTCTTAAGTTCTTTTAAACTTGTAGTTTCAGTTGAGTTCTGTGAGTACCCTTGTGTCTCCAAGTCAAGTCTAATATTTCTGATTTTGTAACTTAAGTGGGGCTTCAATCTTAGATTTGCATCCTAAACTTTCAAAGCTTGAGTCAAGTCTCAGATCTTTAAAGTGAGAGCCCAGGTCAAGTCTTATGTCTTTGCAGCTTAACTGCCAGTCGAGTACATGTTTCAGACTCTAGTCCCCATCTC
This sequence comes from Crenichthys baileyi, assembly GCA_036173005.1. Taxonomy (NCBI): domain Eukaryota; kingdom Metazoa; phylum Chordata; class Actinopteri; order Cyprinodontiformes; family Goodeidae; genus Crenichthys; species Crenichthys baileyi. Next base: position 90,403 of record JAHHUM010002917.1, on the reverse strand, counting down.
TACCCTGCATTTTATGGATCCTATGGATTTTAAGAAATGTTGTATGCAGAGCACTAAAACTGAAACATCTAAACAATAAAATCTGTTTTAAGCAGAGCCACCTACAGGTCAAGTGACAGGAGAAAAAACAATTATAATAGATAATTTTTCCTTTATCTTTACTAATTATGAGCACATAATAAAATAAAATCCGGCATCCGTTACTTACTTCTATTTGATAAAATATTATTCCCTTTGAACAATGTTGCCAAAAGCTTTTTGGTCCAATTAGGAAAACCATCAGTTTAGCGTGGCTACAACAATGAACAAATAAAAGGTTAAAGTGTGTTCCTAAACCCGTTTTAGAGAGAATTATCTTTCCAATGTGCAATGAAGGGGAAGCCAACAGATGGACAGATGAATAAAAGGAGGTCAGAGGCAGCTATTAAAGAGACGCTACCCCTCAGAGTGAGTGATCTCTGGGGCAGATAACCGTGTTGTCAGAGGGCAGTCAGGACCCCAGTGAGGGACGTGCTCTCCTGGGAGTAGACGCAGATGTCTGACCCAAGAGTGCACATTTTACTGAAACACAAGCCTTAACATTTTCTCTCATTCTGTCGTGTTTCCTTCTCTTTGCCTTTGATATCATCTTCCTGACACATACATCTAGGTTCTTTATGATTCACTTGTGCTGCTTTTAACTTTTTCAACACAGCAAACATAATTTTTTCAGCCTTCAGATGGCAAATTCCACTTAGCTGTGGAGGACCACCCAAAATGATAACAGCAAACAAAGAAAAGTCACATTGCCCGAATTCTTCCCGTTTACTCCAAAGCAAGTAGGCATGTTCTTCATGGCCTCTGAAGTCTAGACAGAGGTGAATTAAAGAAATCATCAGCACCTGAGCTAGACTTTAGAAAGGACTTGCGGGGTTAGTAGCCCAGGGCCTTGAGTTTTGGGGGATCCCAAAGATTTAGATTTGTTTTTATGAAACCATGATTTACAAACATTGTACCTAATGTAAAACTCACAAACCCAAATTAAGTGGCACGTTTTAACATTGTTCTTTTTCTATGAATTTAAACAATACTCAGCTATTTGAAAATTAGGAATTCATGCTGCATCTTTTCAGGAATAACACGGAGCCGTCTTCTAGAGGACGTTTTAAACTGACTACGTGTCAATTCTTACCCGCTGATGTTTAGGCTTCCCTATCAATCCAATGCCATTTGCAAGAGCATAAACAAGAAGTTCTTTAGGTAGGGGATCAAAACTGACTTCAGCCCACTGGCCCACATCCTTCTCCATCCGGCCCTGATCAGCACACGGCAACGGTTGTATATTACTGCTGAAAAAGCGACAAGATCCAATTTTCTAAGGAAAATAGGTTCGGATGTTGGCAGTTAGGAGAAAGGGTAATGAGAGCTCTGACTCTGATCTGAACCTCAGACTGTCTACGTCCGTTTAACCGGAGCCATGTCGCCGCTAATCACACCTGAGATTGAATCAAGCAGGATGCATCTGATGTCTAGCCTGCAGCTGGGAAACTAGCCTGCCCTAATTTCAGGTAGGCCCATTTATATCAGCTCAGAATAATGGCTAGAACTTTAAATCAGGTTGGTGAGGCTTCTCTGTCTCACAGGGAAGATAAGTGATTTATACAAAAACATTCCTCTGGCTTTTTATAACATGCATCATTTTTGTCTAAGTTAGATTGCCTATCTTTATTGCCTATCTTTATAACCTTTCCAACCACACTCAGATTGTATAGAGAAAAATGCTTTCACAAATGGAAGAAAAAGTTCTCATTTTAAAAACATATGGAATCAAGAACTACATTAAGGCTGCAATGTTATTAATGATAGAACACTGAATCTGATCAACTTGGCAAAGTTTTAATAGTAACAGCACAATAACTTGCTTTTTTTTTCTTATGTTACCAAACTTTAGCCAATATATGCTGGTTTATTTATGGTTTAATGTAGAAACAAATCTAGGTTGTAGAATTAGAAATGTAAACCTTAGTTACAATGGCAAAAAAAGCAACACAACTAAAACCTAGTAATAGCAATGGCCAAGGAATATCTCTGATTGTATTATTCAAAAATAACTAATCAGGTTCAATACAGAGAACCAAAACCAACAGGGAAACTATTGTGTGAAATTGCAATAAAGTGTATTTTACTAATAGAAACAACAAATTATGGTAATCAGTTGAGTTTTTTATAAAACTATTTGGTCAAAATAATCATTTTGGCTTGTGCAGCCCCAGAAAGACATAGTACCAGAATCAGAATCAGCTTTAATGCCAAGTTTGAACAGATAAACAAGGAATTTGACTCAAGTACACTTTGCTAATAATAATAATAAATAATAATAATAATAATAATAAATATCTTTTTAAATGTACAAATATACACAACTGACTTTACAATAGAATATAATGTGAGATCAGTGCAGGTATGCCTGGTATTGTTCTGCAACTCCGACTTGTCAAGTGCTCATCAGAGAAACAGCCTAATGGTCTTGTTCACTAGAATAAGTTTGCACTCCTATGAACATAGGCAGTAAACTTTCCACTCATGTATTAAAGTGCATTTTGCAGATAACAATCTGCAACTCTATTCTGCAGATTCTCAAAAACACCCCTGGTGTTCATGTAAGACAACAAATATAAATGTTGAAATCAGCAAAATCAAATTTTTCAAGACGCAAAAACACGCAAATAGAGATTAGCTTAGTAAGATAAACTATTAAACTTGTCAAATTTGTCAATTATATCCATCAGATTAGTTGTTGTTGGCTAGAAATGACAGTCCTGTCCTGTTCTTTCAACAAAAAGAGACAAGCTTCTAAGATTAGTAGGTAGTTACTCATTTACTCAAAGTGTACTCAGCATATTAACAAGGATTAGGCTTAACAAGTGTCCTGTTTCATAGTACGAGTCATGTCTATTAAACCTAGCCCTGCCAAGCCAAAAAATTGGAAGAGAGCATCTTAGTGACCTTTGGGTACCAGTTGTGAAAATGAATGGTGAAGGTCTGCCTCTTCAAATTAAAAATATTGTTTCCATGGTGCAACCAAGTGAAACTAGGAGTCAATGAGAGTAAATAAACCTGTAGTTAGACAATGTATTGCCTTTGACTAAGAGGACAGTATCTAAGATGCATTGGATTTAGCTGTAAAAATTAGCAAAAATAAAATTAAGGTTGACCAGGCCACATTAGAGCCAACAGGATTTATTTGAGAAATCCTCACAACAAAATAAGCAGATGGACTACAATGATCCAAAGTTTAGAAATTATTTCAAGAAAAAAATACCCAGCTGTTTTTTTTTCCTCTATCCCACAACACTGCAGAATGGAAAACATTTTAATCTGGAATGTTTTTTTGGATGAAACATAATTTGTAGTGACTTGTTTGTATGTCTTTGAACTTATTGTTGGTCTGGAGAATAAATGATGACCATTGTTAAAGCTGTCTAATGGGAACATGTTTTTGTGAACCACATGGGTTTATGGGAAGAACATCTCTGCGACCATTATGGAATTTTAATTGGAGGATTATAACAGCGATGTAGCACGTTATTTCGAACCAAGATCTAATCCTTTAAGGCTGTTTTATGAAGACATTCTTAAAAACAATACCAACCAGAGGAGGTTCACAACAGACTGAATCACAATCGTCATTGCAATGAGTTGAATACCACAATAGCTAAGAAGAGGTTTTATTTAATATTTGCTAGGATATAACATTTCATTTGTCATACACTGAAACTCTGCTAGCCAATGATATGTTTGCAGAGTTGTTTGGATATTCCTTGCCCTTTATGCCTAAAGCCTAATCTTAGTCTCATTGACCAAGATGCGAAACCTCACAGAGCTGTGACCATTGTCATGATAGAAAAAAAGGGTAGTGAAGAAAATGTGGTTTAATTGCAATCAGAATCATCATAACCACATTCAACAATAATAACACAATTTCATGTTTTCTTAATATTGTATTCCATTTGGCATTGTGCTCAAAATGTCAACCTCCTGGCATTGGTCAACACAGGGAGACAGCATGCTGTAACTACACAACACATATTATTTATCTTCTTATTTATCAAACAGATGCCCTTAATATCACCAGCTGTATTTAAAGCTGTTTTAAGCGAGTGTTTGTGAACAACCGACCAGCTGATGTCTGATCTGAGCTGCACCAGCAGCAATAGACAACAAAGAAGTTGTTAACGCTACCTGAATATAGTATATGACCAATGCTTTTCAAGAAATTGTGTTTATAGATTCGGCAGAAAACATTGACTGCAAGCATGGATGTATTTACACTCCATGTGTTGTTAGCTCTGGTGAGGTTGGACCTAAGTATAGACAGGAGAGAGGAAAACGCATGTTGAAGGTGAACAATTTGTTAAAGAGAATTACAAAAATGAGGAACAGGCATGAGGGGAAAGAGAAAGCATCTGACAGGAGCAATACACAGCTAAGCAACGGTGAACAGGAGAGGCAGAGGAAGAAAGACAAACTAGCATGGCAGGTAACAGAAGGATCTGACATGGAGGTAAGGAAAATGACTGGCTTATAACTGCTAGGGAGGTGATTAGTGACACTGAAACCAGGTGCTAAGGTAAAATAACTAATAAGCACAGAAAGGATTACACGGGGATCTAAACAGGACATAAAAGGATCTAATAAACTGACAGTTTAAGACTAACACTAAATACAATCACCAAATAAATGGCAAACATATCATAGGTAAAACCAAAGGTCTCTGACAAAGAGTGAACCATTTTTCTGAATCCAAATTCCAAGTGACTAATCAAACAGAAAGACCTCTAAATCACAACACACTGACTGGCAATATCAAATAAACAGTGAGCTCATGGGCTGCACGGTGGGGCAGTTGGTAGCACTGTAACCCGGCCGTGGGTCTTTCTGCATGGAGTTTGCATGTTCTCCCAGTGCATGCATGGGATCTCACCGGGTACTCCGGCTTCCTCCCACAGTCCAAAGACATGCCTGTTAGGTTAATTAGTCACTCTAAATTGCCCTTAGGTGTATGAATGAGTGTTTGCATGGTTGTTTGTGTGTTGCCCTGCGATGGACTGGTGACCTGTCCAGGGTGTACCCCGCCTCCCGCCCATAGACTGCTGGAGATAGGCACCAGCTTTCCCGCGACCCACTATGGAATAAGCGGTAGAAAATGACTGACTGACAGTGAGCTCATGTTATCCCAATTCTACACTGACTTTTAATAATGCTGAAGCTAAACAATTTTTAGCATTCTTTCTTGAATTAGGTGCAAAAAAAAATAACTGGAGTTTTAAAAATGTTCAAAACATTTTACATTGTTCCTCATCTCAATGAGCCCACCTCCAGCTTCGGACTTAGGGGGTTGATTCTTTTGGCTCAGTTGAGGCGTTTCGAGCTAGCACTAGTTTATCAGTGCCAGAGTAAGTGCTCGTGGCACTGGAAACACAAAGAACTTTTGCTAAGCACACACTAGGACCAGTTAAGCACTTGAACCAGTTTGGTGGAAAAATCTCCATAGTGGTTGACAAAATGCTGAGTTATTGGTTTAACATTTGGAATGTTCTTAAAGGGCAATATTTTGTCAAGGTTGCTAAAACTATCCTCAAATGAGAATCTATTGTTACTGAATCTCTTTCAAATAAGTCAGAATTTATTCCTTTCACCAAAATTTGGCAGCTATTTACTTACTGACAAAGTCCGTATAAATGTAATTGTTTAGATTTCCATCATCTCTTTGTAGTCCTCGTTATGGACCTCTGTGAACTGCAAACGAAGCGTAAAATGAAAGCGAATCATGACTCTCATCCGTCACACAAACACATAATGCAACTCAGTGCTATCTTGTTCCCACAGCTTACAGCCTTTTCCGTGACCTAAGCCAAAGTGAACATATGATACTGCCTTATCACACATCACAAACACAGACTGCCTATTGTGGCAAGTCAAACCCTTCCATCATTAGCATACAGCTGTGGGGCTGAGTCCCTCAGTGACTCCAGGTCCAGCTTAATCAATATTCAAACATGTCTGACGCTGCATTTGCCAGTAAAGACAAAGGATGGGGGACGAACCGGAGACATAAACTCAAATGAACACCCAAAGATATCCAGTTTAATGAGTCTGCAGTTGCTCAGGGACCAGACAGAAAGCTGGGGGCCATGCAGCTGCAAAACCAACCGCCTGTCTGCCGTCCATTCCCCTGAGACTGACCCCCAGCTCACCACAAATGAACAAAACCCACTGCAGATTCCTTCTCCTCATTTCCCCCCTCCGACAGGAGGGTCCAAAGCCCCTCCCTTCCTTTCTTTCCCTTCACAAGTCATTCATTTCTTTGCATGGCTTTCTTTTCAGACAAGTTTAGGGTGAGGCTTTGTTATTGGAATGACCCCACCATGCTGATTTCCCTGTAAACAGAGCTCTGCTTTGCTGCCGGAGGCAGATGTACCCCCACGGGAGACTCATCTCCAAGAACCACAGGGAGTCCGGAGGACATGGAATGTCCAAGGGGAAAAAATAAACCAGAGGAGAACAGAATAGCAGGGGAGAGGAGAGAGAAGGGTGATTAGCTCCATTGCTGCCTAATCTAATCAGTGCACATGACTGGCTTATAGTGCAGCCTTTAAGTGCAGACACATGTAGAGAGCAATAACGTTCTGTCCAGTTTCAGGGGGCTGCAGAGGGTACGCATAGTTGGATTGGCTGTTTCAGTGCAAGAATAGAAACAAGAGGGCACAAGAAGAGGTCATTAAATAAAAGGCTATGTCAGATTCATTTCATCTTAGCAAACCCCCAATAATTTACCCATTGTGTCATGTTAATTTTGTACTCCACTCCAATTTTATTTTCAACCGGTGACATAAAGTAAAATATATCAGGTCAAAATTTTTACCTCCTGGCAGTTTTTCAAAAAACATAATTTCTAAATAATTACTTAGCACGCCACCATTCTACATTAAGAGTGCTTTGTTTGTACACAGAAGTCATAATTTGTGAGTAGTATGTTGGTAAAATCAACTTGAACATCTACTGGTGTTGTAATTCCAACTTGGCAAGTCAGAGGTTCCTCACCAATCCTGACCTCAAAATCCAACATGGCCACCAGTTGTATAAAAGGTGGAGATAACTACAGTTCATAGCTGTTCATTTCACTGAAAATTTGTATTTCATTAGGAAAGCCAGACACATAGTACTTTACAATCTATGGTGGTGCCTCTATGGATGTAATTATACAGACATGATCACGCTAGATATTGGTTTCCCACGAACTGGTACAATTAAAGACATTTTTGGGGCGGTGTGTGTATGTGTGTGTGTGTTTGTGGGGGTGGGGGGGTGGAGACTGAAATAGTAAAGGTTTGAAAAATCAAAAGATGTGTTTTAAGGAATATGTAAACATTCTGCAAGGTTCCAGTTCAACTTTGACTAGCGAGTATATTTTGGTTTTCATGCTTGTTTTATCCTAAGGTGGTACAAATGGAAAAAAAGCAATGGAAATCCTCCACTTTTGTCTTATCATAAATAGCAAAGGTTTTATTGTCCTCAGATTCTGTTTTAAATAATATCTGTTCAGTGTGTAGAATTATCAAGATCAGGTTTAAACAAAGGAATTTAGATTTTGACCTTGAAATGATCAAATCTAGGTACAAAATCAAATCTAATCAGACTAAAAAACAAAGCTGTGAACCAGTGAACCAGCCCTTTAACATAACGCCGATAAGAGGCTCTGAAAGCAGATTGAGGTTGTCATCAGTGACTAATGTTTAGCCTGACACAGAATTCTCAGAATGCCTAACAATCATGCATATCTTTTCTGTCACTGCCAATTTAAACATTGTGGAAGCTCCCTTATTGTTTTTGAAGTGTTTTTAATACTGCAGAGTGTTGTTAGCCTGCCTGACAAGAGGTCTTTAGTCACCTCTGTCCACAAAACAGGCCAGCTCAAAAAGTACTTCCTTTCTTGCTTCAAAATTAGAGTCTCAAGCATTGATATAATAGGATGTCAAGTTTATAGCCCTCACACTCATATCCGGGTATCTGAGTATTCAACTTACAACTACTTTCCCAGATTAAGTCACATGTCGACAACAACTGGGATGCACTTTATAAAACAGACTTTCTTTTGACAAAAAAATACTGTGGCATTTTAGTGTTGGAAGATCTCATTTTAGCCCTTCAGTTGCTTGAGTGTTTGAGAAAACAAACTGTCAAGGAAACAATTATCGTTTGCTTGTATTGCTAACAGAAATTAACCACTGCGTGCAACACATAGCATATACAACTGCTATTCCAATTCGACACAGAAACACACTTATATTGTGCGTGACAGCATTCTCAAATCAAAGCTCTGACATCTGTGGTAGTTGGAACGCACCCAAACACAATAGCTTCTACACCCGTGTGAGGCTTTTGGGTTTGGCTACATCCATTGTACGTTCTGCTGATAGCTTGTGCGTCAGTTGTTTAATGTGATGCTCTCAATTTAGAAGATAGTTTCCAAACTATGTCAGATCATTCGGCAAAGCTGCTTCTAAGTTTTGTTGTGCAAAAACTGTGACAAATGAAACAATGCGTCTCAGATGTTTTCCCCCCACTAAATTGTGCAGAGTGTGAGAGATGTGAGACAAACCTTTTCAGCCTGGGTCAAACATCCACTCTATGAAGCAATCTATAAAAATGACACTCTGTCACACTACTGCTTTAAACTTATTCTGAAATATTGTCCTTAGACCCTTTGAGAGGAAACATTTGACGTAATGTGACCGACTCCGGATAGTCTGAATTCTCTTCCTCACATTACATCACTTTTACAGCCAAATAAACAATCTTAAGGGTAACATAAAAACTGTGTAGGTTCCATGAGAGAACTCTATATTCTCATACTAATTGTTTTATTGACAAATTAAGATCTTCCAAAAAGTGAGCTAATGACCAGGAGGAGTGTTAAAAGTAAAATCAGATATGAAAAGAGAAAAATCTAGCTTTAAGCAGTCCGGTTTCAGTAGTTGGAGGAAGTATGATGCAAATAAATGAGCCTTGTTATCAGGGACATTTACACTGAAAGATATCCACTGTGGGGCCTAACTGCAAAAAGCTGTATTCCAGATGTTTGCCTCCAGTCGACTGGAGTCATTGGTTTAACCTTTCCAGCATGGGAGCAGACATTCAATTAGTGGATTTCACACTTTGGTCATGGAGACACTGTGGTCCTGGCTTTGGTCTCAATCAGCCACTAGTTCTCTCCCAGGTCTGATTTCCATCTGTAGACCCACTAAAATTAGTCCTTCTGCATATATAAGTGTGCAGGTATTAAGAAGTAAAAAAAAAAAAAGTGCTCAAATCATCTACAAAAAATAATCTCCAGCCCTGGAGTCATATACTGACCAGCCCCATAAAGTGTAACCAAGGTCCAGGACTCATGACAAAAGCTCTGCCATTAAAGCTCAAAGCCGCACAAAAAAGCAGATGATGCGGTCTGTATAAATGGGATCGCAGTTAAAATTTTTTTATGTTTTTGTAACGTGCACTTAAAGCAATGCCAACTGCTTCATCTACAACAAGCAAATGAGGTTGGTAATCCTTTTTCCATGATTTGAAACAGTCAGTTAAGGAGAGGAAAGAGGAGGGGATAAAAATGATTCTTACAAAGCATCTGCACAGGCAGCAGCCTGGAAGCAGGAGAGAAAAAAATGCATGTATTTATGTTTTTCTTGTGGCTTAAGTGGAGGAGAACAGCACTCAGCAGGGTTGCTGGGAAAAAGGGTTTGGGATTTTTAATGGGCCAAACACTCAGCCTTGAGGAACCATGCTCCCTAATGCATGATCTCAAACATCTGCCAGCTGCTGAACGTGCTATCTTTGACCCAGACTGCGTTGCTTTAAAAAATAAAAATGTCTGTACAGTTAGAAACACAAGACCACACAGTCATTGCTGCAGCACTACAATTTCACAGCTGTAAAAAATGGCAACAAAATATAAAAAACAATTTAACACATTCAAAACAAAAAGTGACATTAGTAGGAGAGCAGATGCAACAAATGCTTCTAAGAATAATCCAAGAGGAAACTGCAATTTTAAGTGTCATCCGATACTCCCCACCCTCAACAGACCTTTCTCTTTCACACACAAACACTGGTTTACAGCCGGTAATGATGAAACTCAACACTAAAATGAGACAAAACTCTGGGTCACACCTTGTCAAGACTGCTGACAGACTCTCTCCTGAAGCCACAACAGAAGAGAACCATTAACCATTAACATGCCTTCTAACACATGCAGGTGTTTGAGGATGCCTTTCCTGGGAAAAAAAAGGACTCTTGCTTGTTTTAGAGCTCAAACAATAGCTAATACATTGATTAAATCATTAGCATATTTTATATTGCCCCCTTAGAGAGTTCTGCAGTTTTTCCTTTTTTGTTATAATTAAATATTTCAGAACCTCAAACTGATGCTAACATTCGATGCAGATGACCAGAGAAAATACAAAGAGCAATTTTGAAATTATATATTTTTTTCCATCAAGAGAAAACGAAAGTATGAACCCACATACCCCCTAAAGTTAATAACTATTTGCCACTTGGAGACCTAATTGGATTTATGTCCAGACCTTGAAATGACCACTCCACTCTCTTTTTGTGCTATTTAGATGCGGTCTTGCTGGTGTGATTTGGATCATTTTCCTCCTGCATAACCAAAGTTTGCTTCAGTTCAAGTTTAAAACTAACGGACTGATATTTTCCTTCAGGATGTTCAAGTAGAGAGCCGAATTCATGGTTCCATCAACTACAGTTCCGACGTTTCTGAAGCAACAACGTATCCCCAGACAATCACACAACCTCCACCATGTTAGACTTTTGGTATGATGTTCGTTTCTGAGATGCTTTGTTAGTTTCCTGTCAGATGTAATGCGATCTTTCAAAAAGTTCCACTTTTCATCAGTCCACAGAAAAGGCCAATTCTCCCAAAAGTCTTGGAGATCATCATGATTGTTTTGGGAAATTTGAGACGGTCCTTTGTGTTCTTTTCAGCAGTAGTTATTATTTCGGAACTCTTCAGTGGATGCCATTTTTGCCCAGTCTGTTTGTTTGTTGATAAATCATGAACACTGGCAATAAGCTGACGACGGCATGTAGCCGAAATGCATCCTTTCATTTCTGCCCATCTTAAAGTTAAAGAATTTCTTGGAGTGCTGGTTATCTGGATTTTTTTGAAATCATGGACACTGACCTTAACTGAGAAAAGGTCACTGTTCATGAGGTCGGAATTCTTGATTCTACAGGTCTGGCAATTATCAGGCCTGGGTGTGGCTAGTTACATTGAACTCAGCTTCACTAAAGGTTTTCCCTTTTTAAGTTTAAGTTTCTACTGATTAAATTATCAGTAGAAAAAATGCATTTTGAATATGCTCCGGTTATCTTTATCTGATATTAACATTAATTGATTGTCTGAAACATTTATGTGTGACAAAAAAGCAAAAACGGACAAACATAGCACGATTATTAGATTAAACTGGAATCAATTTAACTGATTTAAATTGAATGTAAACTAACCTAGATTATACATAGTACACTATCAGTTAAAAGTTTTAGAACAGCTTTCTAATTTAATGGTATTCTTTATGTTTATGACTATTTACATTGTATGTAGATTCTCACTGAAGGCATCAGAACTGTGAATGAACACATATGGAATTATGTAGCAAACAAAAAATTGTAAAAGAACTTTAAATTCATTTTATATTTTCGATTCCTTAAAGCAGCGCCCTTTGTTGCGATGACTAAAATATTAACCTTTGGTCGTCTCTCAATGAATCTCTGGGAAATTCTTTCAAGACTCTTTGGAAAACCATTTCAGGTGACCACCTCATGAAGCTCATGGAGAGAATGCCAAGAGAGCAAAACAGTAATCAATGCAAAGGGTGGCTGTTTTGAAGAATCTAAAATACAAAAATGTTTAGAGCTATTTCACACTTTTTGTTTACTATACAATTCCATGTGTGTTCATTCATAGCTTTGTTGCCTTTGGTGAGAATCTACAATAAATAGTCATAATAATAAAGAGATCAATTAAGTGAGAAAGTGTATCTAAATCTTTTGACTGTATCTGTTTACAAAGTGAACTGAATTGACATTTGTTGGAATTTGGCTTTTACTGAAATGGACTGAACTTAAAAGGTCAACATATTTGTCCGTTTTAAAATTTAACATCTATGTTTTGCTGTTGTTTTAAGACCACATTCAGGTTTTGATCATCTGTATCTGTTTTCCTTTTTTTTATTATTTCAATGGCAGCACATTTTGGAAACGGGAACGAGTCCCAAAGCTCGCTTATTTGTGGTAAATGTAAAGATTTCCACCTAGTATTATTGAAGTGTATGTGATCCAGTTTTATTTCCAGTGGTTTTGATTGTATCGTTTCTGTTAAATCCTGTAGCATTTTTATATAAAAAAAACTGTCTGGACTCTCATTCTAACTGCATTGTTTGGCGCAGCATCAGTTTGCTCGGCTTTCCTGCCACGCGTTTCCCTTCAAATCTCTTGAGAGAAAATCACGCAGCCATCAGAGTGGAGACATTTGTACGAAAATAACATCTACGGCGGAGATTTCTTCAGATTTAGAGTTACAAGGAAAAAAGAGAACCATCTACATTGTTGCCACAGAAGGGAAGCTGAAGAAGAAGTTGGGAAACATTAACCCGCAGACGCGCATACTTACGTGGAACTGCTGGCTGCGTGGCATAAAACGCCCTCAAAACCCTCTGAAGGTTCAAAGTTCTTCTTACTTTCTCTCTCTCTCTGAGGGTTAAAAGTCTCAGCGTTTGACGATCGGACTCGGTTATGTCGTGACTTTTCTCGTCATCAGACTGGCTTCATCCTCCTCCACGTTTTGTCCGGGGCCACAGAAGAATGAATGGCTCCGTCCGCCTCCTCAGTCTGTCCAGTCGGACTCTGCTGCTGCTGCAGACTGGGATGGGAGTAACTGACTTGCTGACCCCCCACCCATCCATCTACCAGAACCTGGCTCTCTGCAGCTCAGCCTGGACTCAGCCCGAAGTCTCCTCAATAAATGAGCAATTTAATGTCACTGCAAGCCACTGTTCTTACAGGATCATCAGAAAGTCTTTGTGTTCTTTCAGATTAACAGGATTAATTTTTCACACCTCCAAAATTGGAGGAAAAAATAAAATAAAATAAAAAGTGTTACCCTGAAGATTTTGTCACCTACACACCTCAAACTTCAACACTACACAACACTAATATTTGTCAGAAAAGTATCGCTAAACATCAGCCAAACGTCTCGCTGTGAAACACAGAGGTGGCAGCAACATGCTGAGGAGTTGCTTTTGTTCCAGAGCATCATTGAAAATTGGAACGTAAGGGATGTACTTACCTTTTAAATCTTGTGACAGATTCTCAATTGGATTTATTCATCTTCGCAACTACTCTGACCAGCTTCTCAGTCCCTGCTGAAGAAAAGCCACCCCACAGCATGATGCTGCCACCAACATGTTTCATGGTAGGCAGTGGAGGTTCTAGACTAAATGTACCAGGGTGGCCAGGGTGGAGTTGGTGTTTTTTCATGGGGACACAGGACAAAAGAAAGAAATAAACAAAACAAAACAAAAAAATAGGGCAATATTTCATTGTTTTATTAAGCGAGCCAAAGAGCCACTTGCGGCTCCGAAGCTGCAGGTTGCAGACCCCTGATCTAGCAGATGAAAACTGTGATCCCATCTCAATACGGCTGAAGCTAAAAGTGCAACACCCTAATTTGCAATTCATTGTTAAAGTAAAACTGTAAATGTAAAAAATAATTTGGGCCAAAAGTCCAGTCAGTTACGGTTTCTGTGCCAGCGCATATCATCATAAGAGATTAATTTAGTATTACGTCAACAGTGCAGAGGCCATAACAGCGGCCAGGACCAGTTCCACAGGGGCACTGGCCCGTGTTGGCCCCCTCTAGAACCGCCCATAATGGTAGGGATGGTGTGTCAAGGCCGGGGTGTAATGTTATTTTTTTTCACACATAGTGTTTTGCATGTTTTATGACATACTGCAAACAGGACTTCTTATGGCTTTCTTTCAACAATAACATTCTTCTGGTCTCTTTTCAATAAAGAGATTTGTGTAGTGCACAGCTTTATGTTTATCTTGTCATCACATTGTCTCACCTGAGCTGTGGATCTTTGCAGAGCCTGCATGGGCCTTTCGGCTGCTTCTCTGATTAATTTCCTTGGCTGACCAGTCAGTTTAGGTGGATGGCCATGTCTCAATAGGTTTTTAGTTGTGCAAAGAAGAATGGGTGTCTAGATGTGCTATGCTGTAGAAACATGCCCCTTGTGGATCTATTCAAAAACATTCTTCATTTATATCTAATTAATTCCTTGTTAACTGAGTTGTTCTTTTTGCACTGAGCTTCAATCAGGCACAACAGTTAATACCCTTAATTTCTTTAATATGCAGAAAGATTTGATAACAGGCCAATTCATTTAAACCAGTAGCCACGAAGCTGAGTGGGGACTCATTTTTATCTTGTCGCCACACCAAGTGAGAAGGATTGTACATTCATTTTTAAGAAAAACTCCAAATCTCAGTGAACATCATGGGTCAGCAAGTCTCCATAATAACAGTTCGATAGTATTTATGTACATGCTGCCAGTAGTTTGAGATGGATGCCAATAAAAAGCCTTTTCTCTCCTATCATCACGAACGTAAAGGTGTGTAATTTGCTCAACCTTTCTTGGACTTTAACTGAAACTGTGCGTTTTGGTCAATGAGACTAAGATTGAGGTTTTCACCAACAAACACATCAGGTAGGTTTGATCTTTAACAAATGATGAATAAGTAGAAAGGCACCTCATGCCCACTATAAGTATAGTGGAGGATCTGTGATGCTATGGGTTTGTTTCTCTTCCAAAGGCTTTTGGAATCTTGTTGGACTGCATGGCATCATAAACATTTGAAATTATGGTGTTGTGAGCTAAAGAGAAGAGTGGAACTATATAGTCCAAAGTGGGATGGTGAAAGACCTCACTCTCTGTAGGCTCCAACCTTATGAAGAGTTAGAGAAGAGTAGGTGCTGTCCTTTTGGCAATGTGAAGGCTGCTGTGAAGATATATTTTTTTAACATATTTCGTAAGCAAACTGGTTTAGTGTAGTTTCTCTAAAAGTAAGAGAAGAGCAACAGAATTTACACAACTAGATCATAAAAACTGTTTACATTTTTCCGTTTTCTTTAATATTTGTAAATTTAACAAAGAAAAAACACAGTCAGATTCTTACATGTGTTTTGGGTAGATAAAAATCAGCTTAGACTTCAGCTTCACAACTTCATCTTTCAGTTGTAATTTTATTGAACAGAATGAAAGTAGTTCATTTTTATTTTTACCTTCCATGTTGCCTTTTTAACACTAAAAACAGAAAAAGTGACTCGCATAACTGTGTCCATAATCAAAATATGGCTTATTTTTCAGAAATTATAAAAACTCACTATGCATTTTTCTAAACAGCTCCCCAATATGGGTTATCAGCAACCCATCACCAGATTTAGTTAGTGAAATGAGAAGGCTTCATACCACACTCTCTCTAAATCTGGTTCTTCACCTTTATTGGGAAGGTAACAGCTGAACAAAAAGCCAGCAGCATTTAGTGCAGATTGTTCGCATACTGAAGGTTCCTTTGACTAAGGTCCAACTTGTCTGCCAAACCTAGCTTTGTTTCCATAAGTGTTTAGTACTCCACCATCTTCCATCCTCTATTTTTGCCTAATTCAAAAGAATTATGTGGCGCCTGTTTGGAATATAGGAGGCTGTGCTCACTGGAACAATATGAATGGTGTGAAACAAAAACGTTAGTTTTTTCATCTACCGTTTACGCAGCATTGAAGGAGCATAAATAAACTATTTTGAGAATATTGTGACTAGGAGGGGAGCAACTGGTGCCAGGCCTTCAATGTCCTCTTATTCCTGCTTTTGGTCAGAGAGATTTGAATGGAGCGCAAACACAAGGGAAGTCTCATGACTTGATCAGGAAGTTTCTGCCTAAACAAATGCTGTTATTGTCAGTAACAACAGCCTTGGTGTTATCTCTCCAGTTCTTGGGATCATGGTTACTCTGATTGACCTTAACTTTAACAGTCAGGCTGAAACAATAATACTCTCCAGTGGAAGTACTTTGGTTCTATCCAATGACAAAGCAGTGCAATAAATGTGGTTAACAATACTGCCTTGTCTGAGACCTGAGTGGACTTTGAATCTCTTCTCTGCAGTAACTTTGCCAAAATGTCATGAGATTGCCACCAGATTGCCTTAATAACATCACTTAAACTTAAGCTTGAGGAACTGACAACCTTAATATATTTATCTCATAATAGCAATGGTTTACCTAGAAGAAGACGTACTTACTGCAAAGTATAAAAACCTAAGTGGACATCCTGGTTATATGAAAAGTTTTATGTTTTAGGACATGTAAGTAATTTAGACCATACCAGGTCTGAAAATAAGCCAGATACAGTCTGAACAATCATCCCCACTGTTAAACATGGTGGTAGCATAATCATGGTGTGGGAATACTTTTCTTCAGCTAAGATGGGGAAGCTGGTCTGAGTTAACGAGAAGATAGATGGAGCTAAGTACAGGGTAGTTCCTAAAGAAAACCTGTTAGAGGCTTCAAAAGACTTGGGACTGGGGAGGAGATTCGCCTTCAAGCAGGACAGTGAACCTAAACATACAGCCATGGGCCACGAAGGAACAGTCTAGAAAAAAAACATAGTCATGTGTTAAAGTGGCCTAGTCAAAGTCAAGACCTCAATCCAACTGAGAATCCATAACAAGATTTCAACTTTACAAATGTACACTAGTTGGCCTACTACATTAAATCCCACTGAAACACATTGATGTCTGTGGTTATACTGTACAAAATATGAAAAAGTTCAATGGGTATGAATACTTTTGCAAGGCACTGTAAATTAAGAATTTGATTTTTTGCCACTTTTTCTTTACAGCGTTGCTTTAGTTTACTGACACTAAGTCTACTCATTCACATCTTTCCTAAAGTCCTTCACCACATTTCAATCAGGCTGAGGTCTGGACTTTGACTGGGCTGGTGCAACACCTTTATTTTTTCATGACAATATAGAAAAAGAAAAACAAAACAAAGTCCCTTTTTTCTAAGTGAGTATGCACAGAGCCTTTTGGCTCTAGAAACACTTCAAACCAACATGGAAGCATGGAGGTGGAGGGGTAATGATTTGGGCTCATTAAGGTGCCATGGTCCCATGAACAGCTGCAAAGAAACTTCTAAGGTCAACAAGAAGATGTTCCCTTCAGGCTGTTGCCACTAAATGGGGTTCTGTAAGCTGTTATATTACAAGGACACATCCCACACTGTTGACCTCTTCAATGTAAACAGTTTCCTGCAGAACTAGATGATGAATGCCACTCAACTCCTGGGACATTTAAGGTAGGTAAGAGGGACCCAAGTGTCACGTCAAACCATTCGACACCATTTACATCAGTGCAGTCTGCATGCTAGACGACCTGCAAGAGTACCTGACCACAGCACCAGGCACAGGCATCATTATATTGCATGGAACAGGGACCATTTAAGCTAGACGAGGGACCAGTGGGCCTCATTGCTGTTCTCTGATGAAAGTAGATTCACTAAACAGAAATGATGACCGCCAACGATGTTGGAGACGTCAAGGAGAGTGCTAGGCATCAGCCACTGAGCCTTTGGTGGTGCTGGTGTTACAGTGTGGGCAGGTTTGTCTAGTCAACACAGAACTGCCTTACACTTTGTGGATGGTACAGTGACAAGCCTCTACTACCTTAATAACATCTTTTATCATGTCATTGTGCCCCTGCTTGAACAACACAGGCCTAATTTCATCTTGATGGACAACAATGCTCCAGCTCATTGAGGTCTCATCATTAGGGAATGAATGCTGGAGACTGGGGTACCTTGAATGGAGTGGCCTGAACTTTCTCCAGACTTGAATCCCATAGAAAACCTATGGGATCAGATGAGTCGCTGTCTACAGGCTCGTAACTCTGTACCCCAGAAAACTCAATGACCTGAGGGTCGCCCTTCAAGAAAAGTTGGATGCCATTCCTCAGCAGACAATAAGTCGACTTGTGAACAGAATGAGACATGGTTGTCAAGCTGTAATTGATGCTCAAAGGCACATGACACATTATTGAGACATTGGTATTTGTTGTTGTGGTATACCCAACACTGTTGTCTTTTGTTTCAATAAATTGTATGAGATGAAGAAATCAACATTGCATGCCCTACTTTTCTATATTGACACTATAGTGTGAACTTTTTACATTTTTCCATAAATTTCACCCGAAAGCCAAATATCCCAAAGTTTTTGAGGGTAGTGGATGTCTTGTCAACCAAACATTTATGTTTCCGTTTAAAGGCCTTATTTAAAATGTACCAGTTGTTCACTGTGACTGCAAAACTTTAAAAAATAAAGCTACTTTAGACGTAAGCTTTTTTAAGCTTCTTTGTCTGCCTGCAGCTACATGACAATCGTATTTATTCATTAGAACAACCCAAAGCATCCGTCTAAAACCACCTCCTTCACTTTTCATCATCTACCACCCTGTGGCAGTTCCTTAACTTTCTCAGCTGTTTTTCTGTGGTAGTCTCCAATCTCTGAAAGAGCTGTCAAAGATTTACATTTTTATGAGGTGTGATGAGCAGTCGGATCTCCGTCTTTCATGGTCGAGATTTAACACATTCTTGACTTCGCTGCTGAGTCTGATTCTAATCTGTTTTCACAGGCAGGCAGTGCAGACAGACACCATCTTTTTTGGCATTCCAGTCCCTCTTCACCATGGACCAAGACCTTCACTCCCTTCTTGTGGACATACCAGAAGAGGTTTCAAGGAAGGCAGTCATTTGTGCATCTTTCATCTACAGTTCTTAAAATATAACTGTCTGTACACTGTAATATCTTTTATTTTCATAAACTCCTATATCATACAAACATAACCTGAGTAGATGTGAAAAGCAGTTTCAATGGTGATGGCACTTCTTAAGTTGAGTTAAAAAGCTACCCAAACCAACATTTCCCTGAATGGTAAAAAAGTTTTTTGGCAGTGGTCCACTCAAAGTCCAGATGTGAATATATCCGAGATGCTTTGGCATGGCTATTAACAGACCTGTTTCATCTTGAAAACCATCCAATGTTGTTGAATTCAAACAATTCTGCAAGGATGAGTGGGCAAAAATACATCCCCAGTCATGTAATAAAAGTCATTGCTAGTCTATTCAAACATTTACTGGCAATTGTTTCAGTAGATTTTCTATTAAACAAAAGTATCCCTTGAAACCAGGGCTGCACTGTGGTGCAGTTTGTAGCACTGTTCCTTTGCAGCAAGAAAGTCTTGGCTTTGAATTCTAGCCTGGGGTCTTCCAGTGCATGTGTGGGTTCTCTCCGGGTACTTCGACTTTGCCCCACAGTCCGATAACATGACTGTTAATTGGTCACTCAGAAATTTCCCACAGGTCTGAGTATGAGTGTATGTGTGCATGGATGTGTGTCTCTGCGTTGCCCTGTGATGGACAAGCGATCTGCCCAGGGTGTACCTTGTGTCTTTTCCAACGACAACTGGAAATAGAGAGACACAGCTTTGGGTTGACTTCAGAGGCAGCGAAACACAGTGGTAACTCAGCAGGAGCACCTCAGCCTGAGAGTGTCAACGGGCTGAGTCATAGGGCAGGCCTAAGTGTGAAAAACACACCAAAACCTCTTGGAAAAGTAACAGTTGAGCTATGAAATGGTTAGCAGCTCATAATAACACAGGCGGAAATGTTGTAACTCAGCAAGGAGGGGCAGCTCACCACAGATTAACCATTAGAAGTGCAAAAGTGGTCTGCAGAGGAGCTGAGAAACTGGCAGGGTCTGGTTTTACATGAATGCGAACATCTAATTAAGTGAAATATTTCCCCATCCTGAAATTCAAAGTTTGAATTGTAGAGTAAACTAACAGAGGAGGTGGCTGACAAATTTATAACCTCAAATACATACTAGGGACTTTCTCAGAAACATTAAATAATCATGCGGTGTTCTCATATTCAGTACGGAGGACCTGCTCTTTGTTTCATTACAGCCACTTCAGCACAAATAAGCCTTCCTGATAGTCAAGCTACACAGTTTAAAGAAATACAAAGCATTAATTCTTAAAAAACATTCAATATACAAAACTGTTTAAAGATTAAGCAAACAAATGGCATGAAACATGTGCCACAGGCAGACCATATGGTCTGGCTGTTACTAAATAAATAATTCAGCAAAGTGTGACCTAAAATCTCAGAAGTCATATTAGGTTTAATGCTCATTCTGGCCTAAAGCTACTAAAAGATTTGTAATTTACTGTTTTCCAGAGAGTTTCTGAGTTCAATGTGTCAGCAAGTCAACACTCAAGAAGACTTGGAAAGCCAAAGAACGCCATGGAATCTAGCTAAATCTAGCTTGATTTGTTCAGGTTGACTACAAATTTACAAATACAGATTAATTTAGAAAAAAACTACACTCAAGTCAGTTTAGAAAAGGCCTTTGGTTAAATATGGAAAGAAAGAAACACTGAATACTTTCCGTATGCACTGTACGTTGTTTTTGATGTGACCTGTTTTCTTCTCTCTCACTTTCAGCTGTGAGATGTTTTAAGAGTTTCTTGAATGTACAGTCTTTCTTAAGTCACCCCATAACATCACCAAAGGATAAAAATCTGGGTTTTGACTAGGCCCAAGTCTTTCTACTTCCCACCAATTCTAACCCAGTGCTTGAATCGAGTTCTAAGGATATGTTCTTCAAACATTTGAATACATACCAGAAAATAATTTAATGACAAGGGAATAAAATGTATACAAACTAAGACACAAACTATTACAAAATGTTGACTTTATTCAATCACAGAGAGTATAAACTCGCAATATAATGATCTGGCCTGCCAAATTCATTTTATTTGTTCATATACATTCAAAGAGGGTAGACCATAAGGAAACCATAACAATACTCTATTCAAACAGCTCTGCTGTTCTGCTCCATGAAAAGAGTGTAAAAACACCATCTTCTGACCCTTCTGTGTCTGAAAAAAATATTTTCAAACAAACAGATGAATAAATCTCAATTTTGAGTAGTTTGGTTAATTATATAAAGGAAACGTGTCAGAAGACAAATGCTGTCCTGAAGCAATGAAATACAAATATGAAAAATTGCATATCTTGCCTTGAGGAAGTGAACCAGTACATTACCACTGTGGAGGTATAACGTTTGGTAGTCTGTGTTTATATAATAACATTATATTTCCAGTATTGCATTTTCAAAACATATGGGGGTTATATATAATAATCATATATTATTTAAAGTTATTAAAGTCAGCACTCCTAAAGGTCTTTTCCTAAAGCAGTTGATGATTTTTTTTGGCATCACCAGAGTACATTGTTTTTTTCCCCTTTGAGAAAAGCTACTTCATGGATTCTGGATTAAAAATTATTCAAAAGGGCTGCTTTAAATACTTTAGAGCCAACTACAGTTTAGTTAACTACAAGTTTGTGCCCTGCTGCTTCAATGTGCTTTCTTTCTGTCTCGATTTTCTCAAAAGGAGATAAATGAAGTGCAAATTCTACAGACGCCGGATACGGTCCTCCCAAAAACGCACCAGAAGAAGAAATCATTGGAGGATTTAAGAGATTAAGAGATCAATTTGAAAAAGGTGACTTTTAGATAGATCTATCATGTTTTACAGACATCAGAATTTTGAAAGAATTTGTTCATAAAAAACATTATTTACAATGTTTCCTATTGTTAGAAATCAAAGTAAACTAGGTACACATAGGAACCTTGATTATGCCTCTGTTGTCTCAATCTAAGCCCACGGCCCCCAGGCTCCAGTGGGGCCTGGGTCACATCTGGGGTCATCATCAGGGTAGTTTATGGGCAGTGCAGTTTTCTGGTGCTGTTGGAGTCTAGTAAGGAGATAGTCAACCACTTCGGGGAACAGAGCTGACACTTCATTTCTCTCCTCGGGATCCTTTTCTACATCAAACAGCATGATGGGTTTCAGTGGGTCCACCTTAGAGAGCCCGGACTCAGAGCTGTTGTGGCCGGGTCGGGGGAACCAAACTTCACAGCCTAGAAAAGTAATAAGATAAAAGTCATACTAGTAGCAGTGGTGAGGAGAATATACTGTATATGGGTGACACTAAATTAATATAAACTATAGGCAAAATGCTTTTAATAAGCTTCAGTATCTACATCTTTTGCTTCCTCATAACATTTTAGAAGGAAAATTAACTTCTTAAAGCTTTAGATTTGTTTTGCCATCTTTACTAGGACCATGAGGACACGCATAGCCTCGTGCTCATACTATATTCAGGTCAGTGGGATTCAGGTGTCCAGCCCAGGCCTTGAACCATTCACTAGAGTTTCATCCTCCTGTAATGCACCTACAAGCTGGTGTGGAAACATGAAGTGCCATTTGATTTTTTTCTTACAGAAATTGAATTTTAGTATGAGTGAAAAATTGTTAAAAAGTAATTTTTGGTTAAATGGCCATGGACTGCATCGTCACAGGACTTTAGTTGCAGAAAGGACTTATTTACCTCATTGCCCATTTGCGCATTGCTAATGTGTATTGCATTTTTTCTATTTAGGTATTTGTATTTGTATTTTTTTTATGTATGCTCTACGTGCCTATTAATTGCCTACCTGGGGATTAATAACGTTTTTTGAATTGAATGGAGTTGAATTGAACCGAATAAAACTGGGCGATATTAACAACCAATGTTTATTTCCATCTTGTTGATCTTTATGTATTTGTTTCAGGAGGGGAGGGGTTTGGTCATGTGACAGTGATAGTGATACAGTGCAGAATTGTGAAGTGTTTAACTGAAGCAAAGAAGCAATGTCAAAGAGGGTAGGGAAAGATATAAAATATCATTAAATATTGGTTATTGGCCATTACAGCAATAAAAATATTGTTTTCTGTATTGGCCCAAATTTTCATATTGGTGCATCTCTAGCTTCCATTGAAGCATCCTTGATGTTTTCCTTCTCCTTCCTGCTTCAGCTGTTATCTCTTAGGTGCCAGTTTTCAAGCTACATTTTCATAACACTAAAAAGTTTACAGCGTGCACCAAAAGGAGGGGTCTCCCAAATTTTGGATCCAAAGGGAGCTGCACGAACCACCAGATTGTTACAAAATACAACATTTACAACACAAAGTCATACACTATTAAAATGTTTTAGATCCTTACATTTAAACAGTTTATAAAGACTGATGACGTGGGGCTGGACTTATTTTTCCCCCCTCCACCTCTGGTAGTGAAAGAAATGACATTCATTGTTCATATTGGAAGCTGCTTTTAGTGATAGGACAATCTCCTTATCAGCAGCTCAGAGGCATCCAGGGGTTCTTACAGGCTTACAACAAATTGTTCTCACAGAATATGTCAGAAACCAGAAGGAGAAATACACAACATAAAACAAAAACACACAGTCTTTTGCCCCACTGTCTGAAATGAATTCAGACTTAAAGGCAAAACATAGTTGTGCGTACTTGACTCCGCTTTCTGACAGCGTACGCGTTGTCAAACAATAAACTGCTCGGTGGGAAAAAGTCTCCACATCTAATCTTTTTATATGTGACTCCAAGCAGCAGGCCGCGAGTAGGCGCAGCATCACTGCCACTCTCTGCCCCTTCTTTGTCCCTAGTGTGCTTTAATGGCCTTTAACACCACCTTCTTTTCTTTTTGTTTTTCCAAAGCTACACTGAAAAATAGCTTTGCCGCCCCGTCCGACGACATTATGGCAGAATGTGTGGGAAATGTAGGAATTCATCACCAGAAATATAGGAAATTGGTACGGACGACTTTAAACCCATGGACAGTACGCCCGACTATGTTCTGCCCTTTAGTGTCTCCCATTGTAGGTCAGTTAGGATTACCAAAACTATTTCTATTTGCTAAACATCAGAACAATGAGAAAGAGAGATTTTTTAGAAGCACATGGAAAAAAGGACATCAAGAAGAAAGAAAGATCGAAAGGGAGGACACAAAGGAGAAGGAAGCAAGGAAGGCTGGGAGTAAAGACAACTTCTAATGGGATTGGGGAATAAAGTTTGAAAAAACTAACATTTCACAATTCTACGTCATCCATACTGGAAAATATTGAATTCAATTACACACTTTTCCAGGCTGTGTATGAACCCTGCAAGTCACTATGAAACCTCATACTAGTTTAAAACGTGCATTAGCCATGTGTTAAACTAGCTTACTAGGCTTCTGCCATGTGTTAAACTAGTATGAGGATGTCCTTACAAATGTGAGCACTTCCTCACATTTGCATGGTGGCAATGAAAATAAGCATCTGAAGCTATATTTATATGCTGTTGTATGAATACTTCAACAAGTATAACGGCTGTATTTTCTACCAGAGATTAGCAGAGGTAAAAGGTAAATGTCAGTATAAATACACTGCATGTGGTCGACTTACTGCTTTCACTTAGACTAAACATGTCATTGCACCTAACAAAGAATACTGACCTGGGTATCCAGTCAGCAGCTTCCAGTTTGAGGATCGAATGGCTGCGTGAATGGACACATTGAAGCTGGAGTTGGCCCACCGGTCTTCAGCGACCCGGGGAGCCAAAGTTAACTGACTCTGGCTGCCAGGACCTGCAGAGAGAAGACAACGAAGCTGATTCCAGGTCGTCCACCTTCAATAACATTAGGAAATGCTGATCCAGGGGATTTTAGACCACCAGCGGACACAAAGCCCCTTCTGTGGGTGTCTGTGTAAACTAGACGAGAAGGTGGACTGGCACCAAATCTTAGTGCATACCTGAACATCACTAGGTCTCAAATGAAGGTGTCAAAATAAATAGACCGAAAGGGAAGAGTGCTTTGGTAACGAAAAATCAGGAGTGAAACAGTGGGAACCGAGTGGTTAAAATAAACAAAACTTATTGAAATCCCTCTTGTTTAAAAGGATACATATGTCCTTTTCTCCACAAGCTGATAACATTTCCTGAGGTCTTGATGAAATGTCTGTGAAAGAGCTTTGTCAAAATACAACAGGAATATAGTACAATAATACAACTGCCTTCTCAGCCCTTCTACAGCAGAGTGAGACACTAGGCAATATTTTTTAGTCTTTTTGAGTTCATGTCTGTCATCAGGTCTGCTCAATTTGATTTACCAAAAATAAAGTCCAGCTTCCTAAGAGGATTTTCCTCACATTTGCATCCTTTGGCTAAACTAACGTGTTTGCAGAGAGGTTACAAGTGAGAAAACAAAGGATGTGCAGAAGTATCAGCCAGAAGAAGGTTACAAAACATTCATGCAGCATTAGATAGGCATATATATTGGGACACGATGTAAAATCACAAAAACTGGATTCTTTTTTAATTGATGAAAAGACAAGATGGAAACCGGTCACAGAGGCGGCAAGTGGAACTAAACCCGATGTAAACGCCTAACTTCGCCCCCAGACAAATTTTGAAAAAATGCCACCAAAGTGGGCAGTGTCAAGAGACACCGACATGTGGCACCAAGTGTGGGGATAAGGGGGTGTGGTCGGGAGGACAAGAGAAAGTGGCAGCTAGTGTAATTTAACATATTGAATCATGGGGAGTGAGCACAGCGACTCTGGTAGTTTTGCCAGGGATATTTTGAGGTGGATGATTTTTTCGAGCCCCTCGTCACTGCTGGGAGTTTTATATGTGTTATGCTTTTGTGATCCGGCAGCGGGAGCCGGAGCCATGCATCAGTTTTCGAGCTGCTGGCTCAAGGAGCTGACTCAGCGATGCCAAAAGCCAGCACTGCCGAGGCAGAGGAGGGCAGCATGGGTCCAGGTTCTGAGTGGTAAAGTGATGTTAGCAGCTTAATCATCTAACATGGACTAACATTCAAAGCAGTGACAGACTTTACAAGTTTATATTAAGATGTAGATTTATAGTATCTCAAGTAAAGCATATGATTGAAGGTATAAAGCAATTCCAACTCCTGACTCGCTACAGGGGCGTGTTTTATACCTGATGGGGCTGTGGTGATCTGTAGACATATATCCAAGTCAGGCTTACATCTTGACCAAGGGAAAATTCAACGTGTCGGAGGGGTAGGGGACAGCCATTGAAACCCAGAAGAGGACAGCACTAAGTACGGTTGGTAGACGAATAAATATTCAGAATTCAGCAAGTTCCGGAAAATGTAAAATTCTGCACTAGTAGCGGGGATAGCACCTTTAAGCTCCAATAGATAGATTTATTTTTCAGCTAAATATGTCACATTAAAAGGCAGAAACAGTTTTTTTTACATCACATAACAATTCTTACAATGTGTGGGAAGACAAAAGTAATCAACTGTATATCATGAGTTGGTGAATTTAAACCCCAAAATATGAACTGTAAAGACAAAAAAAACCAATAAGCAATCATTTTTCAATAAGTGCACTGCCTTTGGGAAGATAATTTTTTTTATGCATGATTTTCCTCAAACACACTGAACCGTGCGACCTAGATGCTTTTAACAATATGCGAGCGTGATGATGGTTTGACTCAGGCTGACCGGTTTTCCGTTTACCTAGCCAGGCACATGTGTAGTAAATTTGGGCCATGTAGCGCTAGTTTTCTGCACATACACAGCACAGTGTGGAGTAAATTACATGGAACAGTTCTACATCAAGTTGTCACACTTTCACTGAGTGGTTCATAGAGGGCGAGAATAAAAATTATTTATCCTTGTATTGACGATGTCCAGAATTTTCTGGAACCTCCTGCAGTGAGCCTTTTCAGCCCTGATGGAAAAAGTTTCCCAGAAGGGAACTCACCCAAAAAATCGTCTTGCATTTCCAAAGAACAGGGAAACTGGCTTGTGAGGAGCTTTACCCGGTTTCCTGCCAGTTTGCTGACGGCCTAACAATGTTGCTCCGTGATTAAGACAGATTTGCAAGTTGTCTGCAGCCTCACCGTGGTTGGGCTGGTCAAAAACAAGTTCTTCCTCGCATTCTTTAGCGTATGGACAACGCGTGCAAGCCCGTCACATGCCCGATTCCGGGCTGGTAGCTTGTGTTCAGACCCCGGAGGCACCGGCCGCAGCAACATGACTTGAGAGTCAAAACATTTCTGATCTCAGCGTTTCTGAACCGCATGATAAAAGCTACAACATTCAGTTCTTTACTCTTCATTGCGCAAGTGACATGTGGGCATCTTAATAGCTCTTGCATGCATTCAGCTGGTCTGCTCAACGAGGAGAGGTCTGCGAGCTAAACAGATTTGCAGGGCTCACACTATTGCACAATGAAGTGGGAGCATTGGTATGTGCATGTCCTTACAAAAGTATTCATATCCTTTCACTTTCTCCACATTTTGT
The DNA here is from genome assembly GCA_036173005.1 of Crenichthys baileyi. Taxonomy (NCBI): domain Eukaryota; kingdom Metazoa; phylum Chordata; class Actinopteri; order Cyprinodontiformes; family Goodeidae; genus Crenichthys; species Crenichthys baileyi. The sequence continues at coordinate 63,007 of JAHHUM010002917.1, read as the reverse complement.
CACATTGCAACCACAAACGTCACTGTATTTTTATCAGGATTTTTGTGATAGATCAACACAAACCAAACCATAGATCTAAAATGTTCCAATTAAAGGAAAGTCCAAAAATTGTGGCATTTAGCCTCTTTCAATCTAAAGCCCCATATAAAATCCAGTGCAAATAAATGCCTTCAACTTTCACCTAATAAGTTAACATTTTGCAATTTATCTACAGTATAAATACGACTGTTCTGTGAAGGCCTCAGAGGTTTGTTAGAGAACAAACAGCATCATGAAGACCAAGGAACACATCAGACAGGTCAGGAATAAAGGTGGTTGAGAAGTTAAAAGCAGGGTTAGGTTTTAAAGCAATATCCTGAGTTTTGAACGTCTCACTGGGCGGTCTTCAATCTGAAAATGCCGGGCAAGGAGAGTATTACGAAGAAAGGTAGACAAGAGGTGTTTAGTAACTTTGGAGGAGCTGCAGAGATCCACTGTTTGAATGGCCCCGTCAAAGTTCAGACCAAATTCCAACTGACAAATTGTAGCAAAGCTTGAACACTGATGATCAGACAGAGTTAGAGCGATTTTGCAAAGAACGGATCAAAACGTTAGCCCCTAGTTGTGAAAAACTGGTAGAACCCAAATATAATCCAAAAAACCTGCCACTATAACTGCAGCGAGACATGGTTCTAGAAAGTATTGACTCAGGGGGTCTGAGTAAAAATGCACACCATACTACTGAGTTTTTTGTTTCTAAAAGTATTTAAAGCCCATGTATCATTTCCTTCCACTTCACAATGATGCACTGCTTTGTGTTGGTCCATCACATAACATTCCAATAAAATACTTTGAAGTTTGTGCTTGTAATAGGTCAAAACGTGGAAAATTTCAATACGTTTTTGCAAGGCTCTGCAAGCAGGTGGGAACATAAATCATTTGAGCTTTACAAACATCAGGGTTTCATTTGTTTCCTGGTGCTCAAGCTCTTGCTAATTTAAGGAATTTGGGCCTCCAACACCAACAGACCCGCACTTTTTCCACATGTCCCCTTGTTACATCCATTTCATGGATAAGCTCAGGAAGCGATCGACTTCACGGAGGATATGCTCATATGGATCCATGGCAGCTTGGTCTGCAAATGGGGTCAGAGAGGAGGAGCAAGTAGAGCCAGAGAGAGCAGAGAAACAGCTAGAGGGAAAAGCTAAAGAGTTTGGTAGGGACATTTTGGGGGTGCTACAAGTCGTGGGCCAAGTTCAGGACTTCTCTCGCCCTCTGTGCCTCTCTCAACAATCAACAGGTTCGGGGACCTCTCTGTGACACATTTAGTCGACATCCCTCTGCTCACACTGTGAGAGCAACGGCAAGAGGAATTTACAAAGCCGACTTGAATGGAGGAAAGTATGTTGGAAAAAAATAGAAGTCTTTTCATGAATTAAACTAAGAAACCTCAAAAGAATGACAAGAGACTGGGAGAAAAGGGTAAGGAAAGTGGAGTGCGAGGACTCAAAGAGAAGTAGCCTCAATAGGAGGGCAGAAAGAGGAGAGGAATCTCATAATCAGGAACGCTAAGAAAGGGAGGCTTATTGTCAGTTTGGTGGCTGCCAATAAAGATTTCAACATAAAACATAATGGCGTGAGCTTGTAAAGCTGCAGTGTTGTTCTTTACCGCCTCCTCCTATCTCAGTGATTTACATAGTAATGGCCACCAGTAAACTTTGAGGAGAACCTGAGCACCATGGGATTTGGCTCCATAAACAGTCCTGTCTCAAAAACAAAGTAAATCAGCAGCTGGACTTTCAACATCTGTGTTAAACTCCGCCTATTACATATTATATTTTACAGATAAAGATCTGAAAAGAATCAGATGCATTTGTATTCAGCCCAATTTTCTCCTATACCTCTACATAAAATGCAGTGCAACCAACTGACTTCAGGATGACCTCGGAATTAATCCTGCTTTTCGGTGAAGGCCTCCGAGGACTATCCAAGCACTGTTCAATCCATCATCTAATAATAGAAAAAGTAATGCACAAACATACCAAAACATGGCCATCCAGCATTGATCAGAAGCTGCAGAGATCCACACACAGCTCAGGTCAGAGAATCTGCTGACAGCACAACCACGAGTCGTGCATTTCAGAAACCTGATCTATCTGGACAAGTGGCAAGAATAAAGCAGTTGTATAAAGAGCCATAACAAGGAGAAATTTTGGTCAGTCCAGACCAAAACAGAATTTTTAGGTTCACACACTATGTGTGGCAAAAAACTACCAATGCATATTACTTTGAACATACCATCCCCACGGTAGTGACAGAATCATGCTGTGGGGCTTTTCTTCAGTAGAGACAGGGAAGCTGGTCAGAGTTAAAAGCAAGATGGATGACCCAGAAAGAAGAAGAAAAAAAGGACTAGAGCTACAGCAATAAGTGAATGGTTTAGACCATTAAAGTGTTAAAAATTGTCCAGTCAGAGACTAGACCTGTATCCAATAAAGCATCTATGAAAAGACAACAACTGTTCTTCACAGATGCTTTAATGACTAAGCTTGAACTACTTGAACTGCAAAGAAGAATGCATGAGATTGCCCGTCTGTGGATGTCTAAAAAGACGTAGACATGTAAATGAAAGGTCATTCAAGCTTGTCAGGGCTAAATAAAAATACATGCAACACTTTTCTGATTATTTTTTGAACAAAGGTTTAGAAAAATATGCACTACCTTGTGTTTCTTTATCTTGCAAAATCACAATACACTGAAGTTTGTGGTTTTTGCATTGAAGAATATAAAAAAGTTCAGGCATGAATACTTTTGCAACTTTAAACACCTGTAAAGCCAAACAAAAAACTGGAATTGCAACCTTCAAAAGCACGTTCCAAATAGGCCAAAACAGATGACCTTCCTAATCCCTTGTTTTCCACGAGCAGCTCGAAAACAGCCCTGTGTCAAAACAGCTCAGCGACATATATTGGTGTGGGTGTGTTGTTAAAATTACAGTCCACAAGCACAGTTGAGGTCACAGGAAGAGAGTCACCACATATTAAAAAACATTGCATTCAAGTAGTAAAACTGTCACAAAGGCTGTTACACTGATTGTGAGTCAAGGGGGAAAACTATGGGATCCATATCAAGTAAAGCACAAAAAATAAGCATGTATTTAACTGGGTGACATCCATCTACTTCCTGTACCCGTGGGAGCCTGTCCCAACAGTCAACATGTGAGAGGTTGACTGCTGGGAGGTACACCCTGGATGAGTCTAAGTGTGATGCAGCTTAGCTAAATTTTAACCTCATTCAGTCTCGCCTGCATGCAACATTCATTATAGATAAACGAGGAAAGCATCTTTAATGAAGCAACTGATGCAACAAGCAAGTGTCCTCAGTTTTAACTAGCTGTTAGCTTTCCTTAGGGTTCCGACATTCCAGAATTTTCTAGACTCAAATTTCCAGAGTTCTCAGTTCTTCATGTGCATTTCAAAATATAACATTTAAAGTTTACTAAGGGTGTATCGATTGCAGTTTTCTGGTCGATAACCGATTACCGATCCTCAAAAAGCCTGACCTGCCAATTCTGATTTTGGCGGATACCAATTTTTTTTAAACAATTGACGCCCTTAGGTGTTATAGGGTCACGATACACCTTCAATGTTCCAATTTTATTTGATTAAAAAATATTGACCAATAGCCATGAAATTATTCAAACGTGTTTTATCTGCACAGGGTAGTGCTCTAAAATGTAAATGGAAAGTTTAGAGCATTGCAGTTCCTTCAGTCTTCCATTTTTCACCTTTTAAAAAGAAACAAAACTTGCACAATAGGTTAGACAAGTAGATAGGATCGGTAGATAAGATCGGTTTAACATGTAAGTATCAGCCGATCGCCGAACCGCCAAAATTAAGGAAATTGGGGCTGATCGATTAGTGCCCCCTAAAGTTTACCATGAATTCATGGCAGATTTGTTTTTCACAGTAGGCAGGTTTTAAATAAAGAACCTGGAAAATCCAGAAACAGGAAGCAAGGATACAAGAAAGGCACAAAAGGAGGGAAATAAGCAAGGAAGGAAGAAAAACAGGGAGGAATAAACATGAGGGAAAAAGGTAGGAGATAAGGAAGACAGAAAAAGGGACACAAGGAAGGAAGGAAGACACAAAGTTCTTCTTTTTAAATTCTTCTGAAGTTATTTGTTGTATTACCAGACCACGCTATGGAAAACAACAGGTTATATTAATCACTAAAAGCCCAGAAATGAATGACATTCATGTCCTGTCTGTAGAACTACAGCTTTGATAGAAAGTATTTAGAAAGATATTTAGCTAGATAAAATATTTCAATTGATAGAGCCTAAAATAAACGTTCAAATTATATCAAGACCATGTATCTAGGTGACACTGAATCTTGGGGAGACTAAAAAAGCTAATGCGTCAAATGAGTAACATTTTAGTGTATAGGTTTAAGGAAAATACAGGTCATTGGGTTTATAAGAAAATCCCACAAAGCATCAAGCCTTCTTTTTGGTCTGATCTGAATGTCAATGTTCTCCCATAACAACATACCTATCATAACGCCTCTGTTACAAATAAAGAGCTAAAAACTACAGTATTTTTGGCAGATGAATGAGAAACTGGTTCCGTTTCGTGGGATCAAAAGGTTCACATCTGTTCCTCTGCTGACCCATTAGAGCCCTGCTCTGGCACATCTGAGAAGAATTTCAGTATATAAATAAAAAAATGTGTTCTTTCTGTTCCTCCTCTAGTCTTGAATGTCCATCATTAAGGTGCAGTCTTCACCTCAAAGTCAGAAATAGCTGCCGCAGACCAAAGAGTCCCATTAGGCTCTTAGAGATGGAGGTGGTGGTTGGGTTCACAAATTATTAAGTGGTTAAGGCAGGAGTCCACTCCTCTGTGTTTCCAATGTCTCCTCAGTCACATGACCCTTTTCCAGGAATCCTCCCTACAATCAGAGGTTAAACAACGCACGCACACCCAGCTCTAAAAACCCAGCTAACATTTAGACACCGCTGACTGATAACAATGACTAATCACAACCTCCACTTCATCAGAAGTCAGATTGCTACATTTTAATAAGAATATGTTCCTTTCATTGTATAGAAGAGGTGCTAATAAAGCATGAAAATGAAGCATGTATCCGTTTCAAACATGAACCTTTTTCTTAAAAACAAGAACAAAACATCCTTTGATAGTGAACCAGCTACAGTGCTTTGCAGAACTACTTATTTTTTCACAGTTTCACATTAAAATCACAAACTTCAGTGTATTTTACTGGGACATTATGTGACAGACGAAGGACAAGGATACATGGCTTTCAAGCATTTATTTTTCAAATAAAAATCTGAACAGGAGGGAATGCATTTTTATTGTTTCTGCCTGCTGAGTTTCTTCATAGAACAGCTGTACTTATTATATATTATGGTAAAATCAAATCAGGTTGTTTTTACACAGCACCTTTTAGCAAAAAAAAGATCTCAAAGTACTTTACATAAGACTCAAAAACCATAGCATATATACATCTGTTGTCATATATAAACTTAAAGCATGTTTTAATCAGCACACTTCACAGCTTGTAATATGACTTTATTTTTGTTACACTGAGATATCTCGACAGATATCACTGAGTAATCTGTGCGTACGGATTGCAAAACGGAGCGCACAGCTTATCAAACCGTGCAGACGGACTGCTGAAACCGAGAGCAGAATTTAGTAATTCGTGCACAGATTGCTAAACTGAGCGATCAGTTTGGTGAAGCGTGAGCATGGATTTCCACCAGCATTGTTTCTTTTCACCCGCTGACACCTGCCGGGCGCCGTACATATATGATAGAAATTAAGATGAAAATAAAAAACAACTGATAAGAGTGTGTTAAAAACAATATAAGAAATCAGTTAAAAGCTCTTTCCAAAAGAGGGTCTCAGTGTTCAAGAGGTGCCTGGTAGCTGAAGGCTCTGCCCCCTGTTCCACGTCTAAGGACTCGGGGAACCATAAGCAAGCCAGCTATCTGGGAGCGAAGTGCTCTTTTTTGGACAGTAAGGTATGATAATTTCTTTAAGAATTTGATAAGCTTTAAACTTAAACCAGAAAACAGGAAGCCAGTGGAGGTAGGACAAGGGTTAGGGTAATGTGTTCTGTCCTAGATGTTAAAAACGCATGGACAAGTTTCTCTGTGTCATCCTGGGAAAAAATATTTCAGATTTTAACAATATTTCGGAGATGACAAAAAGCGGCTCTAGAAACTTGTTTTGTATTTAAACTAAAAGACAAATCTTTTTATTTTTTATTTTATTTTGTGGCACTAGTGGCCTTTATTTTTTAAGCTGACCGACAGAAAATGGGGTGGCAACAGGGGGAGAAAATATGAAGCAAAGGTCAATGGGCTGGGACTCAAACCTGTGACCCCTGCACCACTGCTGGGCCCACTAACAGATAAATCCTATTTAAAAACTACTCCAAGGTTCTTTACAGTGGTACTGGATATTAAAGTAATGTCCTCCAGAAAAATTATTTGCATAGCCAAATTTTTCCTAAAATGATTAGGACCAAAAACAATAATTTCTGTTTTATCAGGATTTAGTAACAGAAAATTAGAGGACATCCAGGCTTTTATGGTGTGGAGAAATGCTTGTAATCTGGTTAGCTGGTTGAACTCATTTGGTTTCATAGATAAATATAAATGGTATCATCAGAAATAAAAATGTATCTCACATGGCCTGTTTATTTTACCAAGCAGAACCATATACAAGTTGAAATGTATAAATACTGGACTCTATGCACATATTAGATCATTTCTGAAGGCAATTGGGTATATAAATATATTTAAAATACACTAAAGCTTTTTTGTTGCAATGTGACAAAATACATTCCACAAATACACTGATCCCCCACTAATGTAAAAAAAGTGCTTGCAGCAAACATATTTTTGTACAATTGAATAGACTTAGTCCAGGGCGTACCCCGCCTCTCGCCCATAGACTGCTGGAGATAGGCACCAGCTCCCCCGTGACCCACTATGGAAGAAGCGGTAGAAAATGAAATGACTGACTGACTGAATAGACTTAGTCTAATATTCTGCAACAATGCGGTATTCACCAGACCACTTTGCCTTTAGATCTGCTGTGTGAATCCAGACTCAAACAATGTTCCTTTGATATTTCTGTCCATGCTGGGAGGAAAGAAAACAGCAGATTAACACCAGCAGTAGAGGAGAAACATGCATCCCGCACAGCGTGAATATAGGTGGAGAAGGAGGCAACACGAGGTTTCCATCTTCTCGGGCTTTATCAAGTTGTTGGCCATTGCCTGGAGATGAATCATGACTTGAACAGTTTAAACGGGCCAGTGAAGGTATTCTCCCACAGTTCAGGGACGTTCGTGTTAGGTTAATTAGAGGCTGTAAATTTCAGCTCCCCACTGAATCCAAAAACATGACGAAACCTATTCCAGCTACAAGATTTGCAGTACAACAGGGATATATCACTTCGCATCATGATTAACTGTCATATTTACTGTGATACGGATCACTGCAGGGTTCTTTTTACATTACACATTCTTTTTACACTGTAAACATATTAGTTGTTTTTCATTGTTTCATAATTAGTTTGACCTAAATTATCATGCAGTCAATTTCCAGAAAACTGTACAATTTAGTAAACTAAAAAAAAGCTAACCTTAATTTCTTTATTTCAAAAGTGTATTCTAAAGTAAACCCGTCAACATCATGACAGAACATACAGTACAGATCATGAAAACACCCTTCACCAAATAGGTTTGTCTCTGGATCTACTAGCATATAGCTGCTAACACAAAGCTAGTTCTATTATGAGGTCAAAGATAACATATAAGGCTTCTGCTACACTATGGGTACTTTTTAAAACATTGATTTTTTTCCTTTGTTATTAAAAAATATCTGTCTACACAATCTGTTGGATTCCGATAAAAAAAAAAAGCAAACACAACACACTAAGATCTATGACTCGCCAGTAGGAGGCAATAAGGTCAACAAAAACATCATCAAAACTCAAACCACGAAGATCTTGATAGTGACTAAAGTAGTGCTGGGCTGAAAGGTTCTCCATAACAACTGTAGCTAGTGGTTTCAATGACAACGGTTACCCTCTTTCCCATTAAAGTTTAATGTTTAAAAGCAGCAAAAGTGTACAGAAAAAAAAAATTTTTTAAAAGTGTTAAAGGTTCTATTATCGTTGTGGCTTCTACCACAGAACGTGAGATTGGGAAGTGGAAAAACTGACCCCCTTATATCATTGCTTTTAATAATCCCTGGATATTCAGTCTACAAGTGTTTTCAAATATATCCCCTTTAGAAAACCTTTTCTAAGTTCTGCCAAAATATGTGACAGGTGGACAGGGTTTTTATATATCCCCAAAGACCTCGTCATGACCCAACTTAAAATGAGCTTCATAAGAGGAGTTTTGTACATGTAGATGTCCGTGTTTTGCCTTTTGTGTCTTTTTTTCAACTTAAAGCACCTTCCAGACTTAGGGGCACCCCTGACAAAAAAGTACAAAAAGAAAAACCCGTTTTAAAATAATACATTTATTCAGTGGAAGCATATTCAGATCCTATAAAATCCTATAGCTTCATTCTAATAGTTTAGTTTTTCAAATTCATACTTTACTTGTTGATCACAGTATGTAGGGGCTTTTAAGATATAATCCATGAATCTGTTTCCTGGGACTACAAAATTTCTCTCAGCCACTCTTCAAAACGGGAAACATGAAAAGATGCCATTCAGGTAAAGGAAGATGTGTTGTTGCTCATAACTCAAGACATGGCACCAAGAAAAAAGCTCTTAGCCCACCATATCTAAAGTCAATGCAATAATTAGTAAGGTTAAAACAACTGGAAATGTGACAAACATGGTTAAGTATGCTGGAGGATGCATGATGTTGTGGGCCTGTTGCTCTTCCTCAGACCTAAACCTTATAAAAAGCTTGTGGAGTAAGCTGGAGAGAAGAGAGCATGAGGGACGACTTCAAACTCTTGGTATCACAGAGAAATTGGAGATTGGAGAAGAGGAACAATCAAAGATCCCTCTCTTTAGGAGGAAGACCAAGTAATGTCCTATTGACCGAAGGGGATTGTACAAAATATTAACAGTAGGAGTTTTCTCCTAGGAATTCTTGGGGCAGTAGAGAACATAGAAAGTTCATGGAAAGTTCACCCAAAATCATTAACTTTGTCATACTTCCAAAGGTACAGATTATTATTTTTAATTTGTTCATTCATAATTAATCCAGACAGAAGAAGCAACTTACATGGAGCGAGGTCACAATACAAAGGGTCAATGTTGTGCAGAAGCTCCTGTCTGGGCGAGGCAAAGCCTTTGCTGCAAGATAAAAGGGGCGTTACTGTAAAACATGTTAAACACATGGACTCGCAACACACACACACAGACAGGCATGGTGATGTCTGACTCATGCACTGTGAAAAACCCCACTGGGATCTGTAAATATGAACCAGCTGGCTGCTGCTTGCCAGGCTCTGACCACGCTCCACCGCCGAGAAGACGCACCACTCACGCTGACCGCACACTCTGATAACATAACTAAAATAACTCTCTTCTGCTGTCTGCTGCTTGGTTTCTATTCTGCCAGGCTGCTGCTGTTTGTTAAAAGGCAGAAGCTAGTGTGGCTATAACGCGGCACATTAAAAGAGCAGTTTGCCCGGTGCTGTGGTGGAGCTCCAACAAGTGGCGTGTCTCTGCTGGTCCACTGTGTCGAGCGGAGGTTATGAGTGATAGTTTGTGGTGCAGGCTGTTCATTCCCTTTACCCAGTTTTAGTTAACAAATATACAGTGCAGTGAAAAATGGATTTGCCTCCTTCTTTTTAATTAATACATCCAAATGTTTTAGAAAAATCTAATAAATTTTAATATGAGACAGATAACCCAAGAAAAATACAAAAAAAAAAACTGTTTTCATATGATAATTTCATTTATTAGGGAAATACAAACCAACCGGGCCTATTGCCCTATTGTCGCCAAAATTCCTCAACAGTGATGCGGAAAACTAATTGCCAGTTATAACGAATGGTTGATGCAATTACTTATCACATAGGGTCAGGTTGGTTTGGACAGCTTCTTTATTTGGAAAAAAATGAAATCATTTGAAAACACCTTTTTGTATTTACTCCTACTACTACTTATAAAATCCTCGAGCAGGGGTCTGCAACCTGGAGCTCTGGGGCCACACATGGCTTTTAGGCCATCCCCAGTGGCTCCTAACGTTCTTGGTCAGCAATAATAATAGGAAGCTGAGTTGTGCTGTGAGATATGACAAGTAATCAGAATTTTTATTGAATATCAGCAAAAAAGCTTTTTAATCAACCAAACAGAAAAGTGTTGATGGTACAAGGGACATTGGTTTTGCTGCTCTGCTTAATTTTCAATTAACCAATTAATAAATTGTTTTTTTTTTTTAAAGGTGGTGTAGGTCTTGCGGCTCTAAACAAATTCTTTATTTTGAAGGGTGAGGGCAAAAATGGCTCTTTGCATTGAAAAGGTTGCTGGTGCCTTATTTAGAGGTCAAAACAGGAGAAATCTGGAAGAGGGCAAATATTTTTTCACACTATTGTAGCGTGTCGGTCAAAGGGGACTTGCGGACAGTTTACCAAACTCACATGGAAAGCACATCCATGGTCTGCTGCATGTGACCCCTCCACACTAATTGCTTTTTCGCAAACTTCCACAAAGACAAAAGGTCAGCTACAAACGTAATTCAATCGATTAACTTTGTTGACATGGCAGCCGCATCAAAAGATCTGCTCTGAAAGCCATTGGCTGATCTAATGGCAGAACATGAAAAAAACATGAATGGAAGGAGCAGAGATTTGTGTGAGGATGACTGATGGAATTTCCTCCATTTTCTGCTCCCATTGCCACAGTAACAAAGGGCTTATTGAAGCAAGAAAAAGATGCCGGTCCAGGAACGCAGGCAGACGGAGCTGCAGTAAGTGTGCACGGAGTGAGGCACCGGGACATCGCATTCTGCAGAAAACACCGCACAGCTCACCTGATTGTCTTCCACGTGTTGAACCCATCCAGCGGCTTTGTGCCGTTGGTGCTCCCGCCTGCCAGGCTAACGAGAGTGGGCAGCCAGTCGGAGATGTGGATGAGCTCATGGCTGATGGTTCCAGGTTTTTCCAGTAGCGGGCTGGTGACAAATCCCACTCCCCGCACCCCTCCTTCCCACAGCGACAGCTTCCTTCCACGGAGTGGCCAGTTGCTGCCACCCCACACTGTCTGACCTCCGTTGTCTGACAGAGAAAAAAAAAATATGTCTGGTTAAAAGACAAGTAGCTACAGCCTTCAAAGTCAGTACAGTGCTTTGCAAAAGTATTCATACCTCTAAGTTTTCAAGTTATGTTAAAACATAAAACATGGATGTTATTTATTAGGATTTTATGCGATAGATTAATGCAGAGTGGTGCATAACTGTCAAACTGAAGGAAAATCACACTTAGATTTTTACAATATAAATCTGAAAGGTGTTGTGTGCGGTTGTATTCAGCCCTCCTGAGTCAATACTTTGGAGAACCACCTTTTTCCCATAACTGCAAATCTTTAGAGGTGTTTTGGGCAACCACCTTTGGACATCAGCAGACAAACATGTTTTCCCAGTTAGGATGAAAGCATCTTTGAACTTCTTCTTTCAGTTCTTACCATAGTTTCTCAATTAAATGTAGGTCTGGACTTTGACTAAGCCATTCCAGTACATGAATATCCTTTGATCTAAAGCTCAGGCTGCATGTTAATGGCTTTTGTCTTACTGGAAGACAAACCTCCAGCCCTGTCTCAGGTCTATTGCAACTAACAGGTTCTCTTCCAGGATTGCCCTCTATTTATCAACGTCCATCTTCACCACCCCCACAGTATGATGCTGCCGCCGCCATGTTTTACCATGGGAATGATGAGTTCGTTTTCGCATTTCATTAAAAAAAAAAAAAGTTCTGACCATATCACCTCCTTCCACATCTTTGTCTTCTCCCCTACTCTGTAGACACAACTCCTATACCTGTCTTTGAACAACAGTTTTTCTAGGCCAGTTCAGAGTGTGGGACCTGTTGACAGATTTTCCAACCTGAGCTGAGGATAATTCACTTTTAGGAAAACTAATTAATGATACCTACATGTAGGTGTTCAGAATGAATCTTCCAGCAGGAACCAACTCTATTTTTGGTGACTACAGCTGATTTGGTGAGTTTGGTTATCCTTAAAAACCCCTTTTAGCCTAATCACATGCTTACTCATATCAACATATAAGATTACCAATAATCTTAAAATGACCCATTCCTGAGGTGAGCGTAATTAAATTCAACATTTTGTCTGTGCTGAAGGAAAAGTCAGAGAATCGTTCAAATCCCCAGCATTTATCCTCTGAAAGACATGAATGTCACAATTCGATTTCTAAGCAATCTATCTTACAGTTGTTGAGATATTTCAGCCTGGATCAAAAACAGTGGTTAATGGACCATTGTGGGTCCATTAACAGGCCCACAATGGCTTCCACAGAGCTGCTGAAAAAGCAGCAGTCTAAAACATTAAAACAACACAGCCATGCTCACCCATTTCTAACACACACAGGCAAATGTCTCCTGCATGACATCCAAGCATTACACAAGTTCATGCACAGGCGATTATACTGACTGTCATCATCCCATTAGGTGGGTCCAGTGTAAACACACTTCACCAATCACATCCAGTCAGGGATCCCCTTTCAGCAGCAGAGTGCCATGAAGGTCCAGGAATTAGTCTGTGTCAAACTATTCTGGAAAAATCTCTCTCTCTCGTCCCCTTAATGCCTTTTCAAGCTGCTTTGGCGCTCTGCGGACCCGTTCAGTCTTTTTCCCTAGATCCCCACCGCTTTGGCCGCAGCTTTCTCATTCATTTGCTAACAGTAACGGACGTTTTACAGTCCGCCTCACTGCAAAGGGAGCAAGTTCAGGGCTCATTTACTTCCTGTTAGTCATGACACGTAAGAGCCAAGCACAACAGCCCAACCAGGGGATTAATAAAACTTTCACTGGAGGTGTATTTCATTAAATTTAAACGGTTGCATCACAGCTTGTTCAGACACTGCATCATTTTTTTTTTGTGAGCTTTTGAAGTGTTTCTGATCAGCAGTCAGACACTGGTGCTGGCATGTGTCAGAGAGCCATATGTGTGGAAGAACCATGAAACAGACCACCTACTGCATTCAGCCACACGTTAAAAAATGCTCACTTTTCACTTTCACAGCATTGTTCCAGTTTTCTAATTAGCCTTTAAAACATAAATGCCACTAAAAATAACCCTCAAAGTAGTTACCTACTTCAGATGCTAATCATTAGATGTTCCACATGTGGAAACTACAAGCAACCACATGTTTAGATGACCAGATGATGTTCTCTCATAAATTCATTTCAGATGGAGAGCTGTCAACAGGCCAGAGACTTCGGCCCCAAGAAATCCAGCAACACGCTGCTCTCTAGTGGTCCGCTGGAATATTACAACAGACAACGACAAGTTCAGATCAGAACATGTCCAAGTGTTAGGCTGCTTCGTGGGACTTTTTTGGAAAGACGAACAATATATATTTTTTTGCCTCTAGATGTGCAATGCAGGTAAAGACATACCTTAACAGATCTGCAGGTGTACTTGAAGTAAAAGGTGGTTCTAAAAATGTTCAGGGTGGGCGAAATACAAATGTGTTCCTTACATTTCTAAATTATGCACTACTCTGTGTTGGTATATTGCTTAAAATCCCAATTAAAAAAAAAAGAATTGATTATTATACAAGTTTGTGGATGTGACGTGACAAAACGTGGAGTACGTATGGGTACCTTCCCAAAGGGAGGATTGGGTACCGGGCTTAAAAAACCCGGGATTTAAGAATACAATCAGCCCTTTATAGAAAAACCTAAAATTTTACCAAAATATTTTTTCCCTTGGGAAAAAAACGTATTCCTTTTAAAACTTTTTTTGACTTTAAAAAGCAAATTTTTTGCCCTTTTATTATATTTTGGGGGGGTCCCCATTAAAAAAAACTACTGAAACCAGTTTTTTTTTGCCGTCTTTCCAGACCTGGACCCCGATTTTGTTACCCCGAGTCCGAAAAGGCCAGATTTTATTAAAAACCCCCAAAATCCCCCCCACCGGGGGAGGGCTGTTTTTTTTCCACTTTCCCTTGGACGGGGGGTTCAGCTGGGGATTAAATCAAAAAAAAAACAGACTTAAAAAAATTTTCTTTTCCCCGGCTGGGGAGGCAATCACCCCCCTTAGACACTCAATAGTTCATTTCATGAAACCAAAGTCCCGTTTATAGGCTGCCCTACAGGGAAACTGCAAATTTATGTAAATTTTAATTTATGCTAATCCCCATGGACCTATTTCACGCTTTTTTTTTTTAGATAGGTTTTTTAGCTTTCTAGAAGGCTCCCCAAATTTTATTCCCGACAAAGCCTTATAATTTTTTTTTTTTTTGTGGTTTTTTTTTATCTATGTGCATTCCCGAGCAAATCTCTCAAAAAGAAATTTCATTAAAGGGTCCATAAATTTCAAAAAGATTTTTTTATTTATTTGTTTTTAGAGAAAATTTTAAAATTTTTTCCCCTTATTTATTTGTCTACTCAAAAAAATTTTTGAACTGCATCAAGTGCTTGGACGCTGCTGGCCACCAGTCTGACGGTGTAAAATACGGGGAGTTTTTTCTCCCATAAACGTGCCTTTGTTGAACCGGTGAGTAATTAACAAAGATGTTCACAAGTAATTGTTTCCAAGTCAGAGTCAAGCCTCAAGTCTTTAACGATTAAAATAAATATTTTCTCATCAAACCAACATGTAATTCCCCTCTAACTCTCCATTGCTATATGTTAAGATTTCACACCTGTACGGTTTGTCCTTGGCCCTAATTTACCGCATGAAAAGTTATTATTTATCTTTCAATCTTCTAAAATGTATTAACATTTATATTTAATCAGTTAGCATTTAATTTACCATCCAAAAATCAACTAAAGTCTGATTTATATCATTTTGAAAACTGATCAAATGTTATTTTTACCCTATTAGAAAGATAAATATGCATTTATGCTCCAAGAAAGAGATGAAAACCCGTTAATGTTGAATTTCTGAATGAATCAAACAAAGTGCTTCTTTGGCTTTGTATTGATTTAATTAACACCTGTTTATCTCCTTCTTCACATTCTCCACTCCTTCACTATATATTGCACTAAATATGGTTTGGAGGGTTTTCTTCTCCTCACTCTAGGACGCAGAACTTTGGGAAACCGTTTTCTATATTCCTATTTAAAACCTTTGTTTTAAATAGTAAAGATATTAAGGCTTAAGATATAAATTAGAACATAATGAATTAGACAAAGTGTACTAAGTAAATAAATAAGTGTTAAAACTTCTGACTATACAAAAACAGGAAGTGCTTTTATTTTAACATATTCAGCCGGAAGTGTCCTTGTAATGCAGCTAGCTTTGCAGCGAGAAAAAGTCGGAGGTCACGTTTATTTTGTTCTCAAATTATCCAAAGCCATTTAATACAGCGTTCAGTTGGAGAAGCATTCATTATTAAGAAGTTACAGTTAGTAGGAGCAGTTTAATGTTATGAGCCATTAACATCCCATAATAATCCACTGAATAATAATCAAGCGCATTCAAAGAAAAAAATGCACCGCAGCTGCAGTCTGTAGCTCACATACTAGCTTCCTTACACTCATTACATGAGATAAACGCTGTTACTAAGACTTGAGTCTCAGACCAAGAGTCCAAGTCAAGTCTCTAGTCCTTAGGGCACAAGTCTAACTTGGAGTCGGAAGTCTTTTTATTTTTAGGACTGAAGCGAAACTCGAGTCGGAGTCTCAAACCCGAGTCGCCATCTCTGGTAATTGGAAATGGTTCCCTGAAGGTGAATCCAGAACCACGAGGAGGAATTAAAGTCTGGAAGGTCAGACGACGAGATGAAAGCAGACACTCATCTGAAGGTTTCCCCATCAGAGAAGCCCAAACTCACACCTGATGAATTACTAAAACGAACCCGATGCAGTTTTCCTGTCATGTATCATCTGTTTACCATTATTCACCTACAAACAGTGTGAAACCACCTTAAAGTGGAACCACCTACTAAATTAGTTTCAAACGACCCTTGGTTTTAACATTTAACCCATTAAATTCATTACATTAACATTTTGTACATTTGTACATCTCTTGAGATCTTCACCCAGTCATCTTTCCAAATAGATCAAACTCAGACATATTGAATGAGGAGCGCCTGCAAATACCAGCTTTCAAGTCTTGCACTGGTTTCTCAGTTGGATTTAGATTTGGACCTTTGGGCCATATTGGTTTGATCTAAAGCACTGTCGCTCTGGCTGCATGGCTAGCGTCGTAGTCCTGCTGGACGTTGACTTCTGCAGCCTCCAACATGTTTTGGTCAAGCAAGACCATCTTCCCATCAATTCTGACCAATTCTGATGCTTGCTGAAGGCGAGCATCGCCACAGCATGATGCTGCCAACAACATGGGTGAGTTTATAAATATATTTAAAGTATGAAAAAAATCTTGTACCGTGGAAAGAAGAAAACCCTGGATCTACCCCTGCATGATGAGAACTGATTGAACAGAATGAGGTAGTGACGGTGACAGGAGACGTTTGGTTCATACAGTGCACGAGTGTATGGACCTGTACCTGTGGAGAACACAAGCACCGTGTTGTCCCAAAGTCCTTCCTGCTGCAAAGCCAGGCTGATGTTGCCCACAGCCTCGTCCATGGCCGACACCATGCCGGCGTACAGCCTGCGATGAGGGTCTTCGATAAAACTGTAGGGGGTCAAGTAGCGCTCTGGTACCTGCAAGGGTGAATGCACCGCCTGCAGCGCCACATAGAGGAAGAGTGGCTGAGACAACAGAAAAAAAAGAAAACAAAGACATTTATTTTTAAGATAAACAGACTAAAACAACAGAAAAAACTAAAAGAAAAATGAATTAGTGTGTTTTTGTGTCACCTCGCTGGAGTTGTGTTTTTTGATGATGCTGACGGCTCTCTGACTGAACAGCTCAGTGGAATAGTCTCCTTTGTATGCGGTGGCCACCTCCTCCCCATCCCTGAGGTCCAGCGCACAGCGGGTCAGGTTCAGAGGAGTGATTTTGTAACAGCGCTCGTGAGTGAAGTAGTTCTCACTTCCTGTCAGGTAACCTGTGGCACAGAGATTACAAGTTCAAAGCCAAAACCATATAGCTTTGTTTCCACCAAAATCGCTTCAATACTATTATTCTTTTAATCAATATAATGCAGTATCATCCTATTATGTCACATATGCTTACAATATCGGAGTAATTTAAGGGATTTTGGCATGTTAATTATATAAAACATAATCAAATGTACATAGTTTACTGTTGTTTTATGTTTCTAAATCTCTTGAAACAGAGTCCAGAAGAACCGATATACTACTGCCATAAAGACAAAGCAGAAGAACATTACTGATCTGAAAGTGATCAGGCAATGGCTTGTGAACGAATCACACCAAGTGGCATAAAAAGGAGGAAAACAACAGCAAACTAATCAGTGTGCTTTGTCCAGATAACTGTTTTATAATGCTATAGACTGCGAATATAAATGCCGTTTGTTGCGAGATTGTGATTTTTACCTCGAGTCAGACCAATAGATAGCAACACCCTCGAGGACTGAAGTTGGCACCCCTGTTTTAAAGGGCTTCATATTTTAGCTAAACATAAATTTCTCTGAAGTTTGACATGTAAGAAAAAGTTACAATTGGCCTCTCCAGATATAAGTAATTTTAAAAACAAAAAAATGTGTTGTTTTAACAGGCACTTTACTTTTTGTGTCCTGTGTTTGTACGACACATCTGCAGATGTCTGTAGATCAGTGGTGTCCGAAGTCAGTCCTGCATGTTTTGGATCCTTCCCTGGTTCAGCGTCTGAACAACGTGATAGACCTCACTGTTCTTAAAATAGGGTTTTGACAGCTACATTACTGTAGTGCAATTAAAGCCTTATCAGAAAACATGTCCCTTATGGTATATTTTTTTTCCTTTAATGCTTTTTTGATATTTGTTAATTTCTTACATGGAAGCTGAAATAATTATTGTGAGCTGCAAGTCTGAGCATAAAGGAAAAGTTGATATATGTACAATATATGTACTTTATTTAATATAATCCCATGTAGGATATTTATTCAACAATACAAACCTAAGTATGTGTCGAAGCCTCTGCGCGTGGGCAGGCAGTCCTTCCTGTACATGCCCAGGTGCCACTTGCCCACCATGTGTGTGTTGTAGCCCGCCTCCTTCAGTAGCTGAGGCAGCAGTTTCTCATCCAGAGGGACACAGTAGGGCTGGCATGGCCAGATGATCTGGTGCTGCATGCCCGTGTGGATCTGAGGGGTTGAAGATAAAAATAAATGGTCCTCAAAGTGAAATAAAATAAAAGCTACTTGTAAAAGCAGCAGAGAGGGAACCTGCAGCCTTTGTGGTAGCGATGAAGCAAAATAGGTTGCAAAACAAATGTCAACATGGCTTCCTTTTTCTAAACTACTTCTGTTACTCTCACATCTCTGCTTCGGTCATTTTTTTCTCGGATGATAATAATGCAAGTACAGGCAACAAAATAAAAACTAAATTATAAAGATTAAAGGTTGGAGCATCTTTTTTAGTTCCAGTGAGTAATTTCTGTGTAATTCTAATAAAACATTGTAAAGGTGCTTAGGCTGCTGCCCCTGTGACCCGACCCCGGATAAGCGGAAGACAATGGATGGATGGGTAAAGGTATGTTAAAGAATAACCAGTAAAAAATAATAGATTTTTAGTAGGAATGCACCAATTGATCAGCCGGCTGATCGATCTGCCGCAATTTCCTTAATTTACATAAATGTAAAACTGATCTTATCCACCAATCTTTTCTACCTCCGCAAAGGTCTGAAAATCACCCACTGTCCCCTTTTGCTCTGCTGTGAGAGGGCTGACTGACAGATATGCCCACCAGGTCAGGTCTGCAGGTGTGGTTCACAACTGTTGACAAGATTATAATACTGAAGGTGTGTTTTGCTGACAGTGTCAGTTATGAAAAAAAACTGTATGGGCAAACTCGGAATCGGCAGGTCAGGCTTTTCAAAGATCGTAATCGGCCAAAAAAGTGCAATCAGTTCATCCCTAATTTTTAGTGTATAAAGTTTAGCATATCTGAGCTTCCCACTGCAAGATGTAAAGAGACAAATAAACGAGTAAACGGTTAACTTTTGAGTGCAAAGCTGTCCTTGCAAGCAGGACCTGGATGACAGCAGAGCCACAGGTTGGTGGGTCTCACCTGGTACCTCCCAGTCATGAGCTGGTTCCTGGAGGGGGTACACACCGGCTGGACATAGTAGTTCTCCAGGCGGACCCCTTTAGCCGACAGTTGGTCCAAGTTTGGCGTCCTGATCTCCGAGCTGTGATAGCCCACATCATACCAGCCGAAGTCATCGGCCAGGATGAAGACGATGTGAGGCGGCTGGGCTGCTGAAACCACCGCGATCAAGACAGAGATGAGCCCCGCAGCGATGATAAAGAAAGCCGCCTGACTTTTACCGTAGCCCGTCATTTTAGCTCAGCACAGCAGCTTTGAGCTGCAACACAGCGTAAACAAGGAAGTCCCTGCGGCTGCTTTCAGCGACGGAAACAAGCTGAGGTTAATACTTTTTTCCGACGAGACAGTCCTGTGTATTAATACATAAACAGGAAATCAGTCAATCTCAAAGTTTAACATTATGGTCTGTAAAACTACAGGATGCGCAGGTCCATTTCACTCATTTCCCTGTTCCGCAAATTAAAAACACTGCATCGGCTGCTTCAGCCAATCAGAAGGCCGGAAAAAACAGCGTCATACTTGTATGGAAGCCTAAGTAGCAACGATCAAAATAAAATAAAATACATCACTATATAATACATTTTAATGTGAAGTGTTGTGTTATTCTGGCAAGTATGGAAATACAAATTTTTTCCATACTCTGTGGCTTTTCCACACTCATCCAGAGCACCACAGATACTTTGTGATGTATACTACATGGTCTAGTATCTGATGACCCGATCTGTGGTTGGAGTCATTCCCATTACCTTCTACTTGTTATGTTACCACTAACAGCTGACAGTGGACTATTTAGCTGGGAGGAAATTTCAGGACTGGACTCATTGCACACCTATCATTGTACCATGTCTAAAATTCACTGAGATTCTGAGAGTGACTCAATCTTCCATAACTGTTTTTAAAAGCCGTCTGCATGGTGTTTATAAACCTGTAGAAGTTATTGGAGAAAATTATCGAAATATTATTTCAGTATCTCAGTTTACTATGTGAATTGAGGTACTAGATTACCCAGGCTGATGTTTTCAAGCCTTTATTTCTGTTAATTATGATGATTTTCCACTTACAGTTAATGAAAAGACAACATTTAAGGTTAGACCAATAAAAATATTTTTAATACAGAAATGCTGGCTTCATGAATCATATGTTTAATACCTGCTTGAGGGTTGAGAGTTTTCAAAAGGTACTTTTAATCTGTCACTCAAACCTCATTCTAATTTATTGAATGACTGTATGTTGCTTTTTTAGTCTTTTTAAGGAAGTAATAACCATAACTTTCTTTAATTTGTTTTGCTTTTTTAACAAAGCCTGACTTGTTTGTGACCCTATGGCGTAACCTGCACACTGTGTATAGCATTACTAATGTATCTATTAAACTCTTCATTTTCTCTATAGTTGACGCATTGTGCAAATATTTCACAGGTAACCAGTTAGCCAACTATTATTTCCTTATACTAAATCTGCATCAGAGTGTGTTTTGCTTGACCCTTACATCCGTTACTTCCAAGCTGTATACGGCATAGTGAGCTTACATGCAGACTTGAAAGGGTAGACAACCAAGCACCTTGTCTACAGAAATGTTAGCCCCACCCACTGACTTTAATGGCTCAGTCCGACAGATGATAAGCTGTGAGATCATTAAATTATTTTATAAAAATATATGTATGCCTTTAACATATGGAACTTTTGAGCCTGATAAATTATACTTTTTGATTTGAAATAATATTCTAAAATGTCATCAGTTTCATATCACGCAGTGTATTATATAATTAATAAACATATAAAGTATACACAGTATCGTTTGTAGTTTACGGACTACTGAACTGGACAGGACCCTAATTATGTATAATGTACACTATTTTAATTTCATTAGTTACACAAAAGAGATTTAAAAAATAAGACATCTTTTTACATGTTTGGAATCAGCTTTTCTTCTGGTTATTTTGCGGTTCCACACTTTGTTCCATTTATCACACAGGAACATCTGACCTGTAAACACTGATCTTCCTTTCATGGAATCAGAAAAACAGTAATTACTCCCCCCACACTATGCACAATGAGAGAGTGTGGGTGTAAGAATACAACACAATGGAAGACTTCACATGTCATTCAAACTATATGTTTCCAGTCTCAGTCCCCCACGTATATCATTCACAGTAGGACTCATTAACTGGTCTTTGAGGACGACTGGTGCTTATGCTTAAGCCTTTGCTTTCTTAGCGAGCCGGGTCCGTGTGGGTTCGGTGAGGACGAGGGGCTCCTGGATGACCGTGGCGGGGTACTTCTTGCCCAGCAGCTCCACCTCCACCTGCTGGCCCACAGAGCTCAGCTCCAGGGGCAGGTAACCAAACGCCAGGCTCTGCTGGCTGCTGTAGCTGTAGGCTCCAGACGTAGTGTTCCCAACCACCTGAGGAGAAGTCCGGTTTAGTGGACCTCGAACAAGAGAAATAATGAGGCGTTAATGCCTTTATTGTTACTGACCTTGCCGTTGTGCCAAATGGTCTCGTTGCCTTCGGGGTCAACGTCGTCCGTTCTAACAGAAAGATAGGACAGCTTCCTCTTCAGGCCTTTGCCTTTGATCTCCTGAAGCGCTGCTTTGCCAATAAAGTCAGCTGGCTGCTCAGAGACATACGCGAAGATTGTGTGTCACAAATACGTGATAAATACGGAAATATGAACACCTCTTCTATAAAAAACACAGTTACCTTGTTCAGTTTAATGAAATAGTCCAGCCCAGCCTCCAGAGGATTAGTGTCACAGTTCATCTGAAATAATAGATTGTTGTTCTCATTAAAACCTTAATGTACACTGCTATCTGTGCTTGAAAACTAACACTGCTAATAACCCTGAGCACACCATCTGGACAGGGAAACATGGTGGTGGAAGCATCATGATGTGGGGATACGTATCTTTAATGGGGACAGAGTTGATGCCTTTACAGAACAGCTGTATTTATATTAAGATTAAATTTATCTCATGTAGACTGTTTTTACCGATTAGGAAAAATCTAAAGAGAACTGGTTGCAGGACATTTTATTTAGTGGTTTTAGATTAAAAGGGGCTGGTTGTAAGTCCACGCCATCATTTTCAGATTTCTATTCGTGAAATGTATTATTTTCCTTTCCTTGCACTTCACAATTATGCACTACTTTGTGTTTGTCTATCACATAATATCCCAATAAACTACACTGAAGTTGGTGGTTCTAACGTAAAAATATGTGAAAATGCAAAGTGTTTTAATTCCACTGCTAATTTAGTTCTTAGGATGCTTTAAGTTATTTCTTTCCTAAATGTCAATAAATTTGCATTGTTCTTAATTTGAGGTTGGAAATTAAAACAATATAACACACAGTCTGTAACTCCATTTGCAGACTCTGCTGTCTTCATGCAAGACTTTTAAAAGATATCTGACAGAAATTAAAGACATTTTCTTTCAACAAGAATTGTTCTCTATTTTAGAAACACTTTCCTGTTAATTTTTCTTTGCTGTGATTTTTTTCTCCTATTTGTGCGGTTCACTAATGTGACATGGCACACATCCACCTTAAATCATCCAACCAGATGTGACTCAGATCTGCTCTGAATGTTTTTCTGTGTGGAGGAGTCTTAATTTATCTGATATAAAGTTGTCCCTATTTGTTTCTGCACCAAGGGCCTTGCATTAACAGTATGATACAGCACATGTTGCATGTAAAGTGCTTAGGTACAAGGTCTGGAGAGACAAAAAATAAAAAGTTTCGAAGAACTTTGGAAATCCTGGAGAATTATTGTTCCAGAATACTTCAAAAGATTACAAGGTCTGGGTCCGGGTCTAGGAATCAGAGTATAGAGAAATAAGCAGTTGTTTCTGAACACAGACTTTAGCAGTAAATTGTAAATGTATAGAACAATTGTCTCTATTGGGAATGTGATAGAATTAAAAAAATGTGCAGGGATCATCGAATAGTAACTTATAAACACAAGTGGAAAATAAGTTTCTTCCAGTGTGTTTGGCAACATTCATCTGAATGTTGTTTACATTTGTGTACCTCAGCTCCCCAACCCCTGAAGCCCTTTTCCAGTCTGAGAGAGGCCATGGCATAGGTGCCGAAATTGTCGATGCCTTCATCTTTTCCTCCTTCCATCATGGCCTGGTACACAGCTGCCATGTTCTTCTGCTCAATGTACAGCTCCCAGCCCAGCTCACCTACACACATGTAAACACAGTTAAAACACATCAGGGTTCCTACACAGTTCTTAGACTTCTTCAGATTCAAACTAGCAGACATCTCAGTCCACCTTTGGTCAATTTTTAAAGACTAAATTCAAAGGTTCTGTGTGAATGTGATTTTTTTTTTTATCGAAGTCAGGCTTTAAGTACAAAATCTGATAAAAGAAGAAAAAAGGAGAAAATGGAAGCAAAGAGAGAGAAGGGGAAGGAATGAAGGAAAAAACAAAAATGAAAATAGCAAGCAATGAAATATAGGAGGAGGGATGGGAAAAGAAAGACAAATAAAAGGAAGGAAGAGTGAATGAAACACGAATGAAACAATGAAAAAAGGACGGTAGGGAATAAGAAAGGGTAATTCAAAATGGAGGAAAAAAGAAACATGGAAGAAAAAAATTAAAGAAAAACGCAGAGAAGAAGGAAAAGGGCAAAACCGAAGGGAAGGAAAGAGGGAAGAAGAGCCGCAAGGGAGGGAGGAAGGAAGGGGAAGGTGCAAGCAATAATGCAAAATAAAAGAAAAAAAGGCAAGAATGAAAGAGGGAAGTAGAATAGTGACAAGGAAGGAATGCAGTGAATGATATTTAATGAATGAATGAATGAATGAATATAATTTCTTCAAACAATTTATTATTTTAATGAATTTAAATGAGTGTGATATTGAGGAACATCTATGCCAACTTACCTGTTACACACTGTATCTGCTACTGTTGCTACTGTGTATACAAATATTTGCCAATTTACCATTCCTCTTAAATTAATTTAAAGTTTTAATACTGACTAACGTTTTTCTTCTCAGCTCATCGCCTGACTAATGTACTCCATTCTTCTTTGGACAAATAAGTAAGATGAAGTGTGTCCTTTACCAGTGTAGGAGATCCTGATGGCCCTGACAGGGATCCCAGCCAGCTGGATGTTCTTGCAGTGGAGAAATTTGAACCCGGCATCACTCATATCTTCATCTGTCAGCTTCTGGAGAACCTTCCGGGAATTTGGTCCAGCAATTCCCAGCACTCCTATCTTGTCTGTCACATTACTGATGTCCACATCATATCTGCCCTCAGCAGCTTCTGTTTCAATCCACCTGAGTCAAATTCAAACCCAAAACATGAAACAAATGTTCCACAATTGTCATAATATTTCTGTTCTTTTTTTTGTTGCATATTTAATCATTTTTGGTACAAATAGGGATCTCTCACACAAGGCAAACATGAGCCCTGCACTTCACTGTGCAGCTTGTAACCAGTGGAGGTCGCTGCATAGCCACTAATGTTTCCCTGAATCTCTGACAGCGTGTGTTTAAAAAAACGTCATAGGGAGGAATGTGCTGCCCTCCAACTGGAGCAAAAAGAGGAGTGCATTATTGACAGCTGCTGGGAGGTTTTGGATTTCAGTGGTTTAAAAGAGACTGAAAGAGTTATCCAGCCAAGCTTGGGCTTCAACTCTGGCTTGGGTGTGTCGGACCCAGAACTGAAGAGTGTTCATCACTGTCAATTCTTGGAACACCAAGTAGGTTTCTGGTGCATCGGGCTACAATTTTGCCCCATTCTGTTCCGAGGTGTCAGAGTGACCTGAAGTTTTCCCAGAGTCAATTAAGCCAATACCTGGGCACAATCCTCCATCAGTCAAAGCCACCAAAGATACGTAGCAACAGCTTCTGCTATCCTGACCAGCTGGACTGACACCGTGTGATGTTTCTCACCTGAGGTCGTGGAGCTCAGACCCCGAGCCTGTGATGAGCAGGAACTCTCCTGGTGTCATCTGGGTGATGGTGACCTCAGCAAAGACTCTGCCAGCAGGCGTCAGCATGTGGCTGATGTTGGTCTGGCCAACCTGAAAGTACATTTTGAAATGACACAGACTTAGAACAAGAGGTGGTTGGTCACGACTATTTGTCTACCAGTGGAATCACCACGTAGGTGACCTTTTGCAATGGTTTATGCATGTGCTCTACCTTTGGCATGTTATTGGCAAACAGGCGATCGAGCAGCTTGAGCGAGTCCATCCCTTTTACTATAAACTTTCCAAAAGGCGTGAGGTCGATCACACCCACCTTCTCCATCACCAGTCTGCATTCTCCCCCTACAGAACTGAACCAGTTGGTACGTCTGAAACTAGGCCTGAGGGTTGGACAAAAGTTCCATGTCAGCTACATTAGGGTTAGGAGTTAGGGTAGATTTTTGGGTTAGGGTTAGGGTAGGGTCAAGTAGATTTATGCTCAAAGGTTGGTTGTTTTCATTGCAATTGGGTTCATTGTGCCGGTTAAAAAAGCGAGTAAAAGGGAAGTGCAAGGCGTCGTAACATTTCTTAGCTTTAGGTATACATTTTCTAGAGATGAACTGGATTTGCTGCAGTGCAGGGTCAAATGGTTCTTTCACATGCCCATTGTCAAATCACTAACTTTGGACATCTTACAAAGCTTGATTCTTACAAGTGCAGTTGCATTTATCCCAGCTGTCTGATATTTTCAGTAAGGCACCTAAATATTGGTTCAGGAAGCTATATACAGATGTATGCCACACTTTAAATATATACCTGTTTTGTTTTGTGTGCTTTTTTCTTGTATCTTTTACTTCATACAATCCCCACTACTCAAAAAAACCACAAAATTTCGACTGTTTGGTAAAAGAAGGGAGTTAGTAAATCAAAGAAAGAGTGTACAGCAACCATATCATCATGCTTTTCCCTGAAAAAATAAGTATAAAGATGTTTGTTGTTGATAACGGTAAAAAGGTTCATAACCCAATAGTAGGATACATTCTATTCAGATTACAGGAAAATTGCAGGCTTCAAAAAACATCATACTTGTATCCCGTGTCGTCTCCAGGTTTGTAAAACCAGTGGGGTTGTTCCCAGCCGGCATGAAAGCCCATGGAGCACTTGTCCTTCAGCAGCTCGTAAACACCACTTGTCCTGGAAGTTGGCCGACCAGCAAAACGCTCTTCCTTGGGATAACCAACTGGAAAAAACAAAATTATGATCTTAGTGACAGCTATATGTGAAAGCCGGTTACTTACGAAGGGCTGGATACTTACCCACATTGTTGAAGCCATAAGATTCTCTTGCTTTGGCACACATGAAAGGTACATCTGTCCATTTGCCATATCGGCTGGGATCACATTCAATCAGGTCGTAAGGAGGCTCTCTATTTCTAATCCAGTCGCTCAGGAACTTACCGATGCCACCAGCATGGATAACTCCATACCTGGAAAAACACAGTTCAAGGTTCACCATACTTTAATGTCCGCATCTCAAAACCTAAGGCCTTTAGGAAATACCGTTCCAATCAGAAGTTTACATACACTCATCATAGCCGGAATCTCTTATCAATTAGGAGCGCTTAATGATTTCTTTAAATCATTGTTTTTCACATATGAAATAATTATAAGAATTTGTCTGACAGCATTGGATTGACCTTTTTTTATTTACACAAGTCATTAAAGTAATTTGGAGCCAATTCTGAACAGCTACAAAGAGTTTTACGCAAGTACGATTTATTCTAATGTGTCACCACTTTGTCAAGGTCTGAAAGAAGACCCAAACCCACCATAATATGACTGAAACTTAGGATGTTCAGAATCAACCAAGGAACCCCAAGGTTCAAATGTAAAAACTGCTTGAAGAGCGGAGTCACTGTTGATAGTGAAGAGAATTTTACTCTTGAACTGAGAGGGCGCCAATGTGGGTCAGTGTTTGTATCCAATATTAATGTTACTGTTATGGCCATGCCTATATTATTTATATATATATTTCCTTAGTTGTTCAACACAGTGAAAAAATTACCACATTGCTCCTCTGCCTCAGTTAAACCCCACAATCCTGCACTGCATCGCTATCACTGTCACATGCCCAAACCAGTACCACATGGCCAACACCTTCCCCTCCTGAATCACACACAAACGGCAGCAAGATGGAAATAAACATTGTTTTTTTTTATATTAGCCCAGTTTTACTGATGGGACCGGCAACGATTTGTTAAAAAATTACTAACATTGGCCAAAACCGATGTTAATGCATATATATCATGCATCACTAATGTATATTAAGCTATATTGCCACAATGGCAAAAAGTATGCTTTAATGAATCATGGTGAGGCCTTTAAACCTATGACCACTGAACCAACTGTCAAGCATGGTAGCGGCGACGTCATGCCTATTTTACTGCTATTGGTACTGGTGAGTCACACGAAGCAAATGGAACAATGAGGGAGGACTGACCAAACCTCAAATCAACAGCTATCCAGTCGAAACTTGAACACGGTTGTTCCAACAGGAAAATAAGCCCAATCACTAATCAACACTGGTTAAGGAATTAGAACAGAGCCTTCCCAAAACCCACAGCTCAACATTATTAAAAAGTTTGAACGAACTTTAAATGAACATCCTCGTTAAGAAACCCGCATACTTTAATTACCTCTCGAAATTCTGCCTGGAAGAGAGGTCAAATATCCCCCCCAGGGTTATGCCAAAACCCTTTTAATAGCTGCAAAAGCATGTGGTGGAGATGCAGGTGACAATAAACCAAAGATTAGAGGCGTATGTATAAATCTGATCCTGTATATATTTTTCACATTTAATATAACTGTGACTCGTGTTGTTTTCATATAGCTGCCTCCAATTTAGCACCTCACAGTTCTAAGAGCTCTGATTCAACGCGCACCCAAAGCCAATGGCTGTCCAGTAGTTGCGAATGCCCTGATGTGGTCCGACCATGGGAAGCAGGTCAGGGGTGTATGTGATCGGTCCAGACACGACATTGATGATGTCGGCTTTCTTTAGCACAGGGACGATCTCCATGGCCATCTCAATATGCTCCATTATTCTGTCGAGGTCCGACTCAAACAGCTCCTTCCCAAAACCTACACCAATAAGAAGAGCAGAAATAAAAAAAATAAACCCATTACACAAGGCTTAAAGTTATCAAGAAATTCAAAAAAAAAGGTTTTGGCTAAATACGATATGGATAATCCATGGCATACAGACCTGGTGGTACTCCATCTCTAACCCAGGAGTCCTGAAGCACCATCTTCTCCATCTTCTCATACGGACCAAACAGCAGTCCATCCCTCTCCTGACGCATATAGTAGGAGCCCTCCAGGTCCCTGATAACAGCCAGCTCCTTCTTCAGAGCCTTCACCTCTGGTACTGTTGCTGTCACTACATACTGGTGATGCACAGGGATAGTGGGGTGTTCGAAACCAATCATTTTGCCCACTTCACGGGCCCAAAACCCTTAAAATATAAAAAGAGTGAGAGAAATAGTATCCAGGGAATTCAGCCCAAAAGATGCAAGCTATTTTTTTCTTAAATAAAAGCACATATAACACTCTCCACATTCTTGGGCACCCTAGTAAGGCAGTGTAAAAAGCCCAAAAATAAAATTAGTTACATGAGTATAATAACAGGAAAGATAATCCCACACTGAGAAACATTCCTTTTTTTTCCCCAAATCACTGGTGTCATATTTTTTAATTTACAATTTTATTATTAAAATTTATCATAAATTCAATAAACTTTTAATTACTAATCTTACTGTAGACCTCTTACTTCTCTAGGTCCCATGGTAGAAATATGAACCAAAGACCAAAAATAGGTAAGACAAGAGAACATGCGACTCAGGTAAGTCAGATCTGTGTTGATCTTCATAGGTATGGAAATGGCAACAAGAAAAAGCTTCTAGACTATATATGTACAGTCTTTCTTTTCAAAAAAGAAAAAGAAAAAAATTAACCATTTCAAATATTGGTAGGTACAGTAGAAAATGTATGATGACTATAATAACATATCACAGAGAAAATAACAACTTCCCTTAACCTGGTCAGATCTATAGTCGAAGCAATAAGTACAAAGTTTAAAACAATTGGAATCGTAACATAGAAAAGGTGGATGTTGTTCTTGGCACCACAGTGAGATGAATGGTAGGAGAGGTAGAAAATAAACCCCTTAAAGTACGACCTTTTAGAACAGATAATATATTAAGTGTTTTATTTGCAGTACAATTTTTTAAAAATATTTGTTTTTTCCATTGGTGCCAGCATAAGAATCTGGTGTATTTGTCAATAAAATCCAAATCTTAAAAACAGAAAAAAAGTAATAAATTGAAGATTTCATACAGAATGAAAGCTCCTGATCAAAAGTTGTTTTTTTGAAAATGTATAAAAGCTATTTGTTGATGGATTGCTGTTTGTCGAACTCATCTTCAGCAGGATTTTAACAAATAATACATAGAATATTGTCCAGATTGTTTTTGTTTCAGCATTTAATTTAAAAAGTGAAACCTATGAAGATTTGTTAAAAAGAGTTAGATGTTTTACTCATTTATTTCTGTTAATTTTGATGATTAGGGCATAAACCTAAAATATAAAGTTAGTTTTTCTAGTTGACATGCAGCTGTCTGATGACATAGTTAATCATATCCCGAAATACAGATTAATACACGTCTTCTGGCAAGCCAGGTAAACAACATAGACGGGACAGAAATATGCACATTTAATAAATAGCTCAATTTAGGTCACAAAACTACCACCCCCATAATATCTAATTCACAAACACTGCACTAACCACTTAGAAGGAGAAAAACTAAAGCATGCAGGAGCTAAACATAGTAGATAATTCCTCACTGATTACAGTTGAAGTACAGTATAACTTGGCTTAAAAATTTACTCGTACAAAACAAACAAACTGGGTTTGGAGTTTGTTAGTGGGACACTTGAATGCAGCCCAGGTCAAGCTGCCAGACCAGGAGGGTGCAGCTGAAGCCAGTTGAAACGCTGTTAATTTAAGTTTATCTCTGCTGACATCCTAAACATCAGCATGTTTCAATTACAAAAACAAATTCATATCTGCATCCTTCCTGCTCAGCAAGTCTTTTTTAGCTAATTCTGGGTGAAACGATCTCAACATGGGCTGTTCTGAACAGAAAAGGAGGCTGTTTACCAAAAGCTTGCACACAGGACTAATTCACTGCATGAATCAATTCAGTCAGCACTTCAGCACTTAAAGTAACATTCGAAACAAGCCTTGCTTTGTCTAAGACTCACAAAGAAAAGGGATGGCAATTAGAAAAGTTTTAATGATGTGAAATTACATGGTTATTTCTTTGGCGCTCGGACCTGGGACGAAGACATGAATGCTGAGAATGACATGAGCTAAGATGAACTTATGTATGGTTTAGATTTAGAGATGTCTTCCCCCTGATCCGACACTGGTGGTGGATTGGCGGCCAGGGAGCGAGGAAGCCAGGAGGAGATGGGAAGGGAGATGGTGGAGGTGGGGTGGAGGAGGGATGAGGTCATCTGATAAGCGAGGATGAACACCGCTGAAGGTCCTTTAAAAGCAAGGCGTCGGAAGGTGATTGGATGAAGGATCAGGCGGACAGGATGCTGATTGGAAGGCCGGGAGACGCACAGAAGAGGCATTTGAAGGTGGAGACGGGGAAGGTGAGTCTTTCATTCTGAATTTTCGTCTAAACTCCATCTGTCCTTCTATTTATGAGTTTAAACTTGTACTAATCATGCAAGTGTGTTTAAAATGTCCCAGGACATTAGGTATTATTAGTATTTATGATATTTATAGGCCTTTTCTAGCCAACCCTGTTGTATGAAAGGACAGAAGATGCTCAGTTTAACAAATTATCCACATACCCTCATTCAGTCACCTGAAACTCCTTAACATAATTTGTGGTGAGTTCTGGTACGAAACTTTCTGGAACTAAGCTAGCAAAACATCTACATGACAATTAAGGATTAGTTACAAAAGTTAAAAACTACTCAATATATTTATTTATCCAACATAAATGTTTTGGACTGTGATAGGCCCTTAGTCTACAAACTCCAAACAGTAACTTGTTTCGACTTATTTCGATCTTGCTGCAGTTTGTATATGTCGCTTGTGTTTTGTAGGTCTTGAGAAATTACATATGTGTACCGAACCTTATAATCCCTGGTCAAAGCATGGCTTGGGGCTGATTGTATTAATGTTTCCATGGGGTGCTCTGGAGGAATTAGGGCAACGCCGACTAAATTTTTACAAGGACATCTTTTTGGGGCTGGATTAAGATCGATCATATTGAATTGGTGTAGATCGGATGATATATCTACGTATGAGAGCTGAACGTTTGGCTATGGAGTAACATTTAATTTTACCGCGCCGCCACAACCACACCCTCTGGCCAAAAGTCTTGGTTCTCGACATCAAGTAACACCAACTTGTCTTCTGTCATTGAGCACAATTCCAGTAATTGAGCAATTGCAGTTAAACTGACATAATCATAAACATAATCGTTATTCCCCCATCATGTATAACATTAACATGAGGACTGCTGTAGACCCATCTCTGCTAATATGTTTGCATGGTTATATGGGGGCAGGACCTGGGAGCAGGACCTGTAACCATAACTCAGGGACCTGTGAAGGAAATCTGGAGATAGAGATTTGTTATGCAAGCTCAATGGAATAGCTGCCTGTTGTTTCATGGTGGCGCAGTGGGTAGCACTGTTGCCTTGCAGCAAGAAGGTCCTGGGTTTGATTCCCGGCTGGGGGTCTTTCTGCATGGAGTGTGTGCTTGGTTGTTTGTGTGTTGCCCTGCGATGGACTGGCGACCTGTCCAGGGTGTACCCTGCCTCTTGCCCATAGACTGCTGGAGATAGGCACCAGCTCCCCCGCGACCCACTATGGAATAAGCAGTAGAAAATGACTGACTGACTGTTTTCATCACGACTCTATCCATAATGCATTAAAAAACGCTGAGGTTCTGTTTCTGGAGAGATTTTCTGCATTTTAGATGGATGTCTGGAAAAGAAATGCTAAGCTGGCAGATTTCCCACAAGGACTTCTATACTCCTGCTGCCCAGAAAGCAGTGGTGTCTGTTTTAAGTCAATGGAAATCCACGATGAGTGGAGAAACAAAGAGAACTAAAGTCAGAACAAGGATGTATTTCCAAAAACCAACGTTGAACCACACAAAGAACAGCACGCAAACAATATTTGACCAAAAATATTAATTAAATCAGCTAAACTAAGAAAAGAAATATCCTGCACATAAACAATCAGCAGCAAAAACAACAAAAAAATCTGTTAGGAGGTGTGAATGTGCTGCTCCTTCAACATTGGCTGGAAAGTGATCTGCTGTCCTCTTTGGATTGGCTGTGAAGGTAAACTGAGCAGTAGTGCCAGACCATGCTATACTTCAACAAACCCTTATGCTATTGTTGCAGAGGTATAATTTTCAATGTGCTGCTGATTTTTAACCCATCTGTTGCTGTAGGAAAAAAAGATGACTAATCAAAAAGATCCATAACCTAAATACAGCTCAGTTACACAACACCTTCCTTGGGGAACAGAAGCCTGGGGGTGGGGGGTGTGTGTGTGGCGGGGTATGTGCTTACTGCAGTAAATTCCTGAACCAGACCCAACAAAACAAATAGCAGGAACGAAAGGAGATTTTGGAAACAAGATCCCCCAGAACTGGTCTGGCCCAGTTCAAACTAAAGTTGTCTTCTATGAACTCTGCAAGCTGTGATCTGAGTGGGCAAAGTTCTCCTGCAGTGAGGCGTTTGCAGATAAGATTATTACATCTACTATGTAAGCACTGTTGTAGAAATGCTGGATCTGTTTTTCAAATGCAGTTTGTGGTAATTGTGGTTTTTACAAATACCATAACTGGAACTCAGCGCTCTTTGTAAGCTTCTTTCTTCTTTTTCTCTTCTCTTAGTTTAATGTCAGTTATAATTACCAAGATGACTTTTATCTGCTTAATACCAGAACTGGAGTTCTTCTGGTTTTAATTCAGTGATTGCTCTTTTCTCACTACTATTCCATAAAGGTCAGGCTTGTGGAGCGCACAACCCATAGTTGTCCTGTCAACAGATTCTCCTGCCTGAGTTGTGGATCACTGCAGGTCTTACCATGGGCCTCTTGGCTGCCTCTCTGATTAATACTCTCCTGCCTGACCTTTGAGTTTAGTTGGACAACCATGTCTTGGTAGATTTGAAGTTGGGCCATACTCTTTCCATTTTCAGGAGATGAATTGAACACAGCGCTCTGTGTGTAAAAGGTTGCAATATTGCTTTAAAAGCTAACCATGTTTTAAATGTCTGCTGCGTTCCTTGGTCTCTGTGATGCTGTTTGTTCACTAACGTGCTCAAACCAACCTGTGAGGCCTTCAGAGAACAGGTCTATTTATACTGAGATTACATTAGACACAAGTGGATCCTATGTTCTAATTATGTAACTTCTAAAGGAAACAGGTTGCACTGGATTTTATTTAGGCGTCTATTATTTTTCTTCCACTTCACAATTATGCACAACTTTGTTTTGGTCTTTATAACAACATCCCAATAAAACATATTGAAGCTTGTGTGTGAAATGTGTTTTTATTCTAAAAAATAAAAAAAATAACCTTGGTGCATAATTGGGCAGTAAGCAGGTAAGCCATGAGCTGCAGATGATGCTGTCTTTACACTGTTTGCTGTGAAGCCTGTTTGGATGGAAAATATGCGTTTTGTTTGTTTATTTTTTTTTGTTTTGTTGTTGTTTATAAGTCTATTCTATTCTATTTTAATTTTGAAAGTTCCAATAGCAATATTGGAAGGCACTGTTCGTGCATTTTTGTATATTCTTTGCTTGTTAATTTGTGCTACAATTGTTAATACTGATCCAAAAAACAAACAAAAAAAATCATTATCAATATCAGAAAAAACAAACCTGCTGTGTTCACAATGCAATTTGCACGAATGGTCCCATGAGGAGTCTGGACATCCCACTTCCCATCTGATGTTGGTTTGAGCCCAGTGACAGGAGCTGGATTGTAGATCTGGGCCCCGTACATACGAGCTCCAGCAGCCAGAGCCATGGTTAGAGAGTACGGGTCAATGTGGCCATCTCCAGGGGTATAAAGACCTGCCAACACCTAAAAGCATACAGTAACCTTAAATGTGAACCTATATTAGGTAATTATCGTAAGTTTTTTTTTTCACAGAATGGCAACCATGTAAAATCCCCTTTTTACCAATAGGACAACTCCTCCCTAACAAAAATGGAGCATACAGAAAGAGGTATATTTGACCATTCCTCACTGCAAAGTCTTGGATCCACTCTTCTGCTCAGCCCACGTTTTCTATAGGATTTAGGTCTGAGGACTAAGAAGTCCATACAATAAGGTTGATTATGTATCGGGTAAACCATTTCTACATTTATTTGGTTGTATGATTTGGATCATTAACCTGCTCAGAGACCCAATGATTACCCATTTAAAGTTTTCTTTCAGAGGCCATCTGACTTTTATGTTAAATGTTTTGGTACATCATTGTACAACTCTACCCACTATATTCTATGTTTTAGTTTTGTATTTCATAAAAATAAAAACAGTGCTTTATTTATAATACTTGATTTCCCCCCCTATCTCCCCTCTGTTCCTAATATTCCTTTTAGACTGAATTATCTCCCATTACCTTTTTCCGTCATCCAATCCCGGCACTACGTTTACTGGCGGTGAGGAGTGTGACAGCGCATGCGCAACGCGAATCGACTAACTCTGTGCTCCACTAACCAGCCTGAGATCACGTGAAGCCAAGTCGCTGATGTAAATTTGTATTCTCATAGAAAAGAAATCGTTTTCACAAACTCTTATAGCATATTGTATTCATAAAGAATAAACCACAACTGTAAACTTGAACTTTGTGTTTGTAATTTCTTGAAGCTGTAACATTTTATTTTGTATTTTTATAGAGAAAACAACAATACCTCTTTTGGATTTTACTTATGCACAACTATTGACTGATATGCACACATTTCCGTCATTATATACACATTGTTTTTGACAGCGTTCTTACCCCATACAAAGATGCTTAAAAAAAAATCAATGAAACCACGTGTCTGAAAACTTTTGTACCTACTTAAGTTGAAATGTTTACATAAGGTTTTTTTATATATATTTTGATATTTTGTGGCACTAGTGGCATTTATTTATTCAAAATAGAAAGACAGGAAGTGAGTTGGAAAGAAGGGGAAGACATCCAGCTGAAGTCTCCGGATCGGGACTCAAACCTGGGACAGCTGCATCGAGGACTGAGGGTCGTGCTCTCTACCGCTACGCCACACACTGTGACTCATGATTACACTCTTTTCATAAATTTACAGAAATGTCTGGAAAACATTTATATTTTGTCATTTTTCATCATTTTGTGTAGATGTTTTAAAGACAGCTATATTTAAATTGGTAATACGTCTGTAACTTGGAAGTAAACGTAGAAAAGGGAATATTTTCTGGTGGAACTGTGAATTGAATAAAAAAGATAAGGTCAAGTACACACGTCCTGGTTGTTTCTTCAAATTTAATCAATTCGTGTGACAGGACTTCAGTTCTTCCACTCTAAGGAAATAAATTGAATATATGATGCTAAGCATAAAGTTTAAAGCAAAAGCACTGATGGTCAAAATGATAGTCCACAGGGTCACTGCACTGAAAAAAATGGACACTGACCAAGAGAAAATCTCCAAAACCTGCATGCCACGGTGGTAGTTGATAATTCCTGCAAACACCCTATTACATTAGTGATGCATCACTGTCTCATACCAACCTTGTCAATGTTTAGCAGGGGGAAAAGGTCTTGAACTTTCTCTGGTCCAATGAGGTACTGCGGCGTCACGTGCCAGTGCGTACGAGTCATCTGGTACTTCATTTCATCCACACGAGCTGCCGTAGAAGCAATTCGGACGCTGCCAGGCTGGTGAAAGCCCACGGCCTGCACAGAGAGATGGTATAAAAGACACGCAAACACATCGTTTGAAAATGAAAGATTAAAATAAAGCTGAGGCATCTTACCTGTCCAGTTTCTGCCTCGAGGCTCTCATATAGTTTGATGCTGTCAAAGTGGACTTTCTTCAGGTTGATGCCTGGATGGTAATAGGTTGTCAGACCCGCCTGAAATAGAAACACAAAAACCATCAAGATTTATAGGAAAATGCAACCATGAGACTTCGACTTAAAGTTCGATAAACCGCCTCATCCACCTCAAGGCATCATTGTTTATCCATGGGAGAAAATGTCTATAACTAAATTATTCAGCTTACACATCAATTTAATATAGGTTTTAGGCCCATGGTTCTCAAAATGCTGTGCAAGCATCAACAGTGGTACTTTAGGTGTCCTTGGAGGTACATTACAATGAGTAATTTGACAATATAAATCTGAGCAAGCCAAGATCATTTGTGGGGTTCAGGGCTCTAGTCTTGGAACACATTTATTCAATATCTAAGTTGCTGTTGGGTGCTGTTGGGTGCTTAGTGTGCGTGATTATCATGATTATCTGTCCTGTGTCTCTGTTTACCTAGTAATGGACTGGCACTGTACTAGGTGTGGCCCACCTCTCACCCTCTGACCAGTTGACATAGGCACGAGTCCCCCTGTGAACCTGTGAGAAGTAAGAGGCTAAAGAAAAAGGATGTATGTATCTTTATGCTCCCCATAGCTCAGACTATGGTCTACTACAACACCTCTTACCATATGTATGCTGATCACACAAATCTTCTCCAGGTAATGCAGAAAAGACAGAAGTCATTGCTTTATGTCTCAAAAGTACAAGATTAGAGATTCTCAACCAGACTTAACGATGTCATTGACACTGTCATTATGGAGTCAGACCTAAAATTGAATGTCCACATAAAGTCTATCACAAAATCCATCTTAATTACAGTACATAGTCAGAATAAAGGGATTTCAGAGAGAACAGGACACAGAAAAGTACAGCATGCTTTTATATTTAGTAGGTTATATTATTGTAAAGATGTGTCAGCTGTGGCTCATTCAAAATGCTGCTGCCAAAGTCCTGAGCAACACTAGGTAAATGGATCACATAACATCTATTGATAAATTCAGTTCGATTTAATTCAGTTCCAATTCGTCTCAAGGCACTTAACAAAGTCAGTTAATTCGAATTATACAGATTTCAAGTCAGGTACATACATTGCAATTAATCCTAATTAGCAAAGTGCAGACAGATTAATTTTATTATTCAAACTGGTTAAAAGGTTTTTCTATCTAAGGAAACCCAGGAGATTGCATAGAGTCAGTGACTTGCAGCATTCATTCCTCCTGGATGAGCATGTAGAGACAGTGGACAGTCGCTTGCATTAACTTTTTAGCAATCCCTCATACTGAGCATGCTTGTGCATCATTGCATTAATAACACTCTCAACTAATTTATAATGAAATACTCTGAATATAAAAGGTATTCTGATTAATTTAATCCCGATCTATCTCTCCCTTTTCACCTAAGAATATCACATACCTAAGAGGTCAACTCTATTAATGCAAAAGCCACAAAATATGTGTTTAACTGGACAAACAACTTCCACCTAATAATAATAGAGCAGGGTCAAAAATCCCTATTAGTTGGGTAACTGAAGTAAGTTTTGAATCCAACACGTCACAAATGTGCGCAGCTACAGTCTCAGCCACTCCTCGAGGACTAACACAAACTCTTGAAGTGGCTTTGCTTCACCATCCGCTCAAGGCTTCGGCTATCCCCATTTTTGTGCAACTTTTTGGTACGGCGTATTTGCCTTCCACTTAACTTTCCAATAAAATCCTTGAGTACAGCAGAACAGCTGGCTTCTTTGGGAATGATGTGGCCTACCCTCCTGTTGGAGGTAGTCAATTACTGTCTGTTGGACAACTGTCACGTCAGCAGTATTTCCAATGATTGTGTAGGCCATTACATTTCTTCATGAAGGATAATTTCAATTGGTCTAATATTGTAATAGTCCAAATTTCTGAGAATCAGAATTGGGCTTTTAATTAGCAAAAATCAATAATCATCAAAATTAACTAAAAAAAAAAAAAAACAGGAAATGTATCACTCAATATGTCATATACCTGTATAGCATAGACGTTTCACATTTAAAATTAATAACAAAAATAAATGTATTCTTCCATGATATTCTAATTTTTGGACATATGTCTGTCCACCAAGTTGCAAAGAGGAAAGCTTGTAAATGAATATGCGTGCAGTGGTAGATCTTAAGTGGGCCAGGAGCTCAAATGCCTTGAAAACAGCAACTGTTTGGTGGGAATGTTGTAACTGCAGAAACACATCAAGAACAACTGCTGACGCTCACTTTAGCAGGCTGTCGAGGAAGAACGACCAACATCTTTAGTTTTCCAGCAGACTTAAATAAAAGATAAGCAATGCACTGAGGGAATAATTTAACAATATAAACCTATTTGCCTGAATTACTACATTTATAATAATCAAGTTATTCTGTGCCTAATTAAGGAGCTGATGCCATAATTGTAACCTTTGAAACACTAAGATGCAAGTTCCCAGATTTGATTTCATTACTTTTGGAATTATTTTGAAAGTTAAGGTAATGATATAGCTGCCAAACAACACTGATATGGTTCTTTGCTACATAAATGTTAAAAATATAAGAGGTGATGCAGAGCCGGCTAAAAGCATAACAGAATGAAATACCTGATTTGGGGACCGAACCAACAAGGGGCCCCCAGGAGCAGCAGAATTGTCACAAAAGTCACGTTTACAAATGTGAAGTTTTTGTACATTACAATCAGTTCTAATATGCAAAAACAACATTTGTTATCCATATTTTAAATATTGTTAGTGAATTAGCATTGTCAGACTGTAAAGACATTCTGCTGAATAAAATATTTTGATGTGGAATAGGTTTTAACCTTTTAACCAGTACCCAGGCTGTTTTTACTCTCCACTTTTCTATGTGATACAATCCCCTAAACTGCAGAAAAAAATAATAAACTTCTTAAAACTACATCAGCATCAGGAAAAAATTGTATCTTCTTTTGAATTTAGCAGTATTAATTCTTTAAAGGTCTAGATAGAAGTCTTATCATTTTTCAAGGCAAGTGGTAACTTCTGGATGTGTAAAGCCAAAACATTTTCTTTAGGAATATAAAATTTGTGATTTTTTTAAACACTTATGCTCACTTTATCCCAAGTCCTATTAAAAATGTATATCAGTTGAAGTGAATGTCATTCAAGCAACACCCATTTGGTTATTGTGTGGCTAATCGTTTCCTTCAGGTTGTAAACTGTTCTAATTTTTATGTTAGATGCATAACATGCATCAAGATTTGAACATATATGATATAAAAGGAAATATTGGTTGTGCTGTGGTGCCTGATGGTAGTTGGGGAGGCCCCATAAAACCTTGGACAGGCCCTGCCGCGACAATATATGCAACTCATATGATAATTACAAGCCATCTGAGCTGTCACATTCTTGAATTTGGTGGTTACACTAAGGATGAATAATTTGGGACTAAGAGTAGACATACAGCGTGCCAGGTGGAGCCGGCCGTCAGCTCAGACTTCTCCAGCAGAACCACATCCTTCATGCCACCTTTGGCCAGGTGATAGGCCAGACTGACCCCCACGCATCCTCCTCCAATGATGACAGTGTCTGCAGTGTCCTTCCAGCGCTTTCTCAAAACTGAAGAGGCATCACTGCAAAGTGCAGGGAGAGTGTTGGTGAATGGACACAGCAGCATGTATGGATTGGACTGGTCAGTTGTGCAACGCTGCAAAGTTTTTATATGCAATCTACACTTTCATTACTATGAAATAAGCAAAGTACTTCAGGTTTGATTTAAGGTTTAGGCCAAATCATCCAGAAAGACGGATCCGTCTCACCCTTCTTCTGCATGTTTACTTGGGGTGCAGCTGATGGTCCTCAGGGGGAGCCGTGAAATCCCTCCACATGCGGTGAAGTCTTTGCGCAGCTGAATGCTGATGAGGTTTAATATTCGAGACATAGCTGCGCAAACAGAATGACAGAAAACTAACGAAGCTCCAAGCACAGGCAGTCCCCCTCTGTTTGGACCCCTGCAATGTCCTGTGTAGTTACAAAAAAATCCCACTTTTGCGCTGACAGGCGCTTTGCCCCGCCCACAGGCAGAAAACTTAGATAGGAGGAAGGTTGACCCGGAGTTAACTCTTGGTCCGCCGAAGGGTCCAGATGTAGCTAATAAAAAAATGGAGAAAGTGTGAAGAAAATAAGCATCAAAAACTTTTAATCTTTGCAAGGAGCTGCACCTTTTTTAACTTTGTATTTAAAAACAGAATACCCTCTGCGTTGGGATTTGTGCACATTAACTTTCTACCTAATATAGTTTCTACATTGTTTGCACATATGTAGTATAAAGTTTTGGCAAACAAATACGAGGTAGATTGTGAGTTTCCTTTATGCAAATCGTGTGTATTTATCATGGGGGCAGCGGTGGGGCGGGGTCAACCTATTATTGAGCCAATCAGAGGTTGACTTGTTGGTGCGCTTTGGATGAATGTCCTGGTGCATTTGGTCCATAAACCTGCACACATTCGTACACCAATATGCAGAATGGTAGGCCACTTAGGGCTAAGTGCCTTGCCCAAGGACACAGCAAGCAGCAAGAGGAGGCTGGAATCAAACTGTCAAATTTCTGATTGCAAGATGATACTGAGCCACAGTTGCCCCAGAACTGCTCTATGTATATGTATATTAAAGGTATATTTTTGGCCGACAACTCATTTAGGATCTTTCATCCATAGTCTGGATACAAAAGTTGGACTATTGCCTGCATTCTATATAACGGCCAGCAGGGGGCGTCTAAAGAGGTTGGGAAATGTTTAAAAGTTAGTGAAAAATGACTCAGCTTTTCTTTTAAGCCGTAAACTTAGTAAATTTCTTAGTTTCTGTTTCGTGTTGCTTTCTTTTTTCTTTCATTTTATTTAAAGTGAAATATATGCTGTGTTTCGTTTTCCTCGGAATTGGGAACTATAATGTGGGAATGATGCGAGTTAGCCTTGTTCCAGTTGTAATCCTGCCTTCTATTAGGCTTGGAAGTTGATCTGGGAAAGTGGTCACACCCAAATTGAGCGATCCAAATTGGAAGTCTGAAAAATTTGGTCAACTTGCTAATTGCAGTCCTG
The DNA here is from genome assembly GCA_036173005.1 of Crenichthys baileyi. Taxonomy (NCBI): domain Eukaryota; kingdom Metazoa; phylum Chordata; class Actinopteri; order Cyprinodontiformes; family Goodeidae; genus Crenichthys; species Crenichthys baileyi. The sequence continues at coordinate 21,511 of JAHHUM010002917.1, read as the reverse complement.
CCAACTGCTATTAGCACTATGTGCCATTAACACTATACTTCATTTTATGCTTTTAAACACTAAAAGAACACAATCCCAAATGGTGCTTGTACAGCACTATGTCTGCCACTAGTTTAATTAGTTGCAAGGTATCAAAAGTGCAATAAAAAAAGTTTTACAAACGTGGCAGTCATATTGGATACACAACCTAGGCTGCACGGCAACCTCTGACTTTTTTTGTCAACATTTCAACTTCTTGTTTGACTGGAAACCCAAATTCTGACTTTCAAGTACAAATAGGACACACCATTAGCCACCGAACCAGTGGGTTTTGCTGAAACCATCTGTCGGTTCCAGTCTGAACTTTTCATACAGAACTATTTATCTCTGAGAGGTCCTTGAGCTTCTTTGTGCAGTGCAGCCTTTAACCCAGCTGGAACAGTTACAGCAGGTTTGTACTGGATGTGTTTCCTGATAACTGCAAATGAAAAGCTTGATGGAAATCCCCCTCTTAACTGCTTGGTAATGTGTATTCAGTGATAAAGAGACAGGGACTCATAGAGACTCAGAGACAGGGAGGCCTGTGTGAGAAAGAAGCAAATATTCACAATTTATTAGTCCAAAAAGTTGGTATGAAAGTTAGACTTTTCCAACTTAAGCAGGTAGAAGATGTTGCAACCTGGGTGAGAGACTGCAGACTGAACCTTAATGCTTGCATTTAGACTCTATGGCGTTCTATGACCATATCAGCTTTATTTTGCATTCAGCAGAATGAATTTGAACGTATTTATGGTAAGTAAAATTACATTGACTAAAATATTAAGAATTAGGTTTAAAATGATAGATAAATCTTCAGATGACAGAATTATCAGCCTGCAGTCTGTTTAGTTTGTATATACCTAAAGAAAAACCATTACTGTTATGGGATTTTTGACCATTCAGATTTTTAGCTTTATTTTATATTCTATGTTATTTTATTTACTTCTAGTTGCAATTCTAGAGCACGGAGGCGCCGCCTTCAGTGGGCAAGCTTTGTTTTTTGGTTTCTCCTTAGCTTTCTGTTGACAGGTTGCCTGGACTCAGTGTGTGGAGTTGGTCTGGGCTGCTCCACCACAGGAGGGCATCGCCATGGTAATCTGGACTGAAGTGCTTGTTTCTTGTTACCCCTGTCCTCTACTATTTTTTTGTTGTCATGCTAAACCACAACACAACATTAGACATTAGGCATTTATGTTCAGCATATTCTGTATGTCAGTGAACAACTGAGAGAAACAATACATTTTGTCAGATACCACACCTTCATACGGTCACGAAAGTATTCACGTATTCAAGTATAAACCTTTTTTATATTTTGCCACATACAATCACATCGCATTTTTTGGGATTTTATGTGATGGAGCAAGTGGAAGGATGATGAGATACAGTTTTAAAAGTTTCTGACAAATAAAAATCTAAAACATGTGGTATGCATTTGTATGCAGCCCCCCTAAGTCAGTAGTTTGTAGAACCACCTTTTAATGCAGTTGCAGCTGCAAGTCTTAAGGGTTACGTTTGTACTAGCTTTGCACATCTAGAGACTATCTATTTTTGCACATTCCTCTTTGAAAAACAGCTCAAGCTCAGTGTGATTGCAAAAACATGTCTGTGGTCATCAAATTTCAAGTCCTGCCTCAGGTTCTCAAATTGATTTAGGTCTGGACTTTGACTCGGTAATTCTAAAACATGGAAATGCTTTGGTTTCTAAATGTTTTCTAAACCTGTAACTGTTTAACATGTGGCAACATTTTATTGAGTGGCCAAAAATATATAAAACTTTTAAAAAGGGGTCCATAGTGATTGGATAAGGCATTAAACCTTTTCATAGGCCCCTGCTGTCACATTTGGAATATTTTTGTTACTAGGATACTCTTATACTGTTTACTCTTTTATTTTAATTATTTTAAGAGGGATGAACTGTTTTGCATTCTGGGCTTTCCTTATTATATATTAGAAAACAAAAATTAAAACTAGGGGCAGCAGCCTTTTACTAAGAAGGTCAACATGTTTAACATCATGTTCCTAAATAGCCTAAATTACCAACCATTTAATTTATAAACATGCTTCTTAACTGATTAATGTTTTCTGTTTATAAGTCAGTTTTGTGAAACATAAATGCTAATATACTAAATTTTTGGCCGAGAGTTGAGAATATTCTTTACGTATAAAGAAACCGTGATCTGTTTTAAGTAATTCTCTTTTTTTTCAAGTTTAAGGTATTTTTTATACAAACAAAAAACATACCCAACGAATTTAGTCAAACACAATATGTTATTTGTATAAACTGATCATCTAAAAAGCATAACTTCCTCTACAACAGTTCATTGCAACTCTGACCTGCAAATAATTGACAAAACAGCAGCAGCAGAGGTTTGGAAAATGTTCCTCAAGTTCCTCAAGGCCTGTTTAAGATGATGCCACTATATCTCATTCGGATCTAAGCCAGATTCTAATCACTTCTAAACATTCAGTTGACATTTTTCCAGTTATACAGAGCTGGACTTGCTGGTGTGCTTTGGATCATTATCCTGCTACCTAACCCAAGTGTGCTTGAGCTCAAGGTCACAAACTGATGGGCGGAATATCGTCCAACAGGATGTTTTGGTATGGAGCAGAATTTATGCTTCAGTTGTTGTAAGTCTTCTTGTAGAATCATGAATACTGACCATTACTGTATCAAATGTTCTCTGCTGTGCTTTAGATGTTGTTCTGGGTTCTTTGTTGACCTTAATGCATTCTTGGAGTAAATTTGGTAGGCCAGCCTCTCCTGGGAAGGTTCACCACTATTCCATGTTTTCTCCATTTGTGAATAATGGCCCTTACTGTACTGTAGAGTCCCAGAGCCACAGAAAATACTTTGCAAAGATGTCCAGAATGATAGCTTTCAGTGTTTTTTTTTCTTTTTTTACCAGTTCTTAAATTTCTTTAGCTCAGGGCATGTGTTGTTTTTTTAAGATCTTTTGGCCTACTTCATGTTGTCAGATAGGTTCTATTTAAGTGATGTAATCGATGTAAAGGTCTGGCAATAATAGGGCACATGATTGGCAAAATAGGACATGACTATAAGAGGACCCTAAAAGCTGAGAGTGGGGGAGATGAGCAGAGTTTTGCTGAGTTGTAATAACTATAATAATAAACAAGAAGAGCTTCTAAGAGTAACAGGGGGCGACCAGGACAACGAACACAGAGGAACATAATAGGAGAATCCAGTGAGGAGCGATGCAAAACAAAACTGGGCCAGAGGTTGAAAATGACATGGGAACCAGGTGAGCTTATCAGGGGGGTTGTGGAACAGCTCTGGCAAAATGAAAGCAAGGAAGCTGAGGGGGGGAAACTAATTAACACTGAGGGAGGAGAACTAAGATGCAAAGAAACTTCTAACCAAGGCCAAAAGACTAACACTGAACCGAGAGAAAATTCCAAATACACAAAGAACAGTAAACAAGAATGAACTAGGAAACTAAACACAAAGGAATAAGCCAATATGGCAAAATCCTAATGGCAAAAAAATATCAACTGTATATGGCAAGACCTTAAGAACATAACTAAACAACAAGAAAAACACAAACAAAATCCAAAACCCAAACACCTGAGGATCAGGACAAATGGAGCTTAGATGAATCCGCCAAGTTTGCCCATAAACTGTAGCGGTTAGCTTGATTCTGCCTGTTGTGATGTCATGAACCCGACTACGCACAAAGCAGTTTCGATTGGATTTTTAGTGTGCTTTTTAAAACTTAGTTTTTTGAAAAATCCTGCTGTGGTAATCCATACTTAATTACCAAGCTGGGGTTTTATTATTGGTGAACATTTACTCCACTGGACAGTATCATCATAGAATCATATTGCATTTGATCATCTCCATCTCAAAGTCTAAATTGCTCAGACTGGTCAAATGCAAACTGAATTGTTCTGCATTGCACATACATTGTTTAATATGCAGTTTGAGACTAATTAAAGTTTTATACTATTTGTAAAACCACACAATTCTTTCAGTGTTTGTTTTTGGTATTAGACCACCTTGCTGTAAGAAAGTAAGGGCTTGCTCAGTTGCTTTCGACAGGTTTCCCAGTAGGGAAAACAGTTTGTGTCAGTCAGTAAAATAAGGCCAAAGCCTTAGTTAGGCTAAGCATGAGCTAAAGTAGGTGCATGCTGCAGGGTCAGGATTTTCAAGACTGGGTGTATCTTTTTCACTGTGCTTTTGTGACATGTGGGGTTTCGGTTTGCACCATCATGTCAGACCCATTACATACTCAATCACTCAATCACTGTTCTCAGCCACGTGTTTGCAATATTATACTGAGATCCTTCACCCACAAATGTATGAACAACAGAATAAGAGCCAAAACGTTTTTCTTTTTTTTTTCAAACAATAAGGGCGTTTTGCGCAAAGTTGCAGCTATAGGAGAGGAAGGTGTTGGAGGGCGGAAAGCAGGCGTTCTTGCAGTGACATAAAGGACTGCGTTCCCATCTTGGGCTATAAATGCAGCACGAATGCCTTCGCGGATCCCTTTTCCAGACTCGGAGGAGCGGTGTAGCTGAAAAGAGACGTTCGCAGAGACCATGGCACCAGCTGGAGCAAAGAAAGTAAGGGCGTGCGGTGACTAGCCGAAGACTGATGTGCACAATTTAGTTTTAAATGTTACTCTTTCTCTTGCAGGCGTGTGCAATTTTTTAAAATAACTTTGAAAAGTGTTTTATCTTGCATTTTAACTGCAACTTTCGCGTGGCACATGCAGAGCATTCTGGAGCGCCTGGATGCAGGAGAGTTGGTTATCGGAGACGGTGGGTTTGTCTTCGCCCTGGAGAAGAGAGGTTATGTGAAAGCGGGACCGTGGACTCCTGAGGCTGCAGCCGAATACCCTGAAGCAGGTAGGCAAAATGTTTATCTTTGAACATGTGAATCCAGTTAAGATTATGCGCTAACAGAACCGTGTTGTTTCAGTGCGGCAGCTGCACAGAGAGTTCCTAAGGGCTGGCTCTAATGTCATGCAGACCTTCACCTTCTATGCGAGCGACGATAAACTGGAGAACAGAGGGAACACGCAGCGCTTCACTGTGAGTTAGAATTTCACTGCAAAAGTATTCCTTCTTCCTGAACTTGTGTAATACTGCATCTACAGCTGCACGTTTTTGGCAGCGTTTCTTCACACGTTTTGCACATGCACACAGAAATGTTTCTTTGCAAAATAGCGCAGCCTCAGTCAGATTGAGTGGAGAGGGTCTGTTAATTTATGGCACCGATCTTCTGTTGGATTGTTGGTCTGGACTTTGTCTGGGCCATTCCAGCACATGGATATCATCATACCACATGATCTACATCATTTCAGTGTAACTCTGTATGTTTAGGGTTCGCTGTCCTGCTGGGTAAACCTCCACCTCAGTCTCAGGTCATTCACAGTTTCCACAGGTTTTCTTCCTGACTTTGGCTTGTATTTAGCTCCATCCATCTTACCCCGAACTCTGACCAACTTCCCTGTCTCTGCTCAAAGAAATCATCACCACAGCATGATGCTGCCACCCATATGTATCACAGTGGTAATGGTGGTTTCAGCCTGATGTACATGCTGTGTTTTTTTTGCCTCTCATTTACCGGCAGTTTTGGTCTCATCTGACCCCAGCACCTTCTTCTACATGCTGTGTCCCGTGTGTGACTTACGAGAAAATGCACATGGGACATCTTACGGCTTTCATTCATCAGTAGATTTCTTCTTGCCACTCTTAAAAGCCAGATTCATGGAGTGCCCAACTAACAGTTGTCCTGTCAACAGATTTTCCCACCTGAGCTGTTAATCTCTGTAGCTCCTCCAGAGATACCACAAGCCTCTTGGCTGTTCTCCTTGGTGTCGCTGTGGATGCCTCTATTTTTATGGTAAATGGCCGGCACTTGTATAGCACTTTATCAAATCCGAGGGCTCCAAAGCGCTTCACACTACAATCAGTCATCCACCCGTTCACACACTGACAGTGGTAAGCTACATTGTAGCCACAGCTGCCCTGGAACAGACTGACAGAAACGGGGCTGCCATTCAATTGCCGCTACCGGGCCCTCTGACCACCATCAGCAGCCAAGGCAAGTAAAGTGTCTTGCCCAAGGAGACAACAACTGAGAGGGACAGGGCAGGAGTTTGCAGGACACACTCCTGAGCCACAGTCGCAGGTGGTAGGAGTTAAAGTTGTGCAAAAAATTTGAAAACCATGTGTACCAACCGATAAAGTGCTACCTGTCATTACGTAAAATGATTTTGGCAATTTTCAAACATAATAAAACCAATCTAGTAATAAATTGCCAATAATATAGTAAGCTGACGTCCAGCACATTCCAGGAATTTATCTAACAAACAAATGCATTTCACAGTAAAAAAAAAAAAATTATCCATACATAAAATTATGAAAATACATATCTAAGTTAGTGGAAGGAAGCTGCAAGATGTCTTTTCATTATCAAGAAATCTAGTACTATTAGTTTCATCATCAGCTGCAGTCACTACATTTTTTCAATACTACTTCAATAGCATAATAACTTGTTACATTATCGGTTAAAATTCTATTACATTTTTGGTTCAAAAACTTTATTATAATATTGGTAAGTTATTAGGTTATTGAGCATTATTATTATTATTATTTTTATTATTATTGTATTATTTTTAGTATTTAGTGCTTTGGGGTCTCTGGGGACTTGATAAAGTACAATATTACATTATTAGTTGCTACAGAAAGTATCCTTTTCTACGTTGTGTGGTCTATCACATGGAATCCCAATAAAATATGTTGAAGGTTGTGGTTGTAATGTGATAAAATATGAAAAGCTTCTATGGGCTTGAATACTTTTGCAAGACATTGTAATTTGAGCTGCTCCAAGGTCTCAAAAGATGAGGGTTTACGAAGTAAAGCATTTATTTTTCTCCTCCTGAACTTTAGGGGCAACAAATAAATGAGGCGGCTTGTGATCTGGCCAGGGAGGTGGCCAATGAGGGGGATGCTCTGGTGGCAGGAGGAGTCTCCCAGACGCCTTCATACCTAAGCTGTAAGAGCGAGGAGGATGTCAAGGCCATCTTCAAGAAGCAGATCGATGTCTTTGTCAAGAAAAACGTGGACTTCTTGATTGCAGAGGTATGTAACAAACCCGTGATATAGCTGATGTTGATAAGAAATGAAAAGATGAAATACAGGTATTTCATCTGCAAAGTGAAGCTAAAAAGCCTTCAAACACAAAAGCCCACAAAGGCCTTCTTTCAAGGGCTGGATGCAATCATACAAGTCTCATTAATATCTAGCAGTCTATACTTTCACTGCCTTCCAATGTAAAGCAAATGGTAGCCATCAAAACCCAACCACACGTAAGCAAAACAGCCTTCCTTCAGAATTTGAGAGTAAATGCTATTCCACTTTCTGGTTCTTTAAAGCTGTGATGAGCCACTTACACTAAGACCTGATGCATTGGAGCCCACTTGACTTGCAGGCAGTCTTTGCAAGGCAAGTGATTTTTGACAGGAACAAGAAAATCATTTTCTTGCATAAAGATGACAAGAAACCTTAAACATTTAACTACCTGAGAGCGATGGGCAAAGAAATATTTCAGACAGCTACACAATTCTTCCACATTGCTCTGCTCTTGCAGATCATGTTTAGGTGCCTTTTCCACCAAGGTGTGAGCTACCTAACATTTCAGTAGTGGATAAACATTTCTATATGGCTTTGGAATAGTTTTATTATTATGACCTCATTGTGGATTTGTTTTTTCATAACTTTTTTTTGATTTATGCATGAAGACAATGCATGAACATTTGGAGGTTTGATTGGGGTGCGGGTGATGAGGGAGGCCTATTTCTATTAACTTTTCCTCAAAAGGGAAAAGGCAAGAGAACATGCCTTTCAAGTAAAGCATGTGTGGAAGAAGAAAGAAAGAAAGTAGCTGTTTGGTTGAAAATTTCCCCTTATATATACGGTCGAGCAATGATATTAATGAATAAAACAATCTTAAATCTGTCAAACAAGACTAGATTAGGGCCCACATTTATCTTCACAGTGAGCAGTATGGCAATGGAGGTTAAAATAATCTCCTAAGATCCTTGTTGGGATCACTAAGTGACCATAAAAACCATTAAACTCTATTTACATTCCAACTGGTTGTTTAGGAAAGTTGCAAGAAAAAAGCTTTTTCTGTACTAATTTCTTACACACAAATATGTGGACTTTGCTAGTGGGACTTCAACTGATATTGTGAGCTTAAATGAGACTACAATTGAGCTTTTCATCAACAAACACTTCAGGTGGATTTGACATGAAACAAAACATGAATACGCGAAAAAGCACCCAGATATGCCCACTGTTAAGTACGGTAGAGGATCTATGATGCTGTGGGCCAGTTTTTCCAGCTAAAGACCCTTGGAAAACTTGTAAGAGTGTGACATCAAGAACTCTTTGACATAACAGGACATTTTAAATAAAAATATGGTGCAGATTTGCATTTCCTGAACAACAAATTATTCTAAGGCTTTTGTTCACATCTTTACCAGGGGTGCATATAATTGTGGGGTCTGCTGTAGCTTGTCACATCCTAAGTGAAAAGTTACTGGTTGTCCTAAAGATGTATTCTGAAAATGTAAAAGGACAACCTGATAGGAGCCTTAAACACCAGTAGAACTAATACTAATACTTTTGTTCAGTACTTCGAGCATGTGGAGGAGGCCGAGTGGGCGGTCCAGGTTCTGAAGACCACTGGAAAGCCCGTGGCTGCGACTCTGTGCATTGGACCTGAGGGAGACCTGAATGGAGTCAGTCCTGGGGAATGTGCCGTCAGGCTCGTTAAAGCAGGTACAGCGATTTTTACGACCCCGTTGCTGTTCCAACCATGACCACATTATGTGAGCACTGTGATTTAATGTGACCATGTCTTTTTTTACACACAGAATTCACCAGTGTAGCTTTAGGTCTTCATATCACAAGGTTCTGCAGTGAAATTTCTGAGTTTAGTTTCTAGGCCACAGAAAGCAGTATATGGACAGGAATGAGGGTGTTGAGGCTTTAAAGCTGCCAATGTTTCTTCTCTCAGTGGTCATTGGAGACAGATTTAGATTAGTTTTTTTGACAGTCATAAGTGACACTTTGGTTATGGTGCCACAAAAGTAGAGTTGTGCAGGAATGAAGAATGTAGTCTTCAAAAACAGCACAAAAGACTGGTCAACCCAATCATCCCTGACACATTTTAATGCCGTATTTCCCCTGATAATTACTATGATCTTAAGACCCCAGACTAGGCATCAGAGGGACCTTCCAAGATGAGCTTCTTATCTGATAATGTGAACTCAGGGCAGTTTTGTACTCATTTCCAGTTAAACTATGTGACATTTTAAAGTTATTTGGAACCAGTTGTTGCTTATACTTTAATGCAGATTTGTTTATTAATCTTTTTAATTTACTAATCATTTTAAATTAAGTGCTTTGATCTTTTGAACGTCTTGTCATGCTTCAACTGCAAACTTGGATATATTTCATTGTGATTTTAGCGAATGAGCAAACACAAAGTAGTGCTTATTTGTGAAATGTCAGAAGAACAATTCATAATTTTCTTGGTATTTTTAAAGTCTGAAAAGTGGGGCCTAAATTTGCATTAAGGCCTCTTTAATCTAATATCCCAAAATGAGAACTCAGTGCAAGCACTTGCCTTCAGACAGAAGTGAAAAGGTTGTAGAGAATTTTAAAGCATGGTTAGGTAATAAAACAATGTACCACATTTTAAAAAAGACAATCACACAGTAAAAACCAAAGCCCAAACCAGATGAGACCACTATACACCAAGGCACAGGACCAGATTTAGTTAGATGGTTTTATCTCTTAGAGCTGCACACTCCTGGAATAAATCTCCAGTAAATGTCTGGGACTATGACCACTACTCAACCTTTAGAAAAACAACAAAAACAATGGTTAAAACAGAGTATTTCAGACATGTGAATTTTTTGTTGTTGTTGTGCTGTCTTTTAAATACAGGCCTGTATGTTTCATCCACTGAATCCAGCCTTATGTCACAATAATAACTGTCTTATTGTCTAAAAATCAGCACGTTCGAAAACAATATTCGTCCTATATGAAATGCTCATTAAATGCTTCATTAAAATTTAACGCTGTAGGGTAGCCTGTAGTTATATTTCCTATTGTTGTTTTTACCTATTTGTCTGCCTGTATTTTACAGTATGTAACCTCAGATTTAATAGGGGTCATACAAATAAAAATATGCTTACTTACTTACTTAATGAAATATTTGCCAATTTCAAAGACTAAAAACTCCATAGGCGTCACTGAACTTCCTTGTGCTCAGTACACAGAGAGGATTTCCTTTCTGTGATTATCTGTAGGGTGTAGCTACTGTTTGTTTTGCGTTGTACCGTAGATTTGTGGCGCCATCTACTGGTGATTTGGATAAATTATGGCAGAAATCAACAGTAAATGTTCATTTCTCACAGTCAGCTGAATACTTCTGGACTACAATTGAGCATTTCAAAAAACAAACAAACAAACAAACACCGTACTGTCAGTGACGTCAACAGGAGTGGGATTGGTTGGCGGAATATAATGGCATCCCCTGGCCAGATATACAGTGTTTTAAGCTTAATTCAGTCCGTTGGAACAAATATTTATTTATTTACTTATATGTTGCAACATGTATTTATTTATTTTTATTGTTATCAGTGAGGTATCTGTATATATTCATTTATTTATTTTATGCAAACAGTGAGTAAATTAGGACACCTTATGAAATCCTAGGTGATTTTTCTAAAATGCTTGGACATACCCCTATTTATAGTAATTTTTACCAGTACTGGAAATTTAATACAAGCAACAAAAAAAAACTATAACTTTTGTAAAAACATTTTAAAACTTTTACTTTTTTAAGTGTTTTTATTAAATTAATGGTATTCCTACTTAAAATGGGTAAAATTACACACAAGTGTATCACATCAGGTGGATATTATGACAGTATTGTTACTCAGCATTTTGAAAGAGTTTTCCCCTGTTTAAAGACATTTAGTTTGATGTTTGCTTGTGTTAAAGTGTAAACACCATGGTGAAAGAGGTCTCAAAAAGAATTTTAAACCAACTACTCCTAGCATGCCCACGTCTGGCTGTCCAGATGCTAAAAGAGGTCTCCAAAAATACATCATCACTGAACCTGCAGCAGGCTCTTGCTACTGTTGATTTAAAAGTCCAAGTTTGTAGAATCAGAAAGAGACTGCACAAGTTTAACTTGTATGGGAGATGTGCAAGGGTGAAGCTTGTACTCAGACTAGAAGGTCAGACTATAGTTTCTAGATCAGGACTTCTTTAGACAGATGAGTCTAGAGCTGAATTATTTACAAACCAGAACAGAGAACGAAATACAGCATTCCGGGAAAAGAACACAATACCCACTGTGAAACAAAGTGTCATGATTTGTGGATGCTTTGCTGAACCGGAAGATACATCAGTATATGAACACTTAAAAGCTGAATGTTTAATGGGGTTTCCCAGTTCTTTCACATGACTATACATTGGTTTCTTTATTTTATGTAGCAATATCATAAAAGTCTTTTATGCCCTTTAGTCTTGGTTTGTCACCCTAAGATTGTAAATGCCCTCCATCTTGCAACCCATTTGAAAGCTTTCTGGAGGCAGTCCTGTTCACACAAGAACAAACATGGCCTGGAAAGAGAGCAACAGAGTTATTCATTTGTTTTGCAGGGGCACAGATTGTTGGCATTAACTGCCACTTTGACCCAGAGACCTGTGTGAAGACTGTGAAGCTGATGAAGGAGGGAGTGGAGAAGGCTGGTCTGAAGGCCCACTATATGTCCCAGCCGCTGGGCTTCCACACCCCCGACTGCAACCGACAGGGATTCATCGATCTTCCTGAGTTTCCATTCGGTGAGGGCTTAAGTGTCAGGGAATTTTTTTTATCAGCGCAAATACTGACAATAAACATCAAGGAAAGATGTTTTGCATTTGTTTCCTGACAGCGCTGGAGCCCAGGATCCTGACCAGATGGGACATGCAGAAATATGCCCGGGAAGCATACAACGCCGGCATCCGTTTTATCGGCGGCTGCTGTGGATTCGAGCCTTATCACATCCGTGCTCTGGCTGAGGAGTTGTCACCTGAGCGGGGTTTCCTGCCTGCTGGCTCCGAGAAGCACGGCAACTGGGGTGATGGCTTGGCATTGCATACGAAGCCCTGGGTCAGAGCTAGGTAGATATTTCTCTAAAGTCTTATGCTTTATCCTATTTCCTTTTTGGCCAGAATAATAAAACCATCAATGTGTAAACTAACATGATCTGCACCTCTGTAAAGGGCCCGTCGCGATTACTGGGAGACACTAAAGCCTGCCTCCGGGCGTCCATTCTGTCCATCCATGTCCAAACCTGATGGATGGGGTGTCACCAAAGGACACGCTGACCTGATGCAACAAAGAGAAGCCACGTCCAAGGAGCAGCTGAAGATTCTCTTTGACAAGGCCAACCAAAACGACTGAGACCCACCAACGTCCTAATACCCTAAAATAAAGTCCCTGCTTAAAAGAAGAAAAAATGAGTGACATTCCCTCAGGTTTACAAACCATAAAAGATTAGACTGTCTGTTGCCTTTTCAGGATTGTTTTTACTTTGTGTGGAAATAAAAAAACAGTCTTACAATATCTTTTAAGACTCAACCAGCAGTAGATGTTCATGAGTCAGTTCATAAACCATGTCACATTACTGTACTACAAGCTACAAACTCGTGTCATAACACTTCAACAGTTCCTGATGTTGTATGAAACTATAAATGAACAAATAAAAGCTAACAACGAACCAAATCTGCATGTGAGGGTTGTGGGGTTATTTGTAAACAACTGAGAATAAGCATCTAGTTATGCAACAAATTAGCATTTTATTTATTAATTTTAATCGTGGAGAGAAAAACAAGACAAGCTATTCAACCTAATCTGATTTCTAGTCTGTTTAATACATAACATTTGACCTACATGTTTTATGTATACCAATTTGTCATATTACAACCACAACCATGTGTTTTATTGGAACTGAATGTTAGAAGCCAGAACAAAGTAGGGCATAATTGTGAAGTGGAAGAAAAGTCATTCATGTTGGTGAGTTTATATGACCAGGAAAGCTTTTTCCATATGTTTGCTGTAAACCTACAGCAGTTGTGACTACTTGTGGATTTCTTAACATCAATGGCTTTGTGCTTGCTAGTCTTCCACAAACTCAGATTTGTGGAGTACATAACTAATAGTTGTCATTTCAATAGATTCTCCCACCTGAGCTGCTAATGTCTGCTGCTCCACCAGAGTTACCATGGGCTTTATGACTTCTACATCTAAAACATGCTGTCTAACAAATCTGTGTAACCATCAGAGAACAGCTGAAACAAACTGCACACATGTGGACTCTATTTTCCAATTCAGTACAGCAGTTGGTTGCACTGGATTTTATTCAAGGGCATAAGAGAAAAGTGGGCCGAATTCAAATGACACACTTTTCTGATTTTTGTCTTTTGCGTTATCAACTTATGAACTTGAAAAATATAATACATTGTATAAATGCCACATAGCAACCAAATGTTGTTTGATTGAGAATTTGTTTTTTCATCCACCTGAACAGTTAAGATGAGAGAAAAGAGGAAAAAACACTTTTTGTCAAAATTGAACTAGTCACACGAAAATAAGAAGGCAATGTGTTTAAGTGTCTTTTTGAGTTGAGACTAAAACTTGATGTGAGGTTTCGTGCCAGTGTAACAGAATACTTTGACATGGTTAGTATGCTCTTTTCCAAAAAGGGGACAACCAGTGAAGCCTGGATGCATTAACTGTGTGCTGCCATATTTCAAACCCTGGGTCTCCTAAGGGAGTTTTTGATTTCCTGTTTAATGGGTTCTGAGTCTGCAAGTAACACGGCATGAAGTTTTTTTTTCTATTGAAAGAGTTACCTCGATTGAAAACATATTTCTTTCACTTAATGTCACACCTTACCTCATTGAACTAACTTGAGTTTTCACACTCTCGTTATTAGAGAATTTTTTTTATCTTTGGTCAAGGTATTCAAATGTACATATCTTTAGTAAGATTGTAAAATGGTTAGTCATTTAAAAAAAGAAATAGTTATATGACAGTTATGTGTCATCACAGCATATCTACAATTTCTCAAGTTCCAACAGTAAACATCTTTATAAAGTATTTGCGTTTTGTTTAACAAATCTGCATCAACACTAATTTAACCTGAAAGCTTTCTTGAACTGTAAAAATACTGGGGGTCAGATAATAAAAACAGAATATACGCGAGCATTAAGACGAAAAGGACATAAGCAATGTTTCTACTCAATGTGACAAAAAGGAATACAAACGTTTACGTTTATTTTGGTTGAAATGTCGTCAGAGGTCTTTTGGTCCACTTTGCTTGCTATATGCATCACTTGGCCTACCGTACGTGCTGTACGTAATTGCGTCATGGATTTGCCCACGTGTAGATGTTTATGCTCCTCGTGCACGTCGGCTGAAGGAGGAAAGGAGGTTTAACAAAGTCCGAGTGCGCTTGAGACAAATTAAAAAACATTTAAATAAATTACTTACAATAAAATATGAGATATTACTGGTACATGATGTATAATCTTTGTATTTTATTAAATTAAACCTCGAAAAGAAAAGGCATAACCTGTGCTGCCTTCACGGGACATGGGATAGGTCCAGATGGTCTTTGACTAAAAGGTTTAAAGCTATAAAATACTTTCAGTGGCTCTCGGTTGTGAAGATTTTAATAGTTCCACAGTAAATAATTACCTCTAGACAGATAATTAAAATACAAACAATCCCTGAGGATACAAACTGTTAGTTCGATTTAATAAAGCCCTATAGAAGACAGGACAAATTTACCAGAAGGCTAAAACGCCAATTATTCCACATCTTTGAATAAAACCTAACTTCCTTCATTTTCTCTGCTATTTCGCCTCTTTGAAATTGTAACCTGTCTGTGGTGCATTTAATTGAATAAGATCAATACAACTGTCTTAACTCAGTTTAGCAAGCTCACCATACTGTTTGTCAAATCATCTCTTTTAACGGTCCACATAAACATGTAAAATATAGGACACCATTGCTGAGAACAGTGAAAACAAACAAAACAGTGTTAGAAAAATCAAAAAGACCGCTATTAAGGAGTTAGGTAAAATACATTTAGATTGAAGATAGCGTTTTTTTATTTGAAATGATGAACAAATGTCAATAAACACAGTTTTTCCGATTAAACTGGGGACCCTGAACGTAACATGCGGCGTGTTAAGCCCCTCCCCGGATTTGACAGACGCGCACGCACCTTGTGCTTGTAAACAGAAGCTCACACGTGACGCGGAGAGCAGAATCGAGTCGCGCGACCGCATTGTCTAATCGGACAAAGGAGCGTACTGTGAGCTCGAGCTTCGGCCAGGTGAGCGGCCAGGTGTTATGACAACCGACGTTATGTGCCGCAACACGAAGCAGAGTTTTTGCTCTTTCAAAGACCTACGTCTGGTTACGCGTTTGGTCGCTTGAACTTAATGTCAGAACCGCAACTACTGAAGCTCGGTGGGATAACGTCGTTCACTGCGTTTTCGCTGCTCTCACGCACGCAGCGGGGTTAACTGTAGAGCCTTTGTTATTTCAACGCTAAATCTGGCTGATATTCTCTGGCGCTGTCGTCATCTAGCAGTAGCCTTTAGCCTCGACGTCAGAACAAATTTATTTCCGAACAACATCCATCCGTTTGTGTTATTTATTGGCTGGATGAGATGTCATTCGCCATGGAGGATAATTTGGAGTCCGGATGGGTGTCAGTCCGACCCAGAGTGTTCGACGAGAAAGAGAGGCATAAATTTGTTTTCATCGTGGCCTGGAACGACATCGAGGGAAAGTTCGCCATAACCTGCCACAACAGAACCGTCCAGAAACGGAACACTTTTCTGGACCTGGATTGTAGCCCCGCTGCTGTGCTTCCCGTCCCCGCTGTTGCTAAAAGTCCGGCCAAAGCGAAAAAAGATGAAGCCTGTCAAGCTGTTAAAGTTAGACCGCACTCTGTCCCGACAGGAAAAGCCACAGCAGACACCGGAGCTGGAGACACAAAGGCTTTAAAAGACGACAGGTTGGAGGCATTCGAGTGCGTTAGTCACACATTAGGGTCCTGGAATATTGTGACGTCTAAGGAGATGGATTTGGAGATCCTGGACTCAGTGGATGTTCCTTCGCCTCTTGAAGATGCAGACCCAGGAGACGGTGAGACTAACCCCCGCGAGGACTTCAGCTGGGCCGCCCTGTTCTCCTTCCAGGACCTGCGAGCGGCCCATCAGCAGCTGTGCGCCGTGAACTCGGATCTGGAGCCTTGCCTGCCCTCATTCCCGGAGGAGCAATCCGGCGTGTGGATGGTGCTGTTCGGTGCCAGGGGGATGTCGCAGCGGGAGACGGACGCGCTGTGCTACCAGCTGCAGGTGTACCTGGGTCATGCCCTGGACACCTGCGGCTGGAAGATCCTCTCCCAGGTGCTTTTCTCCGAGAGTGACGACACAGAGGAGTACTACGAGAGCCTGAGTGAGCTGAGGCAGAAAGGTTATGAGGATGCACTGGAGACGGCCAAAAGGCGCATGCAGGAGGTAAATTGTTTTTATTTTTGTAGTTTACCTTTAAAAACCTCATCATTTAATGACATGGGATGCTTTAATTATACCAAAACACATATGTGTGCTGTTTATGATCAACATTTACATTGTTGAGCCCCCTGTTCTCCGGACACCCTCCCCACCCCCATGGTCTACCATCTGTTGCTGCACCCTCACAGAGCAGTAATATGATCTGGTCTGGCCAGACATCCCACTCCAGTTGGCTGAATAGTAAGGAGGAAGTTACATAGAAACATAGGAGAACAAATGGAGGTGGGGTTACACAGCGATGTGTCACCACAGCTGTTGGCTTTGTTTCAGTTTTATCCCACATAACTGAAGACATTTATTTTGTCTAACTAGCATGGGAATAAAAGCTGCCAACATTTTTAGTTTTCTCTGTGTCAAATATCGCCTTCCTGTTGAAGCAAACTATTTATAGGGCGTTCCAAAAGTATTTACCAGTTTTATACCAACGTTTGTGTTGCAACTAACCATACTCACCGGTTAGTGGGATTTCGAAGCAAAGCATAATAGTGAAGTGGACGGAAAATTGTTTAAATATAAAAAATAAAAAAAGTGGTCTACATGCAGATTTGGCCCCATTTGTTCTGAAACCCTTTAATGTAAATCAGCTGGCTTTAGAGGTCAATACAGTAAATAAAGTCCTTTTTCTTAAATGTTTTGAACCACCTTTCGCTACATTCCCACAGCATGATGCTGCCACCGCCATTTCTCTTGCCTCTTCCATGAGGAGAGCCACAGAGTGTACAGAAGTTGTAAAGGAAGCTGAATACATATTCACCCCACTTATACGGACCCTGGAACCTGTTATCTTTTCACAATTAGGTCCCGTTTGTTTGTGACGGGACAAAATCTGAACTAGTTCAAGTACCTGTGTAATCGAAGTAAAAAAGCAGTTATAAAGACGGTGTTTGATGGAGCACAAATGAAGCCAACTGCGAGTCGTTCATCACCCTAGCTATGTTCAACTAGTTGATTCACAAACAGCTGTGGTGAAGGCTCGGCCGGACCCAAAATAACCTGCGGAGTGACGAAGAGACTCGCATGTTTATATGTGACACCTCTTTTCTGAGACACATTTTTAGAGCAGATGGCGACAAACTTGTTTTATCAGGTCATTTTCTAGGTCCAACCTGCATTAACATCTGACTACGGCTGACAGATGTTTCAGGATGCAGCTATTTTTCAGAGGCTTTTTGTTAGAGAATCACTAAAGGAACAACCTGTCATTTCAGGTGGCTTGCTTTGGTTCCCCGATCCCACAATGCAATGTGGGAATTCTGTTGGCATTTTTATCTTCATACTAGTCCCCTACATCTTTACTACGGTATGTATTTCTGAAAGCTGAAATCATACCTGATCTGCTCTCAGCAGTGCTGTTAATCGTTTTAAGAAGCCAACAGTTCTTCTCTGGTGGTCCGTCGTAGCACAAGTGGGGTAAGAATTTCTTGGCACACCTGCGAAGCTTTTGTTGGTCACGTCAAATTTAGATTTCTCAGCCACATTCGTCTTGATTCCTTGTCTGATATCAGCTGATGTCTGGATATTTCTGAACTTTGAAAGCACAGACAAAAAACAAGAAATGTAGCTAAACTGCAAACCAGTTTGTTCAATAAGGTAGCTTCCTACACACAATTAGCCACTAAAACAAGCTTCTTTACTGCAGCTGCCACATTCATAGCAGAAGTAGCGAACATAGTCAATCCCCCAGAAGCACTGTCAGGGAAAAGGTTAATATCTGACTAGGGTTGGGCATCGAGTCTGGAGAATTGATTGGAACCAGGATTAACATTCTGATTCTCCCAGAACTGTTCAAATCTTTTAAATTTTCGTATCTAGTCCGCCGAATGGAAGAAAAAGCCGCCAGACACCAATTAAAAAATCGTCAGTAAGTGTGTGGGCAAAAACGGAGATTATGTGGCTTAACTATAATGAAAGAAATGACCAGTCGGCTCAGTGCAACACTTGCATTATGATTATATCGTGCAATGGAGGGTGCACGACCAACATGATAACACCTCCGATTTCATGGTGTAAACGCAACAGAGTGCCCTGTCTTTGACGCGCCACGCCGGCCATCCTCCGTCTCCGACACTCAGCCTAGCACCGCACTGCAGTCAGAATCGGGTAAGTATAACAGTAAAATACATCTTATACCAACGTTGATGCAGCTCACAAGTTATACTCTACCTAAAACGGTGGATCTTCTCAAATGCAAAAACCAGCCAAACAGTTGACCAGACTCCGCGATGTCCTGCTCCTTTCACGATAGAGTTCAAGGGAAAGCTGGCGCCGCAAGAGTAAACCGTGTAAACTTTTTTCACCCTTCCTATTAAAAGAATTGGAATCGAGAATGGCAAGATCTGCTTGGTTGCATTATCTAGTGGGATATCTCATATTTTAAGGGCCATGTATGTCAATTCTGTATGCCAGTAATATATTTGTAATGTCTGATAGACTTTTACTGTCCATAATGTTCACATTTGATGTATAATGTTATTGGGCGCGATGCTTAAGCTCACAAAGAGAGTTGGAGAGTTTATGGTTAAGTAAAGAAGAAGAAGTAAAAATCTGGGCAAAGTGGGTTGTTATCAATATCATCATCGCTATAGTTAGCAACAGAATATAGGGATGATTCTATTACCAAATATAATATGTATTATATCCACTGCCTTTAACTGTACACTCGTTCCTCTGGTACACTGGTCTGCTAGGCTGTACTTGGTCCCTTTACAGAAAATCACCTTCCTTCACAGAGTTTGTATTCAAGATGGAATTTACAGAAACCTTAAACAAACACTTAAACATGGATAGATGGATGGAAAGAAACTACATTTATACAATGGGACATGAATAAAGTATGGAAAACATTTCAGCTCTAGCCTGCTCCGGAAGCTGTAGGAATCCTGTAAGTTGTCTCTTTTAGTTCAGGATCATCAGTTAAGGTTTTCATTACTGAAATAATTTGATTTTAAAAAGTATGAAAGTTGCAGCTGGCTGTCTTTTATTCAAGCTGGACCAATTAAATTCAGTTCAGTTTTTTTGCAGCTCCTGCTCTTGGCTTTAGCTGATTTTTTTTTTAATTTTTATTAAGGGCACCGACAGTTAGAACCTAGCAAATATTTCATGTTTCCATTTTCTGAACATCATATTATCTTTACTTGGGATTTAACATTTTGCCTGTACTTAAAATCATCTGTTTTTTACAGTAACTATTGACATAGCCCAACATCTGTGAGAAACCCACTTTTGGATCTAATGTTGCCTCCCATTTAGTCAGAATTAGTTAGGAATGCCATCACACCCCCTTTAACTGTTTTCCAGTTGCAAGCTGGAAACCAGTAGTATGTGCTAATTGAGCTCAGTGAGCAGGCTACTGGTTGTTAGCAATGCAGGCCCATAACATTGTGTTTCTTAAAGGCACATGTTCACAAACAGATGTTGGGACATATTGATTTAATGACACACAAACCATCAAAAGTACAAATAAACAGTTTATTACTGCAACTTTCACTACCTTTTAATACACACAGCACCCGTAAGAGATTTAGAGGTGGATTGGTCCTATAAAGTTTTCATATTTTATCCAACAGGTATGGACACAAAATCAGAAACGCATCACAATACAGTAGTCAGGCTCAACTTTTGTGAAACTTGGCAACTACAGCGGTAATATTTACTCTGTTTTATTGCACGTGTTTCTGTTTTTCAGGACAGTGAGTCCGTTCCTAGTAAACCCGTACTCTAGGCGGTGTGAGGGTGTACTGACCTGGTCCCAGCGTCTAATCGGGTTGAGACAGGATAAGAAAGAGGCCCGACTGTTTTTACTCTTGTTTAACTAAACTGTTGGTTGAGAAATATAGCGATGCACCTCCAAAGCAATCTGCAATTTTCCAGCTTTCTTGGAAAAATCCTAATAAACTGAGTTGCAATATTAATCAGCACACATTCTTGTAAAATATAGAAGAACTGTCAAATATTTCTAGCTAAAATGTTTTTACTTTTCATTAAGGCCATATCAGCTTTTCCCTGGTTGGTTAGTTAATCTGGAGCAGCTGCAGGCTTAAAAAGTGTTTTTTTTTTCTTTTTTTAAATTGCTGCACTGTCTGTCTGGTTTTATCACCCTCACGCTGAGAGACGGTGTCAGTGTCCAGACCTTGTTCTGACAGATAAATGGGCCAGACAAGACCAGAGCCACTTTGACCATCTTTCCTTATCTCTGACCTGTTACTAAAGAAACCCAAACTAACAGCTTATCAGCAGTATAAGCTGTTAGTTTAATTATATATATATATATAAAATTTTATAAAAATATATATATATTTAAAATTATAAAATATATAAAATAAAATATAATAATTCAAAAACATGTCATCTCAAGGCACTTCACAAAAGTCAGGTACATACATTCCAATTAATCTTAACCATTGAACAGTGCAGTCAGATTCTGCTATTTATTCAAAATGGATAAAAAGTTTTTCTATACAGACCAAAAGTTTGGACACACCTTCTCATTCAAAGAGCTGTCCTTATTTTCATGACTATGAATATTGTAGCTTCACACTGAAGGCATCAAAAGGGCCAACAAGTGCTAAGCATCTCTGGGAACTCCTTCAAGGCTGTTGGAAAACCATTTCAGGTGACCACCTCTTGAAGCTCATCAACAGAATGCCAAGAGTGTGTGGAGCAGTAATCAAAGCAAAAGGTGGCTACTTTGAAGAACCTAGAATATAAGACATATTTTCAGTTGTTTCACTCCTTTTTTTGTTCAGCATATAATTCCACATGTGTTAATTCATAGTTTTGATGCCTTCAGTGTGAAGCT